>CAWUFW010006713.1:600000-1108824 GCA_963921515.1 Calotriton arnoldi
AAGGGGTGCAGAAAGAAGCAAGAGATGTGCAGCAAGAAACAAAAGAAGTGCAGAAAGAAGGAACAGAGGTGCAAAAAGAGGCAACAGGGGTGAAGAAAAAGGGAAGAGGGGTGGAGAAAGAGGCAAGGGGGTGCCGAAAAAAGCAAGAGAGCTGCAGAAAGAAACAAAAGAAATGCAGAAAGAAGAAACAGGTGTGTAAAGAGGCAAGAGGGGTGCAGAAAGAGGCAAAAGGTGTGCAGAAAGAAGCGAGAGGTGCAGAATAAAAGAAAAGAAGTGCAGAAAAAAGGAACAGAGGTGCAGAAAGAGGCAAGAGGGGTGCACAAAGAAGGAAGAGGGGTGTGAAAGAGGCACGAGGAGTGCACAAAGAAGCAAGAGGAGTGCAGAAAGAAGCAACAGAGGTGCAGAAAGAGACAAGAGGGGTACAAAAAAAGGGAAGAGGGGTGCAGCACGTGGGGTACAAAAAGAAGCAAGAGATGTGCAGAAAGAAACAAAAGAAGTGCAGAAAGAAAGAACAGAGGTGCAGAAAGAGGCAACAGGGGTGCAGAAAGAGGGTGGATGGATGGAGACAGAGGCAAGGGGGTGAACAAAGAAGCAAGAGAGCTGCAGAAAGAAACAGAAAAAGTGCAGAAAGCAGGAACAGAGGTGCAGAAAGAGGCAAGAGGGGTGCAGAAAGAGGGAAGAGGGGTGCAGAAAGAGCCAAAAGGGGTGCAGAAAGAAGTGAAAGCTGCAGTAAGAAAGAAAAGAAGTGCAGAAAGAAGGAACAGAGGTGCAGAAAGAGGCAAGAGGGGTGCGGGAAGAGGGATGTGAATGAGGCACGAGGGGTGCAGAAAGAAGCAAGAGAGGTGCAGAAAGAAGCAACAGAGGTGTTGAAACAGGGAAGAGGGGTGGAGAAAGAGACAAGAGAAGTGCAGAAAGTAGCAACAGAGATGCAGAAAGAGGGAAGAGGGGTGGAGAAAGAGGCAAGAGGGGTGCAGAAGGAAGCAAGAGGGGTGCAAAAAGAAACAAAAGAAGTGCAGAAAGAAGGAACAGAGGTGCACAAAGAGGCAGGAGGGGTGCAGAAAGAGGCAAGAGGGATACAGAAAGAGGCAAGAGGAGTGCAGAAAGAGGGATGAGGGGTGCAAAAAGAGAGAAGAGTGGTGCAGAAAGAGGGAAGAGGGGTGCAGAAATAAGCACGAGTGGTGCAGAAAGAAGCAAGAGAGTTGCAGAAAGAAGCAAGAGTAGTGCAGAAATAAGCAGCAGAGGTATAGAAAGAGGCAAGAGGGGTGCAAAAAGAGGGAAGAGGGGTACAGAAGGAGGCACAAGGGGTGCAGAAAGAAGCAAGAGATGTGCAGCAAGAAACAAAAGAAGTGCAGAAAGAAGGAACAGAGGTGCAGAAAGAGGCAACAGGGGTGAAGAAAAAGGGAAGAGGGGTGGAGAAAGAGGCAAGGGGGTGCAGAAAAAAGCAAGAGAGCTGCAGAAAGAAACAAAAGAAATGCAGAAAGAAGGAACAGAGGTGCAGAAAGAGGCAAGAGGGGTGCACAAAGAGGGAAGAGGGGTGTGAAAGAGGCACGAGGAGTGCAGAAAGAAGCAAGAGGAGTGCAGAAAGAAGCAACAGAGGTGCAGAAAGAGGCAAGAGGGGTGCAGAAAGAGGGAAGAGGGGTGCAGAAAGAAGCATGAGTGGTGCAGAAAGAAGCAAGAGAGGTGCAGAAAGAAGCAAGAGTAGTGCAGAAAGAAGCAACAGAGGTGTAGAAAGCGGCAAGAGGGGTGCAAAAAGAAGGAAGAGGTGTGCAGAAAGAGGCACAAGGGGTGCAGAAAGAAGCAAGAGATGTGCAGTAAGAAACAAAAGAAGTGCAGAAAGAAGGAACAGAGGTACAGAAAGAGGCAAAAGAGGTGCAGGAAGAAGGGTGCAGAAAGAAGGAACATGGGTGCAGAAAGAGGCAAGAGAGGTGCAGAAAGAGGGAAGAAGGGTGCAGAATGAAGGAACAGGTGTGCAGAAAGAAGCAAGAGGGGTGCAGAAATAGGAAAGAGAGGTGCAGAAAGAGGGAAGAGTGGTGCAGAAAGAAGCACGAGTGGTGCAGAAAGAAGCAGGAGAGGTGCAGAAAGAAGCAAGAGTAGTGCAGAAAGAAGCAACAGAGGTGCAGAAAGAGGCAAGAGGGGTGCAAAAAGAGGGAAGAGGGGTGCAGAAAGAGGCATGAGTGGTGCAGAAAGAAGCAAGAGAGGTGCAGAAAGAAGCAAAAGTAGTTCAGAAAGAAGCAACAGAGGTGCAGAAAGAGGCAAGAGGGGTGCAAAAGAGGGAAGAGGGGTGCAGAAAGAGGCACGAGGGGTGAACAAAGAAGAAAGAGATGTGCAGCAAGAAACAAAAGAATTGCAGAAAGAAGGAACAGAGGCACAGAAAACGGCAACAGGGGTGAAGAAAGAGGGAAGAGGGGTGCAGAAAGAGAGAAGAGTGGTGCAGAAAGAGGGAAGAGGGGTGCAGAAAAAAGCACAAGTGGTGCAGAAAGAAGCAAGAGAGGTGCAGAAAGAAGCAAGAGTAGTGCAGAGATAAGCAGCAGAGGTGTAGAAAGAGGCAAGAGGGGTGCAAAAAGAGGGAAGAGGGGTACAGAAAGAGGCACAAGGGGTGCAGAAAGAAGCAAGAGATATGCAGAAAGAAACAAAAGAAGTGCAGAAAGAAGGAACAGAGGTGCAAAAAGAGGCAACAAGGGTGAAGAAAAAGGGAAGAGGGGTGGAGAAAGAGGCAAGGGGTGCCGAAAAAGCAAGAGAGCTGCAGAAAGAAACAAAAGAAATGCAGAAAGAAGAAACAGGTGCGTAAAGAGGCAAGAGGGGTGCAGAAAGAGGCAAAAGGTGTGCAGAAAGAAGCGAGAGGTGCAGAATAAAAGAAAAGAAGTGCAGAAAAAGGAACAGAGGTGCAGAAAGAGGCAAGAGGGGTGCACAAAGAAGGAAGAGGGTGTGAAAGAGGCACGAGGAGTGCACAAAGAAGCAAGAGGAGTGCAGAAAGAAGCAACAGAGGTGCAGAAAGAGACAAGAGGGGTACAAAAAAGGGAAGAGGGGTGCAGCACGTGGGGTACAAAAGAAGCAAGAGATGTGCAGAAAGAAACAAAAGAAGTGCAGAAAGAAAGAACAGAGGTGCAGAAAGAGGCAACAGGGGTGCAGAAAGAGGGTGGATGGATGGAGACAGAGGCAAGGGGTGAACAAAGAAGCAAGAGAGCTGCAGAAAGAAACAGAAAAAGTGCAGAAAGCAGGAACAGAGGTGCAGAAAGAGGCAAGAGGGGTGCAGAAAGAGGGAAGAGGGGTGCAGAAAGAGCCAAAAGGGGTGCAGAAAGAAGTGAAAGCTGCAGTAAGAAAGAAAAGAAGTGCAGAAAGAAGGAACAGAGGTGCAGAAAGAGGCAAGAGGGGTGCGGGAAGAGGGATGTGAATGAGGCACGAGGGGTGCAGAAAGAAGCAAGAGAGGTGCAGAAAGAAGCAACAGAGGTGTTGAAACAGGGAAGAGGGGTGGAGAAAGAGACAAGAGAAGTGCAGAAAGTAGCAACAGAGATGCAGAAAGAGGGAAGAGGGGTGGAGAAAGAGGCAAGAGGGGTGCAGAAGGAAGCAAGAGGGGTGCAAAAAGAAACAAAAGAAGTGCAGAAAGAAGGAACAGAGGTGCACAAAGAGGCAGGAGGGGTGCAGAAAGAGGCAAGAGGGATACAGAAAGAGGCAAGAGGAGTGCAGAAAGAGGTATGAGGGGTGCAAAAAGAGAGAAGATTGGTGCAGGAAGAGGGGTGCAGAAATAAGCACGAGTGGTGCAGAAAGAAGCAAGAGAGGTGCAGAAAGAAGCAGCAGAGGTATAGAAAGAGGCAAGAGGGGTGCAAAAAGAGGGAAGAGGGGTACAGAAGGAGGCACAAGGGGTGCAGAAAGAAGCAAGAGATGTGCAGCAAGAAACAAAAGAAGTGCAGAAAGAAGGAACAGAGGTGCAGAAAGAGGCAACAGGGGTGAAGAAAAAGGGAAGAGGGGTGGAGAAAGAGGCAAGGGGGTGCAGAAAAAAGCAAGAGAGCTGCAGAAAGAAACAAAAGAAATGCAGAAAGAAGAAACAGGTGCGTAAAGAGGCAAGAGGGGTGCAGAAAGAGGCAAAAGGTGTGCAGAAAGAAGCGAGAGGTGCAGAATGAAAGAAAAGAAGTACAGAAAGAAGGAACAGAGGTGCAGAAAGAGGCAAGAGGGGTGCACAAAGAGGGAAGAGGGGTGTGAAAGAGGCACGAGGAGTGCAGAAAGAAGCAAGAGGAGTGCAGAAAGAAGCAACAGAGGTGCAGAAAGAGGCAAGAGGGGTACAGAAAGAGGGAAGAGAGGTGCAGAAAGAGGCACGTGGGGTACAGAAAGAAGCAAGAGATGTGCAGAAAGAAAGAACAGAGGTGCAGAATGAGGCAACAGGGGTGCAGAAAGAGGGTGGATGGGTGGAGACAGAGGCAAGGGGGTGGAGAAAGAAGCAAGAGAGCTGCAGAAAGAAACAGAAAAGGTGCAGAAAGCAGGAACAGAGGTGCAGAAAGAGGCAAGAGGGGTGCAGAAAGAGGGAAGAGGGGTGCAGAAAGAGCCAAAAGGGGTGCAGAAATAAGTGAGAGCTGCAGTAAGAAAGAAAAGAAGTGCAGAAAGAAGGAACAGAGGTGCAGAAAGAGGCAAGAGGGGTGCGGGAAGAGGGATGTGAAAGAGGCACGAGGGGCGCAGAAAGAAGCAAGAGAGGTGCAGAAAGAAGCAACAGAGGTGTTGAAACAGGGAAGAGGGGTGGAGAAAGAGACAAGAGAAGTGCAGAAAGTAGCAACAGAGATGCAGAAAGGGGGAAGAGGGGTGGAGAAAGAGGCAAGAGGGGTGCAGAAGGAAGCAAGAGGAGTGCAGAAAGAAGCAACAGAGGTGCAGAAAGAGACAAGAGGGGTACAAAAAGAGGGAAGAGGGGTGCAGAAAGAGGCACGTGGGGTACAGAAAGAAGCAAGAGATGTGCAGAAAGAAACAAAAGGAGTGCAGAAAGAAAGAACAGAGGTGCAGAATGAGGCAACAGGGGTGCAGAAAGAGGGTGGATGGGTGGAGACAGAGGCAAGGGGGTGAAGAAAGAAGCAAGAGAGCTGCAGAAAGAAACAGAAAAGGTGCAGAAAGCAGGAACAGAGGTGCAGAAAGAGGCAAGAGGGGTGCAGAAAAAGGGAAGAGGGGTGCAGAAAGAGCCAAAAGGGGTGCAGAAAGAAGAGAGAGCTGCAGTAAGAAAGAAAAGAAGTACAGAAAGAAGGAACAGAGGTGCAGAAAGAGGCAAGAGGGGTGCGGGAAGAGGGATGTGAAAGAGGCACGAGGGGTGCAGAAAGAAGCAACAGAGGTGTTGAAACAGGGAAGAGGAGTGGAGAAAGAGACAAGAGAAGTGCAGAAAGTAGCAACAGAGATGCAGAAAGGGGGAAGAGGGGTGGAGAAAGAGGCAAGAGGGGTGCAGAAGGAAGTAAGAGGGGTGCAGATAGAAACAAAAGAAGTGCAGAATGAAGGAACAGAGGTGCACAAAGAGGCAGGACGGGTGCAGAAAGAGGCAAGAGGGGTACAGAAAGAGGCAAAAGGAGTGCAGAAAGAGGCACGAGGGGTACAGAAAGAAACAAGAGAGGTGCAGACAGAAACAAAAGAAGTGCAGAAAGAAGGAACAAAGGTGCAGAAAGAGGCAAGAGGGGTGCAGAAAGAGGGACGAGGGGTGTGAAAGAGGCACGATGGGTGCAGAAAGAAGCAAGAGGCATGCAGAAAGAAACAAGAGAGTTGCAGAAAGAAGCAAAAGAAGTGCAGAAAGAAGGAACAGAGGTGCAGAAAGAGACAAGAGAGGTGCAGAAAGAGGGAAGAGGGGTGCAGAAAGAGGCACAAGGGTTGCAGAAAGAAGGGACAGAGGTGCAGAAAGAAGCAAGAGAAGTGCAAAAACAAGCAACAGAGGTGCAGAAAGAGGGATTAGGGGTGGAAAAAGAAGCAAGAGAAGTGCTGAAAGAAGCAACAGAGATGCCTAAAGGGGGAACAGGGGTGGAGAAAATGGCAAGAGGGGTGCAGAAAGAGGCAAGAGAGGTGCAGAAAAAGGAAAGAGGGTGCAGAAAGAAGCACGAGTGGTACAGAAAGAAGCAAGAGAGGTGCAGAAAGAAGCAAGAGTGGTGCAGAAAGAAGCAACAGAGGTGCAGAAAGAGGCAAGAGGGGTGCAAAAAGAAGGAAGAGGGATGTATAAAGAGGCACGAGGGGTGCAGAAAGAAGCAAGAGATGTGCAGGAAGAAACAAAAGAAGTGCAGAAAGAAGGAACAGAGGTGCAGAAAAAGGCAAGAGGGGTGAAGAAAGAGGGAAGAGGGGTGCAGAAAGAAGCACGAGTGGTACAGAAAGAAGCAAGAGAGGTGCAGAAAGAAGCAAGAGTAGTGCA
The DNA here is from genome assembly GCA_963921515.1 of Calotriton arnoldi. Taxonomy (NCBI): domain Eukaryota; kingdom Metazoa; phylum Chordata; class Amphibia; order Caudata; family Salamandridae; genus Calotriton; species Calotriton arnoldi. Next base: position 606,356 of record CAWUFW010006713.1, read on the forward strand.
GAAAGAAGCAACAGAAGTTCAGAAAGAGGCAAGAGGGGGGCAAAAAGAAGGAAGAGGTGTGCAGAAAGAAGCAACAGAAGTGTTGAAACAGGGAACAGGGGTGGAGAAAGAATCAAAAGAAGTGCAGAAAGTAGCAACAGAGATGCAGAAAGGGGGAAGAGGGGTGGAGAAAGAAGCAAGAGAGGTGCAGAAAGAAGCAAGAGTAGTGCAGAAAGAAGCAACAGGAGTTCAGAAAGAGGCAAGAGGGGGGCAAAAAGAAGGAAGAGGTGTGCAGAAAGAGGCACAAGGAGTGCAGAAAGAAGCAAGAGATGTGCAGTAAGAAACCAAAAAAGTGCAGAAAGAAGGAACAGAGGTGCAGAAAGAGGCAAAAGAGGTGCAGAAAGAGGGAAGAAGGGTGCAGAAAGAAGGAACATGGGTGCAGAAAGAGGCAAGAGAGGTGCAGATAGAGGGAAGAAGGGTGCAGAAAGAAGGAACAGGTGTGCAGAAAGAAGCAAGAGGGGAGCAGAAAGAGGAAAGAGAGGTGCAGAAAGCGGGAAGAGGGGTGCAGAAAGAAGCACGAGTGGTGCAGAAAGAAGCAGGAGAGGTGCAGAAAGAAGCAAGAGTAGTGCAGAAAGAAGCAAGAGAGGTGCAGAAAGAGGCAAGAGGGGTGCAAAAAGAGGGAAGAGGGGTGCAGAAAGAGGCATGAGTGATGCAGAAAGAAGCAAGAGAGGTGCAGAAAGAAGCAAGAGTAGTGCAGAAAGAAGCAACAGAGGTGCAGAAAGAGGCAAGAGGGGTGCAAAAGAGGGAAGAGGGGTACAAAAGAGGGAAGAGGGGTGCAGAAAGAGGCACGAGGGGTGCAGAAAGAAGCAAGAGATGTGCAGCAAGAAACAAAAGAAGTACAGAAAGAAGGAAGAGAGGCGCAGAAAAAGGCAACAGGGGTGAAGAAAGAGGGAAGAGGAGTGCAGAAAGAAGAACGAGTCGTGCAGAAAGAAGCAAGAGAGGTGCAGAAAGAAGGAAGAGTAGTGCAGAAAGAAGCAACAGAGGTGCAGAAAGAGGCAAGAGGGGTGCAAAAAGAGGGAAGAGGGGTACAGAAGAGGCACAAGGGGTGCAGAAAGAAGCGAGAGGTGCAGAATGAAAAAAAAGAAGTGCAGAAAGAATGAACAGAGGTGCAGAAAGAGGCAAGAGGGGTGCACGAAGAGGGAAGAGGGGTGTGAAAGAGGCATGAGGAGTGCAGAAAGAAGCAAGAGGAGTGCAGAAAGAAGCAAAAGAGGTGCAGAAAGAGGCAAGAGGGGTACAAAAAAAGGGAAGAGGGGTGCAGAAAGAGGCACGTGGGGTACAGAAAGAAGCAAGAGATGTGCAGAAAGAAACAAAAGAAGTGCAGAAAGAAAGAACAGAGGTGCAGAAAGAGGCAACAGGGGTGCAGAAAGAGGGTGGATGGGTGGAGACAGAGGCAAGGGGGTGAAGAAAAGCAAGAGAGCTGCAGAAAGAAACAGAAAAAGTGCAGAAAGCAGGAACAGAGGTGCAGAAAGACGCAAGAGGGGTGTAGAAAGAGGGAAGAGGGGTGCAGAAAGAGCCAAAAGGTGTGCAGAAAGAAGTGAGAGCTGCAGAAAGAAAGAAAAGAAGTGCAGAAAGAAGGAACAGAGGTGCAGAAAGAGGCAAGAGGGGTGCAGGAAGAGGGATGTGAAAGAGGCACGAGGGGTGCAGAAAGAAGCAAGAGAGGTGCAGAAAGAAGCAACAGAAGTGTTGAAACAGGGAAGAGGGGTGGAGAAAGAGACAAAAGAAGTGCAGAAAGTAGCAACAGAGATGCAGAAAGGGGGAAGAGGGGTGGAGGAAGAGGCAAGAGGGGTGCAGAAGGAAGCAAGAGGGGTGCAGAAAGAAACAAAAGAAGTGCAGAAAGAAGGAACAGAGGTGCACAAAGAGGCAGGAGGGATGCAGAAAGAGGCAAGACGAGTGCAGAAAGAGGGATGAGGGGTGCAGAAAGAGGCACGAGGGGTACAGAAAGAAGCAAGAGAGATGCAGGAAGAAGCAAGAGAAATGCATAAAGAAGCAACAGAGATGCAGAAAGGGGGAAGTGGGGTGGAGAAAGAGGCAAGAGGGATACATAAAGAAACAAGAGAGGTGCAGAAAGAAACAAAATAAGTATAGAAAGAAGGAACCGAGGTGCAGAAAGAGGCAAGAGGGGTGCAGAAAGAGGGAAGAGGGGTGTGAAAGAGGCACAAGGGTTGCGGAAAGAAGGGACAGAGGTGCAGAAAGAAGCAAGAGAAGTGCACAAACAAGCAACAGAGGTGCAGAAAGAGGGATTAGGGGTGTAAAAAGAAGCAAGAGAAGTGCAGAAAGAAGCAACAGAGATGCAAAAAGGGGGAACAGGGGTGGATAAAATGGCAAGAGGGGTGCAGAAAGAGGCAAGAGGGGTGCAAAAAGAGGGAAGAGGGGTGCATAAAGAGGCACGAGGGGTGCAGAAAGAAGCGAGATATGTGCAGCAAGAAACAAAAGAAGTGCAGAAAGAAGGAACAGAGGTGCAGAAAGAGGCGAGAGGGGTGCAGAGAGAAGCAAGAGTAGTGCAGAAAGAAGCAACAGAAGTTCAGAAAGAGGCAAGAGGGGTGCAAAAAGAAGGAAGAGGTGTGCAGAAAGAGGCACAAGGGGTGCAGAAAGAAGCGAGAGATGTGCAGCAAGAAACAAAAGAAGTGCAGAAAGAAGGAACAGAGGTGCAGAAAGAGGCAAAAGATGTGCAGAAAGAGGGAAGAAGGGTGCAGAAAGAAGGAACATGGGTGCAGAAAGAGGCAAGAGAGGTGCAGAAAGAGGGAAGAAGGGTACAGAAAGAAGGTACAGGTGTGCAGAAAGAAGCAAGAGGGGTGCAGAAAGAGGAAAGAGAGGTGCAGAAAGAGGGAAGAGGGGTGCAGAAAGAAGCACGAGAGGTGCAGAAAGAAGCAGGAGAGGTGCAGAAAGAAGCAAGAGTAGTGCAGAAAGAAGCAAGAGAGGTACAGAAAGAGGCAAGAGGGGTGCAAAAAGAGGCACGAGTGGTGCAGAAAGAAGCAAGAGAGGTGCAGAAATAAGCAAGAGTAGTGCAGAAAGAAGCAACAGAGGTGCAGAAAGAGGCAAGAGGGGTGCAAAAGAGGGAAGAGGGGTACAGAAAGAGGCACAAGGGGTGCAGAAAGAAGCAAGAGATATGCAGCAAGAATCAAAAGAAGTGCAGAAAGAAGGAACAGAGGTGCAGAAAGAGGCAACAGGGGTGAAGAAAGAGGGAAGAGGGGTGGAGAAAGAGGCAAGGGGGTGCAGAAAAAAGCAAGAGCGCTGCAAAAATAAACAAAAGAATTGCAGAAAGAAGGAAAATGTGCGTAAAGCGGCAAGAGGGGTGCAGAAAGAGGCAAAAGGGGTGCAGAAAGAAGCGAAATGTGCAGAATGAAAGAAAAGAAGTACAGAAAGAAGGAACAGAGGTGCAAAAAGAGGCAAGAGGGGTGCACGAAGAGGGAAGAGGGGTGTGAAAGAGGCACGAGGAGTGCAGAAAGAAGCAAGAGGAGTGCAGAAAGAAACAACAGAAGTGCAGAAAGTGGCAAGAGGGATACAAAAAGAGGGAATAGGGGTGCAGAAAGAGGCACATGGGGTGCACGAAGAGGGGTGTGAAAGAGGCACGAGGAGTGCAGAAAGAAGCAAAAGGAGTGCATAAAGAAGCAACAGAGGTGAAGCAAGAGCCAAGAGGGGTGCAAAAAGAGGGAAGAGGGGTGCAGAAAGAGGCACGTGGGGTGCAGAAAGAAGCAAGAGATGTGCAGAAAGAAACCAAAGAAGAGCAGAAAGAAAGAACAGAGGTGCAGAAAGAGGCAACAGGGGTGCATAAAGAGAGTGGATGGGTGGAGACAGAGGCAAGGGGGTGCAGAAAGAAGCAAGAGAGCTGCAGAAAGAAACAGAAAAAGTGCAGAAAGAAGGAACAGAGGTGCAGAAAGAGGCAAGATGGGTGCAGAAACAGGGAAGAGGGGTGGAGAAAGAGACAAGAGGGGTGCAGAAAGAAGCAAGAGGGGTGCAGAAAGAAAAAAGGAAGTACAGAAAGAAGGAACAGAGGTGTACAACGAGGCAGGAGGGGTGCAGAAAGAGGGAAGAGGGGTGCAGAAAGAGGCAAGAGGAGTGCAGAAAGAGGGATGAGGGGTGCAGAAAGAGGCACGAGGGGTACAGAAAGAAGCAAGAGAGATGCAGGAAGAAGCAAGAGAAATGCATAAAGAAGCAACAGAGATGCAGAAAGGGGGAAGTGGGGTGGAGAAAGAGGCAAGAGGGATACAGAAAGAAACAAGACAGGTGCAGTAAGAAACAAATGAAGTGCAGAAAGAAGGAACAGAGGTGCAGAAAGAGGCAAGAGAGGTGCAGAAAGAAGGAAGAGGAGTGCAGAAAGAGGCACAAGGGTTGCAGAAAGAAGGGACAGAGGTGCAGAAAGAAGCAAGAGAAGTGCACAAACAAGCAACAGAGGTGCAGAAAGAGGGATGAGGGGTGGAAAAAGATGCAAGAGTGGTGCAGAAAGAAGCAAGAGAGGTGCAGAAAGAAGCAAGAGTGGTGCAGAAAGAAGCAACAGAGGTGCAAAAAGGAGGAACAGGGGTGGAGAAAATGGCAAGAGCGGTGCAGAAAGAGGCAAGAGAGGTGCAGAAAGAGAGAAGAGGGTGCAGAAAGAAGCACGAGTGGTACAGAAAGAAGCAAGAGAGGTGCAGAAAGAAGCAAGAGTGGGGCAGAAAGAAGCAACAGAGGTGCAGAAAGAGGCAAGAGGGGTGCAAAAAGAGGGAAGAGGAGTGCATAAAGAGGCACGAGGGGTTCAGAAAGAAGTGAGAGATGTGCAGCAAGAAACAAAAGAAGTGCAGAAAGAAGGAACAGAGGTGCAGAAAGAGGCAAGAGGGGGTGCAGAAAGAGGGAAGGGGGTGCAGAAAGAAGCACGAGTGGTGCAGAAAGAAGCAAGAGAGGTGCAGAAAGAAGCAAGAGTAGTGCAGAAAGAAGCAACAGAAGTTCAGAAAGAGGCAAGAGGGGTGCAAAAAGGAGGAAGAGGTGTGCAGAAAGAAGCACAAGGGGTGCAGAAAGAAGGAAGAGATGTGCAGCAAGAAACAAAAGAAGTGCAGAAAGAAGGAACAGAGGTGCAGAAAAAGGCAACAGGGGAGACGAAAGAGGGAAGAGGGGTGCAGAAAGAAGCACGAGCGGTGCAGAAAGAAGCACGAGTGGTGCAGAAAGAAGCAAGAGAGGTGCAGAAAGAAGCAAGAGTAGTGCAGAAGCAAGCAACAGAGGTGCGGAAAGAGCCAAGAGGGGTGCAAAAGAGGGAAGAGGGGTGCAGAAAGAGGCATGAGGGGTGCAGAAAGAAGCAAGAGATGTGCAGCAAGAAACAAAAGAAGTACAGAAAGAAGGAACAGAGGTGCAGAAAGAGGCAACAGGGTGAAGAAAGAGGGAACAGGGGTGGACCAAGAGGCAAGGGGGTGCAGAAAGAAGCAAGAGAGCTGCAGAAAGAAACAAAAGAAGTACAGAAAGAAGGAACAGAGGTGCGTAAAGAGGCACGAGGGGTGCAGAAAGAGGCAAAAGGGGTACAGAAAGAAAGAAAAGAAGTGCAGAAAGAAGGAACAGAGGTGCAGAAAGAGGCAAGAGGGGTGCACGAAGAGGGAAGAGGTGTGTGAAAGAGGCACGAGGAGTGCAGAAAGAAGCAAGAGGAGTGCAGAAAGAAGCAATAGAGGTGCAGAAAGAGGCAAGAGGGGTATAAAAAGAGGGAAGAGGGGTGCAGAAAGAGGCACGTGGGGTGCACGAAGAGGGAAGAGGGGTGTGACAGAGGCACGAGGAGTGCAGAAAGAAGCAAAAGGAGTGCAGAAAGAAGCAACAGAGATGCAGAAAGAGGCAAGAGGGGTGCAAAAAGAGGGAAGAGGGGTGCAGAAAGAGGCACGTGGGGTGCAGAAAGAAGCAAGAGATGTGCAGAAAGAAATAAAAGAAGTGCAGAAAGAAAGAACATAGGTGCAGAAAGAGGCAACAGGGGTGCAGAAAGAGGGTGGATGGGTGGAGAAAGAGGCAAGAGGGTGCAGAAAGAAGTAAGAGAGCTGCAGAAAGAAACAGAAGAAGTGCAGAAAGAAGGAACAGAGGTGCAGAAAGAGGCAAGAGGGGTGCAGAAAGAGGGGAGAGGGGTGCAGAAAGACGCAAGAGGGGTGCAGAAAGAAGTGAAAGCTGCAGTAAGAAAGAAAAGAAGTGCAGAAATAAGGAACAGAGGTGCAGAAAGAGGCAAGAGGGGTGCGGGAAGAGGGGTGTGAATGAGGCACGAGGGGTGGAGAAAGAAGCAAGAGAGGTGCAGAAAGAAGCAACAGAGGTTCAGAAAGAGACAAGAGGGGTACAAAAAGAGGGAAGAGGGGTGCAGCACGTGGGGTACAGAAAGAAGCAAGAGATGTGCAGAAAGAAACAAAAGAAGTGCAGAAAGAAAGAACAGAGGTGCAGAAAGAGGCAACAGGGGTGCAGAAAGAGGGAAGAGGGGTGCAGAAAGAGCCAAAAGGGGTGCAGAAAGAAATGAAAGCTGCAGTAAGAAAGAAAAGAAGTGCAGAAAGAATGAACAGAGGTGCAGAAAGAGGCAAGAGGGGTGCGGGAAGAGGGATGTGAATGAGGCACGAGGGGTGCAGAAAGAAGCAAGAGAGGTGCAGAAAGAAGCAACAGAGGTGTTGAAACAGGGAAGAGGGGTGGAGAAAGAGACAAGAGAAGTGCAGAAAGTAGCAACAGAGATGCAGAAAGGGGGAAGAGGGGTGCAGAAAGAGGCAACAGGGGTGCAGAAAGAGGGAAGAGGGGTGCAGAAAGAGCCAAAAGGGGTGCAGAAAGAAGTGAAAGCTGCAGTAAGAAAGAAAAGAAGTGCAGAAAGAATGAACAGAGGTGCAGAAAGAGGCAAGAGGGGTGCGGGAAGAGGGATGTGAATGAGGCACGAGGGGTGCAGAAAGAAGCAAGAGAGGTGCAGAAAGAAGCAACAGAGGTGTTGAAACAGGGAAGAGGGGTGGAGAAAGAGACAAGAGAAGTGCAGAAAGTAGCAACAGAGATGCAGAAAGGGGGAAGAGGGGTGGAGAAAGAGGCAAGAGGGGTGCAGAAGGAAGCAAGAGGGGTGCAGAAAGAAACAAAAGAAGTGCAGAAAGAAGGAACAGAGGTGCACAAAGAGGCAGGAGGGGTGCAGAAAGAGGCAAGAGGGATACAGAAAGAGGCAAGAGGAGTGCAGAAAGAGGGATGAGGGGTGCAAAAAGAGAGAAGAGTGGTGCAGAAAGAGGGAAGAGGGGTGCAGAAATAAGCACGAGTGGTGCAGAAAGAAGCAAGAGAGGTGTAGAAAGAAGCAAGAGTAGTGCAGAAATAAGCAGCAGAGGTATAGAAAGAGGCAAGAGGGGTGCAAAAAGAGGGAAGAGGGGTACAGAAGGAGGCACAAGGGGTGCAGAAAGAAGCAAGAGATGTGCAGCAAGAAACAAATGAAGTGCAGAAAGAAGGAACAGAGGTGCAGAAAGAGGCAACAGGGGTGAAGAAAAAGGGAAGAGGGATGGAGACAGAGGCAAGGGGGTGAAGAAAGAAGCAAGAGAGCTGCCGAAAGAAACAGAAAAAGTGCAGAAAGCAGGAACAGAGGTGCAGAAAGAGGCAAGAGGGGTGCAGAAAGAGGGAAGAGGGGTGCAGAAAGAGCCAAAAGGGGTGCAGAAAGAAGTGAAAGCTGCAGTAAGAAAGAAAAGAAGTGCAGAAAGAAGGAACAGAGGTGCAGAAAGAGGCAAGAGGGGTGCGGGAAGAGGGATGTGAATGAGGCACGAGGGTGCAGAAAGAAGCAAGAGAGGTGCAGAAAGGAGCAACAGAGGTGTTGAAACAGGGAAGAGGGGTGGAGAAAGAGACAAGAGAAGTGCAGAAAGTAGCAACAGAGATGCAGAAAGGGGGAAGAGGGGTGGAGAAAGAGGCAAGAGGGGTGCAGAAGGAAGCAAGAGGGGTGCAGAAAGAAACAAAAGAAGTGCAGAAAGAAGGAACAGAGGTGCACAAAGAGGCAGGGGGTGCAGAAAGAGGCAAGAGGGATACAGAAAGAGGCAAGAGGAGTGCAGAAAGAGGGATGAGGGGTGCAAAAAGAGAGAAGAGTGGTGCAGAAAGAGGGAAGAGGGGTGCAGAAATAAGCACGAGTGGTGCAGAAAGAAGCAAGAGAGGTGCAGAAAGAAGCAAGAGTAGTGCAGAAATAAGCAGCAGAGGTATAGAAAGAGGCAAGAGGGGTGCAAAAAGAGGGAAGAGGGGTACAGAAGGAGGCACAAGGGGTGCAGAAAGAAGCAAGAGATGTGCAGCAAGAAACAAATGAAGTGCAGAAAGAAGGAACAGAGGTGCAGAAAGAGGCAACAAGGGTGAAGAAAAAGGGAAGAGGGGTGGAGAAAGAGGCAAGGGGGTGCAGAAAGAAGCAAGAGAGCTGCAGAAAGAAACAAAAGAAATGCAGAAAGAAGAAACAGGTGCGTAAAGAGGCAAGAGGGGTACAGAAAGAGGCAAAAGGTGTGCAGAAAGAAGCGAGAGGTGCAGAATGAAAGAAAAGAAGTGCAGAAAGAAGGAACAGAGGTGCAGAAAGAGGCAAGAGGGGTGCACAAAGAGGGCAGAGGGGTGTGAAAGAGGCACAAGGAGTGCAGAAAGAAGCAAGAGGAGTGCAGAAAGAAGCAACAGAGGTGCAGAAAGAGGCAACAGGGGTACAAAAAGAGGGAAGAGAGGTGCAGAAAGAGGCACGTGGGGTACAGAAAGAAGCAAGAGATGTGCAGAAAGAAAGAACAGAGGTGCAGAATGAGGCAACAGGGGTGCAGAAAGAGGGTGGATGGGTGGAGACAGAGGCAAGGGGGTGGAGAAAGAAGCAAGAGAGCTGCAGAAAGAAACAGAAAAGGTGCAGAAATCAGGAACAGAGGTGCAGAAAGAGGCAAGAGGGGTGCAGAAAGAGGGAAGAGGGGTGCAGAAAGAGCCAAAAGGGGTGCAGAAATAAGTGAGAGCTGCAGTAAGAAAGAAAAGAAGTGCAGAAAGAAGGAACAGATGTGAAGAAAGAGGCAAGAGGGGTACGGGAAGAGGGATGTGAAAGAGGCACGAGGGGTGCAGAAAGAAGCAAGAGAGGTGCAGAAAGAAGCAACAGAGGTGTTGAAACAGGGAAGAGGGGTGGAGAAAGAGACAAGAGAAGTGCAGAAAGTAGCAACAGAGATGCAGAAAGGGGGAAGAGGGGTGGAGAAAGAGGCAAGAGGGGTGCAGAAGGAAGCAAGAGGAGTGCAGAAAGAAGCAACAGAGGTGCAGAAAGAGGCAAGAGGGGTACAAAAATAGGGAAGAGGGGTGTAGAAAGAGGCACGTGGGGTACAGAAAGAAGCAAGAGATGTGCAGAAAGAAACAAAAGGAGTGCAGAAAGAAAGAACAGAGGTGCAGAATGAGGCAACAGGGGTGCAGAAAGAGGGTGGATGGGTGGAGACAGAGGCAAGGGGGTGAAGAAAGAAGCAAGAGAGCTGCAGAAAGAAACAGAAAAAGTGCAGAAAGCAGGAACAGAGGTGCAGAAAGACGCAAGAGGGGTGCAGAAAGAGGGAAGAGGGGTGCAGAAAGAGCCAAAAAGTGTGCAGAAAGAAGTGAGAGCTGCAGAAAGAAAGAAAAGAAGTGCAGAAAGAAGGAACAGAGGTGCAGAAAGAGGCAAGAGGGGTGCAGGAAGAGGGATGTGAAAGAGGCACGAGGGGTGCAGAAAGAAGCAAGAGAGGTGCAGAAAGAAGCAACTAAAGGGAAGAGGAGTGGAGAAACAGACAAAGAAGTGCAGAAAGTAGCAACAGAGATGCAGAAAGGGGGAAGAGGGGTGGAGAAAGAGGCAAGAGGGGTGCAGAAGGAAGCAAGAGGGGTGCAGAAAGAAACAAAAGAAGTGCAGAAAGAAGGAACAGAGGTGCACAAAGAGGCAGGAGGGGTGCAGAAAGAGGCAAGAGGAGTGCAGAAAGAGTGATGAGGGGTGCAGAAAGAGGCACGAGGGGTACAGAAAGAAGCAAGAGAGATGCAGGAAGAAGCAAGAGAAATGCATAAAGAAGCAACAGAGATGCAGAAAGGGGGAAGTGGGGTGGAGAAAGAGGCAAGAGGGATACATAAAGAAACAAGAGAGGTGCAGAAAGAAACAAAATAAGTATAGAAAGAAGGAAAAGAGGTGCAGAAAGAGGCAAGAGGGGTGCAGAAAGAGGGAAGAGGGGTGTGAAAGAGGCACGATGGGTGTAAAAAGAAGCAAGAGGCATACAGAAAGAAACAATAGAGTTGCAGAAAGAAGCAAAAGAAGTGCAGAAAGAAGGAACAGAGGTGCAGAAAGAGGCAAGAGAGGTACAGAAAGAGGGAAGAGGGGTGCAGAAAGAGGCACAAGGGTTGCGGAAAGAAGGGACAGAGGTGCAGAAAGAAACAAAAGAAGTGCAGAAAGAAGGAACAGGGGTGCAGAAAGAGGGAAGAGGGGTGCAGAAAGAGGCAAGAGAGGTGCAGAAAGAGGCAAGAGGGGTGTACAAAAAAAGCAAGTGAGGTGCAGAAAGAGGCAACAAAGGTGCAGAAAGAGGCAAAAGAGGTGCAGAAAGTAGATATGATTTGCAGAAAGATGCAAGACAAGTGCAGAAAAAGAAAGAAAGGTGCAGAAAGAAGCAACAGAAATGCAGAAAGGGGCAAGAGAGGCGCAGAAAGAAGCAAGAGTGGCTTGCACACCATTAATACCAATTTAACACCCACAATTAGCAATAAGTAACAGGTGACCATTGTGGGTTTGCAAAGGACCTTCCACCACGCTGTAACACTTGTCGCTACATTTTTGGTAACGTTTGAGCCGTTTGAGCTAGAAACAAGGCTTTTTTAGTTCAAATCTGCAGATTAGGCAGCAGATGATGGATTATGTGGCTAATGCGGAAAATGTATAATTGTGCGAAAGTCGGTGCAGCCAAACAGTCGCATAATTTCAGTGGCCCTGCTCATATCTCTGACTAGGTCCAGAAGTGCTCCTCAGTGATTCCTTCTTGTTTTGTCTCATTGAGTTCATAATTTAGCTTCTATGGAAACGAGGAAGACTAAACCTGAGGTTACCACTCCACAACACAGACTACCATACCACATAATTACTCTCCATAACACATAATCCCACTCTACATAATTCCTATACACTAAATTCCACATACTTTCTATCCACATAATTTCACTGCACAACATACCACATAATTCCACTACACACAAAGTACATCCACTCCACTCCCAAAAACATTAGTAAAAAACTTTTAGATTTACAACGCACAACGCCAATAGCACTAACTCTTGCAAATGCGAGACCTATTACATTACAAATGCTTCTTTAACTGGTAGCCGCGTTTGCAGAGTGGTGGAGAAAGGCGGCTGGGCCTCCAACCAGCGCTCAGGAATTCCGCTGCGTAGGACTTACAGGAGGTACCAGGAGGGCTTCTTGGCCCCCAAAGTCCCTCAGGAGTAAAGTGGACTTCATCCCCCAACCAGTACTGTTCCAGGAGGCGAGTTTGCAGAGTGGTGGGGAAAGGGTGGGGCGTGGCCTCCGAAGACCTCTTAGCCATCCCACTGTGTGGGACTTAGTGGAGGTAACAGGAGAGGTAGTTGCCCCCAAGGACAACCTTGGGGGCCAACTACCCCTCCTATTACCTCCAGTAAGTCCCACACAGCAGCATTGCTAAGTTCTCATAGCAGGCCATGCCCCCTTTCCCCACCACTCTGCAAACGTACTCCCTGGCGCGCTCTTGCATGGGGATTAAAGTACACTTCGCTGCTGGGGGTCCTTAGGGGCCAACTAGCCTACCTGTTACCTCCAGTAAGCCCCACACAGTGGGATTGCTGAGAGGTAGACACAGGCCACGCCCCCTTTGTCCACCACTCTGCAAACGTGCCTCCTGGCGTGCTCTTGGTTGGGGGTGAAGTCCCCTTGCCTCCTGAGGGTTCCTGGGGGCCAACTAGCCCTCCTGTTACCTCCAGTAAGCCACACACAGCTGGATTGCTGAGAGTGGTCCGAGGCCACACCCCCTTTTTACACCACTCTGCAAACGCGCCGCCTGGCGCACTGCTGCTTGGGGGATGAATTCCACTTCAGTCCTGAGGTCCTCAGGACACAAGGGGACCTCATCACCCCACCAGCAGTGTGCCAAGAGGCTTGTTTGCAGAGTAGTATAAAAAGGATAGTGGCCTCGTACCACCTCTCAGCAATCCCACTGTGTGGGGCTTACTGGAGGTTCCTGGTGGCCTAGTTGGCCCCCAGGGACCCTCACTAGCAATGGGGACTTAATCCCCCGAAGCAGAGCGCGCCAGGAGGCGCGTTTGCAAAGTCATGCAGGGAGGGGGCGGGGCCTCCCCAGAGTTGCCGTTTAAAAAAAAAATTATTTTAAGAAGGGAAGCTGTGTGGCCCCTCTTTTCCTGAGCTTTTTAATCCCCAGGGACCCCATCCCCCGGGACCTGAGCCATTATTTCTATTATTAAAAAGGAGGGGGGCGTGAGGCCCCCCTCCTGAGGCCAATTACGGCCCCAGGGACCCCATCCCACGGGGCTAGGCCAGCCTTTCTTTTTTTTTTTTTTATTTGGGGGGGCGTGGACCCCTTCCCTGGGCCACTTTTGGCCCCGGGGACCCCATCCCCTGGGGTCTGGCCTCTTTGATGGGGACCGCAGGGGAGCCCCAAAGCCCCCGCAGTCCCTGCCAGCTCCCCGCCTCCTGCGGGAGCCGGCATTGCTTTTGGACAAGGGGGTATTCATCAATGGGGATATTCAGTAACGTGCAGAACCTGGGGACTATTGCGTTAAACGTACAGTGGTTCTGCCACAACACACTTATCGGAATTTAGATTTCTTCAAATTTCTATACATTTAATGTTTAAAACACATCTGTCTCAACACATGTCTTAAAGAAAAAGCACAAATCAATCGTGTTATTTTTAAGCATAATCAAAATTTATATGAAAAAATCATGTATAGTTATAAGACAGGACATATACACAAGGTTATCTAGTGTCAAAGTGATATAAGGGAAGTGAGGTTTGTGGTACATAAATCACAACAAATTACATTTGGTACAAAGGGATGTTTACAACAGTACATTCAGATATAGAGTAAAAACATATAGCAGCTCTCAAGGTGACCTAGAATTGCATTCTTTTTGTATACTGGCCAGATTGGATTACAGTGCTTCTAATTATGCGTCGACGTTTCGACCCTTGTATACTTGTGCTAATTAAGAGCATCAAACACAGGTCTTCCTCAGGACGAAAAAAGAAGAATAGCTTGTGTATAGCCTGCATAGAGAAAGAAATGTATCTATATTATAACTCATGTGTTTAGACTTTTGCCTTAAGGATTAGGTGAGAGGCATGCGATAGGCTCACCTAGTCAAAATGGTCCAAAAGGATTCCAATATCTGGACAGGGGGCTAAATAAATGCTTCCTCCTGTTGCTCGTGGGTAGCTTACAGAAATCTAGAAGAACAATCTTCAAGGACGGGCACAGCGTGCTCTCATACCATCTAGGTAAATAAATACATGGGCCCCTAGTTAATAAAGAGGCTTTATCATAATCATAACCACATTGTTATTGTGAATTAAAAGATATCTCACTGACCTCTGTGGTCGTGTGAACAGAGGCACCCAGAAGTTGCCAAAGCAGTGTGGGCAGTGAGCCTCCTAAACAGTTAATTGTCCTATTTGAAGTGAAGAACCGGCACAGAGTGCTCATGTATCATCTGAAAAAATAGTAATAAGAATGCCATCACTCATGGTGTTCTAACGCATTGAGGAACGTTAATCTCATAACTAAAACAAGTGAAAAGTAAAAAGTAAAAGTACTAACCTCCGGCGTGGAGCGCTTGGAGTCGTCACTTTTATATGGGACTTTGCAGGGGCACTTAAACCTCCATGCAGAAAAGGCTCCTATGGTCCTGGAACGTAATTGTTTCCATGGACTCTGTAGGAAAAAAGGGAAATAAATATTGTGTCTCCACTTTGGCATTCAATGCAAAATGAAATACAAATGGTCGAGAACGGCTTTTACCTCAAAAGTGCTCAATTCGCAGCATAGCACACATCGCGTCTTCTCGGGGTGAGAGACCGCTGGTAAATGAGGTGATTTATGGCAGCCGGGAAGCATGCAGCTGACGTCCTCGCGGATGGCTGACACACTAGGAATGTAAATTCCTACACGCTTCTCACAGTGAAAAAATATAAGGGTTGTGCTGAAAATTACGACCCGTGGAGCTAAGGGAACGTATGGTAGGACAGTCTCCCGTGTTTAGGACTCGTATACCACATGAGTCGGCAAGATTGTATTGGTTATTTTGGGGAAAAAAATTATTAAAGAAACAATTTGAAAATATTGAGGGTCTTTCCACGAGAAGTGGCACATCACCACCAATTCAGTTGGAGGACGTTTTAGTTACCGATTTGGAATGAATTGTACATTGCTTGGCCAATGGATAATAATGTCAACTTGGAAATGGTTGCTTGATGATATGTGCATCGGGAAGTGCTCGTTCGTCGTAATCAAGCTACGGATAGGTCAAGTATCATGCACCATACGCATAGTGTATGTAGTGATACTGACAGAGCATGAATGAGTGTTTACAATAGGTGGAAGATGCCCTGTTTACTTGGTGCTCATAATCATTCATTTATTTATGATTGTGCTACGTATTTAAACAGTCGCTTCAGTAACTTATACTGGTTGTGCGTGATCAAATGTTTCATTGTGTATATAAAGGGGGAACGTAGTACATTCTTGTTGCTCACGCTCCTTAACTTAATTTACCATGTATGTTGTTTCACTGTCACTGCATGCAAATTCAGAGATATGGCACATTATTCACATATATGATTGCATACGATGATACTTGATTGACAATTATGGAAATTGTACATTCAGTTTCAGAGATATGTAAAACAGCTACACATTCTTCACATATATAATTGCATATGATGATACTTGATTGACAATTATGGAGAATGAACATAGAAACCTGACTAGGATTAGATGGTATAAGATGTGTCCCCATGTTGTGCCTGTACTCAAAAATGATAAACATTTTACTCAAAATTGTGCCATAAGTCATTTTGTAGACAACTCTTTTAGCCAGTACATAATAAGGAGATCAGCCTAGAAATCTCCTCTGATTCATTTAATCCAACATGAACAGTGTCCAAAAGATGGATCCATTTGCATTCTCTCAGATTCATGATAGATGACAGAGACCCTCCCCTCGGGTTGGGTTGGATTCTTTCTAGTACCCACCATTTAAGACTGTCATAAGAGTGATGCATCTCTTTAAAGTGTTCCACTAGAGGGGCACCTTGTATATTGCAACGGATACGAGAGCAATGTTGCAATATTCTAATTTTTATCTTTTGCTTGGTCTGCCCGACATAAAGTTTCTTGCAAGGGCATTTAATGACGTAGATAACATCTTTTGTGTTACAGTTTGTATGGTGGTGTAGAACAAATTGTTTTCCATTGTGTGTAAAGTCTTTTGTTCGACAGTTAAATCACACGCTTTACAAAACCGCATTTGAAGTGGCCCTGTAATGGAGGTAACATCAATAAAGCCCGGGTGTCTGGCATTGGTTTCTCTCTCAAGTATGAACTGACCACCCAATCCCTGATATTTCTTCCTCTTTAAAGGCGTAAAGAGGAGGGTCCTTGGTCCCTATTTCATCGGTCACTAAGGACCAGTTATGATTTATGATTTGTTTGATTTCGTTGCTCCTATTATTGAATGTAGAGACACACACAATCCTTTCATTTTCTATTTGTTTCTTCTTTTGATTGGTCTGAAGTAATATGTCCCTTTGACAATACCATGCTCGTTTTTTGGCTCTTTTCAACAGACTCTTTGGATAGCCACGTTCCATCAGTCTGGACATAAGTGAGTCTGATTCTTTAAAATAATCTGACCTACGGGAACAGTTCCTGCAAAGTCGCAGAAACTGTCCGCATGGCAGATTCTCTCTCAGATTTCTAGGGTGCTGGCTGATATACCCCAACTACGTATTACGTTCCAATGGTTTTCTGTATAGGGAGGTATACAACATCTTCTTCTCTGTCTTTATTGTGAGATCAAGGAAATTGATCTGATCCTCACTGTATGCCATTGTGAGCTGTATATCTCTTGATCTGTTATTGATCCACCCACAAAATTCTTCTAGGGTATCTGAATTTCCTGTCCAAATCATGAGGACATCATCGATATACCTCTTCCATAGAGTGATATTCTCTATGAAAGGGTTATCGTGATTGTAGATGTACTTGTCCTCATAGTGGTCCATGTACAGGTTAGCTATGTCCGGGGCAAATCCTGCCCCCATAGCTACTCCCTTGATCTGGTAAAAGAACTCCTTCTGGAATGAAAAAAAAGTTCTTGGTCATTGCTACTTCTAGTAGTCCAATGATGAAGTCTGTTGGTACCCAATGTGGTCTCTCCCTACGCTCCAAGACTTCCTGGGCTACTTCTAAGGCTTCTGCTTGTGGAATACTCGTATATAACGAGGCCACGTCTAGGGTCACCATGAGTTGTTTTTCATTATCAAATGGGAAGCCTTCTATGCAGTTAATCACTTCCATTGTATCACGGATGTAGGATCTGGTCTTGGGCAGCCAAGGTTGTAGGAAAATGTCAACATATCGACAAAGTGGCTCCAAGACCGACCCACATCCGGACACAATCGGTCCTGGGGGATTATCCCTATCTTTGTGCACCTTGGGGAGTGTGTAGATAGTGGGAATGCGAGGTTCTTTTTAATTGAGATAACCGAACTCTCGCTCACTAAGGAATCCTTCCTCTAACCCCCGTGTGGTCAGTCTGTGTATCAGTTTAGAATGAATGAATGAATGAAGGAGCATTTCTAGAGCGCATGGTTACCCGAAGGCATCCCAGCGCTATGACATCAATAATGCTATAAGACGATCAAAGAAAAAAAGAGGTTTTCAATAGTTTTCTGAACTTAAGGTAGTTAGGTTCAGACCGTATGTGGAAGGGAAGATTATTCTAAAGCCTGGCTGCATTATATGTAAACAGTCGGCCTCCACTCCGAGAGCGTTTAATCTTAGGAACTACAATAAGGCCTTTGTTCGCCGATCTAAGGGGTCTGTTAGGACAGTAGGGTTGAATCCATGAACGAATCAGAAGGGAGCCGTTCTCAAAAAGTGCTTTGTGTACAATGCACATAGCTTTGAACTGAATTCTCCGACAAACAGGGAGCCAGTGCAGAGAAGTAAGAGCAGGTTTAGCCGAGGTGCGCCTAGGAATGTTTAACAACATGCGCGCCGCACAATTCTGCACTGTTTGAAGTCTTTTAGTAGTGGACTGCGGGGCTCCCAAATAGACAGCATTAGCATAGTCCAGCCGTGAAAGAATAAGAGCTTGGACTAGCAGTCGTCTAGCAGTGAAAGGTAGTAAAGGAAGAATCCTCCGAACCATTCTTAAAAGGCAGTAGCAACAAGCCGCTACTTTGCGTGATTATTCATTGAAGTCTAGGTTGGAATCAAGCCAAACCCCTAGGCTTTTAATTTGCCGCTTAGGAACAGGGGAGGGCCTAGGCAGCTGGGCCAAAAGGAATCAATGTTTAGAGGGGCAGACTTCCCAGAAGCATAAGTTCAGTCTTTGCTCTGCTAAGTTTTAAAAACGAATTACTCATCCAATGAAAAACCTTCTCAAGGCAGGCAGCTAAATTATGGCCTTGTTGGGATTGTTGAGTCAGAGAAACAATCAATTGAGTATCGTCAGCATATGTGACGATCTGTATGCCAAAAGGGTATACTGTTTCTGCCAATGACCGCAGGTATATATTGAACATAGTGGGGCTAAGGGAGGATCCCTGAGGAACCCCACATGTCAAAGGTATTTGTTTTGAGGATGATTCTTCTTCAAAGACTGTAAAGACCCTATTTTGCAGGAAGGATTGTAGCCATTTTAGTGTTCATCCGGCCACTCCAGCTTCCCTAAGTCTTTGGATCATCAAATGATGACTTACTGTGTCGAAGGCTGCGCTAAGATCTAATAAAATCAAGGCAGCGCAGCCTCCGGCATCAAGAATCTTCCTAGTTTCTTCAATTACAGTAATGAGGGCAGTTTCAGTGCCCTGTTGAGGTCTAAAGCCAGTTTGAGTAGGATGGAGACGATTGTTTTTTTCTAAGAAATTTGATAAAACAGAATTTGTGTGCTTCTCTGCAAGTTTACTTAATCCTGGTAATAAAGAAATGGGTCGATAGTTAGCCCAGTCTTCAGGGTCAAGATTGGGTTTCTTCAAAAGTGCTTTGACCCTGGCATGTTTCCATGAGGATGGCACTATACCTGTCTTGAGAGAAGTATTAATCACATCAAGTATGACTGGTGACACGACCTCGCAAATCTGGTGAAGGATGGTGGGAGGAACAGGGTCTAAGGGAGAGCCTGACTTTAAATCTCGTAGAAGCCCTTGCAGGGTACAAAGATCTAACGGTGGGAAATCCTCCAACAAGGTTTTGGCTTCCGAGGTGGCTACATTTCCTGATAAAGAAGGATGTTGCTCTGCGATTAAAGGGAACGATTTATATATAGCTTGAATTTTTTCAAAGAAGAAATCAGCTATTTGATTACATCGCAGTTGGGCTTTATCCAAAGCGATAGGAGGAGCAGGAGGTGTGAGGAGAGCTTTAGCAATTTTAAATATTTCTCGTGGGGAATTAGCCGCTCTTATAATTTTTTCTTGAAAATAAAGGGCTTGGGAGTTTTTTAGTTTTGTTTTGTAAGTTCTGATAGCTTCTCTATATATGGCTTTCCTTGATGTGGAAAAGTCCTTCCTCCACCTTCTTTCAAGTTTCTTACACTGCTGTTTCAGTTCCCTTAATCTCTGCGAATACCAGGGATTTTTTTTTCCTCCAGCCTTTTCTGGGATCACTACCTTGGGGAGGATATGGTTGAGTGATGACTCAAGCCAATTGTTAAAATTCTCATTAGCAACGTTAGGGTTTAAATGGGGTGATGGGGTAGTATTATTTAAATTATCTATCCACGCTTCTAAGGGAGTTTCGACCACTTGCGTGCAAATTTAATAGTTCGCACAGCAGGCGAAATAAGGTCAGCTAAAGTCCAACTAAAAGGAAGTAGAAAATGGTCAGACCAGGGTAAAGGGACTGTGTTGCCCACCTGTAAGTTTTGTATATTAGAAAAAATGGGGTCAAGCATATGACCTTTAATATGGGTTGGGCCGTGCCCTTTTAAAAACAGTTGAAAGGTTGAAAGCTCATCAATGAGTTCTGAGGAGGATGCAGATTCAACATCATCGAAATGCATATTAAAATCTCCCAAAATTGTAAAGTTGGGAGAAGAGCTGGCGAAATGTGCTGCAAGCTCGGGTAAATCTTTGTTAAAAAGGTCAAGAGGACCCGGAGGGCGGTAAACTAGAATCCCCGAAAAAGTGAAACTAGGAGAGAGGTTGATAATAAAGAACATACTTTCACAGTCAGGAATAGGGTTAATCGTAATCCGGCATAGGAAGTTGTCTTTATAAATTATAGCTAGCCCGCCTCCACGTCCTAGATTTCGATCAAGTCTCTGGATTGAATAGTTTGGAGGAGAGTTTGGACAATGTCGGCGTCTGCCTCGTTATTTAACCAGGTCTCTGTTAAAAATAAAACATCTGGCTTAGTCTCTTCTAGAAGTAGGTAAATCTCAACAGAATGTTTAGGGAGTGAACGGCAATTCAATAGCAGCATCGTGATCAATTTTATATTGCCAGTGCCTGTCCCAGATTGAAAAATTGTTTGAAATCTAAAGTCGCAGTGTGCACAATATGTGCTGAGGCTATCTACCAATAGGTTATGTTCACACTTACAGTCTAATTCTTGTCTCAAGTGGTAGAGTTCTTCAGAGGTATATATGATCCTCTCTTTCACCCGCAGGGTTCCTGCCCCTGGCCACGGATGGGCGCGGACGGGCGCGGACGGGCTTGCCTTCGGCGCGCCCGCTGCGCGGTCGCGTCATCGGCCGTTTTAAGGGGTTGGTGCTGTTACGTCGAGGTCAGCAACTAGAGCGCTGACTTGCAAATAAATCTACCCCCCTGAGCTATAACACAGCTCGTGATACAGTACAATGATAGTAGTGCAATGCCGCAAGTCAGATTTACAAGTCAAATTTACACAGTGATTTTAAAAAGGCTATTAAAAACAAGATGCGGGGAAATTCGTTCTAACTTCAGTTCTAATCGCACATAGCATCAATGGCGCGCTGCGCGGTCGCGTCATCGGCCGCTTTAAGGGGCCGGTGCTGTTACGCCGAGGTCAGCAACTAGAGCGCTGACTTGCAAATAAATCTACCCCTGAGCTATAACACAGCTCGTGATACAGTACAATGATAGTAGTGCAATGACGCAAGTCAGATTTACAAGTCAAATTTACACAGTGATTTTAAAAAGGCTATTAAAAACAAGATGCGGGGAAATTCGTTCTAACTTCAGTTCTAATCGCACATAGCATCAATGGAGACCTCCTTAGTCGGGTCTCCGGGTATTCTTCTGTAGTTTTCGGTTACTTGTAACTGTGCCTGAATTTCGCTGACATAGTTCTCTCTATTTTGAATGACAATTGAACCCCCTTTGTCAGCTGGCTTGATCACTACTTCTTGATTCAGTTTAAGTGTCTCTAAGCTCATTCTTTCTTCTTTACTGATGTTATGTGTTATATATTTCTTCTTGTCATACAATTTTAGTACATCTCGCATCACCACCTGTTCAAATGCCAGGATTTTATTGCACATCACGGGGCAGATTTACACGCCCCTTGCGCCACTTTTGCGTCACTTTTAACATGGGAAAAGTGACGCAAAAGTGGCGCAAGTGGCGAAAGGGGCTTGTAAATCTGCCCCCTGATATGTAGGTGGCGAGAATGTAGAAGGAGTACGTAGTGGAGTTGCCGGGCATTTACTTTCATATGTGGGATTAGGATTTTTATGAAAGAAGTGCCGTAGCCGTATCATCCTAAAAAAGTGACATAGCTCTATCTTGGTGGTAAAGCTATTGGAGGGAGCAGTAGGTACATAACTTAAGCCTTTAGAAAGGACCGATATTTCAGTAGGTGATAGACAATGATTCGAAAGATTAATCACCGGATTGGTGTGTGCTGTGTTGTTAACACATACTTCTCCTATTGGATTTGCTGCCTCTGTTATGTTGTTACCACATATTTCTCCTATGGGAATTGATGCCCCTGGGGTTGCTTGATGGCTGAGATCTGACAACCCTGTGGTTAGGATATTGGAAGACTCAGATCTATCTACCATCGGTATGTTTGTCTCCTTGTTTGTATTTCCCCATGGGTTTGAGGATAAAACTTCACGCCTCTACTGTTCCTGGTCCTGCCTCTGTTGTTCCAGCCCCTGTTCTGTCCTCTGTCTTCCGACCAACACTGCGGTGGTCCTCCCCCTCGGTGTGTGGTCCATCTTCTGTCCCCTCAAAAAGGACCAGATGTTGACTCAGGGTAATTGGGCCCCTGGTAGCATGTACCCGGGTGGGTTTGTTGCCTATTGGGGTTGTGTTCGTAGTCACTGTCCGGGCCACTTGAGTAGGAAGATTCGGAAAAAGTTTTATATTTCCTACCACCCTGTCTTCCTCTGTTTACAAATTGTCCCTGGTTGTCCTGTTCGTAATACTCGTCTGCTACGTACGGATATGTGACTTTTTTATCTTAGGCTCTTATGTCCTTGGCCAGTTTGTCTAGCTTTCTATTGAGTGTAACCGTATTGAATTCTCCAATTGTCTTGTCTAATCTTTCTAGAGCTTCCTTGGCATTAGTAAGTGCTTTATCCTCTGTGATCTCTTTCCTTAGTTCCTCAATTTCGTTAGTCAGCTTTTTGATGTATTCCAATGCCGTCTCTACTCCAAGCACCATCCAGTGCCTGGAGCAGTTGTTGGATACAAAACTGAAGTTCTCCCGGAATTTAGGAAGATCTATAAAAATAGCCGGCTCGTTTTTTACTTGTAATCCCACCGGGATAATGTTGGCCTGTAGGTATTTTGTCAATAAGTGGCCGTGCAGTCTAGTCCTAATGAATTTCTTTTCCAATTTCTCAAGTTTATTCAGCTTATCATTTAGTGAGGTGTCGAGAGATGTAGCAGCTACTCCTAAAAAAGGATGTATCTTCCTGCCTTTGTATTAATCTGGCAATATATTCTTCGCTGTATGATAGCGTGTCAGACATTACACATCAAAATTTATTCTTTTTGAGAGAAAAACCCTCGCAGACCAGCGTCTGCTCTTGAAAGTCAGTATTCATCAATGGGGATACCCAGTAACGTGCAGAACCTGGGGACTATTGCGTTAAACGTACAGTGGTTCTGCCACAACACACTTATCGGAATTTAGATTTCTTCAAATTTCTATGCATTTAATGTTGAAAACACATCTGTCTAAACACATGTCTTAATGAAAAAGCACAAATCAATTGTGTTATTTTCAAGCATACTCAAAATTTATATGAAAATATCATGTATAGTTATAAGACAGGACATATACACAAGGTTATCTAGTGTCAAAGTGATATAAGGGAAGTGACGTTCCCTTAGCTCCATGGGTCGTAATTTTCAGCACAACCCTTATATTTTTTCACCGTGACAAGCACGTAGGAATTTATATTCCTAGCGTGTCAGCCGTCCGCGAGGACGTCAGCTGCACGCTTCCCGGCTGCCATAAATCACCTCATTTACCAGCGGTCTCTCTCCCCGAGAAGACGCACTGTGTGCTACGCTGTGAATCGAGCACTTTTGAGGTAAAAGCCGTTCTCGACAATTTGTATTTCATTTTGCATTGAATGCCAAAGTGGAGACACAATATTTATTTCTCTTTTTTCCTACAGAGTCCATGGAAACAATTACGTTCCGGGGCCATAGGAGCCTTTTCTGCATGGAGGTTTAAATGCCCCTGCAAAGTCCCATATAAAAGTGATTTGTCCTAATGCTCCACTCCGGAGGTTAGTACTTTTACTTTTTACTTTTCACTTGTTTTAGTTATGAGATTAACGTTCCTCAATGCGTTAGAACACCATGAGTGATGGCATTCTTATTACTATTTTTTCAGAGGATACATGAGCACTCTGTGCCGGTTCTTCACTTCAAACAGGACAATTAACTGTTTAGGAGGCTCACTGCCCCCACCGCCTTGGCAACTTCTGGGTGCCTCTGTTCACACGACCACAGAGGTCAGTGAGATATCTTTTAATTCACAATGACAATATGGTTATGATTATGATAAAGCCTGTTTATTAAGTAGGGGCCCATGTATTTATTTACCTAGATGGTATGAGAGCACGCTGTGCACGTCCTTGAAGATTGTTCTTCTAGATTTCTGTAAGCTACCCAAGAGCAACAGGAGGAAGCAGTTATTTAGCCCCCTGTCCAGATATTGGAATCCTTTTGGACCATTTTGACTAGGTGAGCCTATCGCATGCCTCTCACCTAATCCTTAAGGCAAAAGTCTAAACACATGAGTTCTAATATAGATAAATTTCTTTCTCTATGCAGGCTATACACAAGCTATTCTTCTTTTTTCGTCCTGAGGAAGACCCGTGTTTGATGCTCTTAATTAGCACAAGTATACAAGGGTCGAAACGTCGACGCATAATTAGAAGCACTGTAATCCAATCTGACCAGTATACAAGAAAGAATGCAATTCTAGGTCACCTTGAGATCTGCTATATGTTTTTACTCTATATCTGAATGTACTGTTGTAAATATCCCTTTGTACCAAATGTAATTTGTTGTGATTTATGTACCACACACCTCACTTCCCTTATATCACTTTGACACCAGATAACCTTGTGTATATGTCCTGTCTTATAACTATACATGATTTTTTCATATAAATTTTGAGTATGCTTAAAAATAACACGATTGATTTGTGCTTTTTCATTAAGACATGTGTTTAGACAGATGTGTTTTCAACATTAAATGTATAGAAATTTGAAGAAATCTAAATTCCGATAAGTGTGTTGTGGCAGAACCACTGTACGTTTAACGCAATAGTCCCCAGGTTCTGCACGTTACTGGGTATCCCCATTGATGAATACTGACTTTCAAGAGCAGACGCTGGTCTGCGAGGGTTTTTCTCTCAAAAAGAATACATTTTGATGTGCAATGTCTGACACGCTATCATACAGTGAAGAATATATTGCCAGATTAATACAAAGGCAGGAAGATACATCCTTTTTAGGAGTAGCTGCTACATCTTTTGACACCTCATTAAATGATAAGCTGAATAAACTTGAGAAATTGGAAAAGTAATTAATTAGGACTAGATTGCACGGCCACTTATTGACAAAATACCTACAGGCCAACATTATCCCGGTGGGATTACAAGTAAAAAACGAGCCGGCTATTTTTATAGATTGTCCTAAATTCCGGGAGAACTTCAGTTTTGTTGCCAACAACTGCTCCAGGCACTGGATGGTGCTCGGAGTAGAGACGGCATTGGAATACATCAAAAAGCTGACTAAGGAAATTGAAGAACTAAGGAAAGAGATCACAGAGAATAGAGCACTTACTAATGCCAAGGAAGCTCTAGAAAGATTAGACAAGACGATTGGAGAATTCAATACGGTTACACTCAATAGAAAGCTAGACAAACTGGCCAAGGACCTAAGAGCCTATGATAAAAAAAGTCACATATCCGTACATAGCAGACGAGTATTACGAACAGGACAACCGGGGACAGTTTGTAAACAGAGGAAGACAGGGTGGTCGGAAATATAAAACATTTTCCGAATCTTCCTACTCAAGTGGCCCGGACAGTGACTACAAACACAACCCCAATAGGCAACAAACCCACCCGGGTGCAAGCTACCAGGGGCCCAATTACCCTGAGTCAACATCTGGTCCTTTTTTAGGGGACAGCAGATGGACCACACACCGAGGTGGAGGACCACCGCAGGGTTGGTCGGAAGACAGAGGACAGAACAGGGGCTGGAACAACAGAGGCAGGACCAGGAACAGGAGAGGCATGAAGTTTTATCCTCAAACTCATGGGGAAATACAAACAAGGAGACAAACATACCGATGGTAGATAGATCTGAGTCTTCCAATATCCTAACCACAGGGTTGTCAGATCTCAACCATCAAACAACCCCAGGGGCATCAATTCCCATAGGAGAAATATGTGGTAACAGCATAGCAGAGGCAGCAAATCCAATAGGAGAAGTATGTGTTAACAGCACACACCAATCCGGTGATTAATCTTTCGAATCATTGTCTATCACCTACTGAAATATCGGTCCTTTCTAAAGGCTTAAGTTATGTACCTACTGCTCCATCCAATAGCTTTACCACCAAGATAGAGCTATATCGCTTTTTTAGGAAGATACGGCTCCGGCACTTCTTTCATAAAAATCCTAATCCCACATATGAAAGTAAATGCCCGGCAACTTCACTACGTACTCCTTCTACATTCTCGCCACCTTCACATGTGATGTCCAATAAAATCCTGGCATTTGAACAGGTGGTGATGCGAGATGTACTAAAATTGTATGACAAGAAGAAATATGTAAAACATAACATCAGTAAAGAAGAAAGAATGAGCTTAGAGACACTTAAACTGAATCAAGAAGTAGTGATCAAGCCAGCTGACAAAGGGGGTTCAATTGTCTTTCAAAATAGAGAGAACTATGTCAGCAAAATTCAGACACAGTTACAGGTAACCGAAAACTACAGAAGAATACCCGGAGACCCGACTAAGGAGGTCTCTAAACTGATACACAGACTGACCACAAGGGGGTTAGAGGAAGGATTCCTTAGTGAGCGAGAGTTCGGTTATCTCAATCAAAAGAGCCTCGCATTCCCACTATCTACACACTCCCCAAGGTGCACAAAGATAGGGATAATCCCCCAGGAAGACCGATTGTGTCCGGATGTGGGTCGGTCTTGGAGCCACTTTGTCGATATGTTTACATTTTCTTACAACCTTGGGTGCCCAGAACCAGATCCTACATCCGTGATACAATGGAAGTGATTAACTGCATAGAAGGCTTCCCATTTGATAATGAAAAACACCTCATGTTAACTCTAGACGTGGCCTCGTTATATACGAGTATTCCACAAGCAGAAGCCTTAGAAGTAGCCCATGATGTCTTGGAGCGTAGGGAGAGACCACATTGGGTACCAACAGACTTCATCATTGGACTACTAGAAGTAGCAATGACCAAGAACTTTTTTACATTCCAGAAGGAGTTCTTTTACCAGATCAAGAGAGTAGCTTTGGGGGCAGGATTTTCCCCGGACATAGCTAACCTGTACATGGACCACTATGAGGACAAGTACATCTACAATCACGATAACCCTTTCATAAAGAATATCACTCTATGGAAGAGGTATATCGATGATGTCCTCATGATTTGGACAGGAAATTCAGATACCCTAGAAGAATTCTGTGGGTGGATCAATAACAGATCAAGAGATATACAGCTCACAATGGCATACAGTGAGGAACAGATCAATTTCCTTGATCTCACAATAAAGACAGAGGAGAAGATGTTGTATACCTCCCTATACAGAAAACCATTAGAACGTAATACGTTGTTGGGGTATAACAGCCAGCACCCTAGAACTCTGAGGGATAATCTGCCATACGGACAGTTTCTGCGACTTTGCAGGAACTGTTCCCGTAGGTCTGATTATTTTAAAGAATCAGACTCACTTATGTCCAGACTGATGGAACGTGGCTATGCAAAGAGTCTCTTGAAAAGAGCCAAAAAAAGGAGCATGGTATTGTCATAGGGACATATTACTTCAGACCAATCAAAACAAGAAACAAATAGAAAATGAAAGGATTGTGTGTGTCTCTACATTCAATAATAGGAGCAACGAAATCAAACAAATCATAATTCATAACTGGTCCTTAGTGACCGATGAAATAGGGACCACGGACCCTCCTCTTTTCGACTTTAAAAGAGGAAGAAATATCAGGGATTGGGTGGTCAGTTCATACTTGAGAGAGAAACCAATGCCAGACACCCGGGCTTTATTGATGTTACCTCCATTACAGGGCCACTTCAAATGCAGTTTTTGTAAAGCGTGTGATTTAACTGTCGAACAAAAAGACTTTACACACAATGGAAAACAATTAGTTCTACACCACCATACAAACTGTAACACAAAAGATGTTATCCACGTCATTAAATGCCCTTGCCAGAAACTTTATGTCTGGCAGACCAAGCAAAAGATAAAAACGAGAATATTGCAACATTGCTCTCGTATCCGTTGCAATGTACAAGGTGCCCCTCTAGTGGAACACTTTTTAAAGAGATGCATCACCCTTATGACAGTCTTAAATGGTGAGTACTAGAAAGAATCCAACCCAACCCGAGGGGAGGGTCTCAGCCATCTACCATGAATCTGAGAGAATGCAAATGGATCCCTCTTTTGGACACTTCATGTTGGATTAAACGAATCAGTGGAGATTTCTAGGCAGATCTCCTTATTATGTACTGGCTAAAAGAGTTGTCTACAAAATTACTTATGGCACAATTTTACATAAAATGTTTATCATTTTTGAGTACAGGCACAACATGCGGACACATCTTATATCATCTAATCCTAGTCAGGTTTCTATGTTCATTCTCCATAATTGTCAATCAAGTATCATCATATGCAATTATATATGTGAAGAATGTGTAGCTGTTTTATATATCTCTGAAATTGCATTTACAATTTCCATAATTGTCAATCAAGTATCATCGTATGCAATCATATATGTGAATAATGTGTCATATCTCTGAATTTGCATGTAGTGACAGTGAAACAACATACATGGTAAATTAAGTAAAGGAGCGTGAGCAACAAGAATGTACTACGTTCTCCCTTTATGTACACAATGAAACATTTGATCACGCACAACCAGTATAAGTTACTGAAGCGACTGTTTAAATACGTAGCGCAATCATAAATAAATGAATGATTATGAGCACCAAGTAAACAGGGCATCTTCCACCTATTGTAAACACTCATTCATGCTCTGTCAGTATCACTACTTACACTATGCATATGGTGCATGATACTTGACCTATCTGTAGCTTGATTACGACGAACGAGCACTTCCCGATGCACATATCATCAAGCAACCATTTCCGAGTTGACATTATTATCCCTTGGCCAAGTAATGTACAATTCATTCCAAATCGGTAACTAAAATGTCCTCCAACTGAATTGGTGGTGTTGTGCCACTTCTTGTGGAAAGACCCTCAATATTTTCAAATTTTTTCTTTAATAGAATTTTTTTTTCAAAATAACCAATACAATCTTGCAGACTCATGTGGTATACGAGTCCTAAACACGGGAGACTGTCCTACCATACGTTCCCTTAGCTCCACGGGTCGTAATTTTCAGCACAACCCTTATATTTTTTCACCGTGACAAGCACGTAGGAATTTACATTCCTAGCGTGTCAGCCGTCCGCGAGGACGTCAGCTGCACGCTTCCCGGCTGCCATAAATCACCTCATTTACCAGCGGTCTCTCTCCCCGAGAAGACGCGCTGTGTGCTATGCTGCGAATCGAGCACTTTTGAGGTAAAAGCCGTTTTCGACCATTTGTAGTTCATTTTGCATTGAATGCCAAAGTGGAGACACAATATTTATTTCCCTTTTTTCCTACAGAGTCCATGGAAACAATTACGTTCCGGGACCATAGGAGCCTTTTCTGTATGGAGGTTTAAGTGCCCCTGCAAAGTCCCATATAAAAGTGACGACTCCTGGCGCTCCACGCCGGAGGTTAGTACTTTTACTTTTTACTTTTCACTTGTTTTAGTTATGAGATTAACATTCCTCAATGCGTTAGAACACCATGAGTGATGGCATTCTTATTACTATTTTTTCAGATGATACATGAGCACTCTGTGCCGGTTCTTCACTTCAAATAGGACAATTAACTGTTTAGGAGGCTCACTGCCCCCACTGCTTTGGCAACTTCTGGGTGCCTCTGTTCACACGACCACAGAGGTCAGTCAGATATCTTTTAATTCACAATAACAAAGTGGTTATGATTATGATAAAGCCTCTTTATTAACTAGGGGCCCATGTATTTATTTACCTAGATGGTATGAGAGCACGCTGTGCCCGTCCTTGAAGATTGTTCTTCTAGATTTCTGTAAGCTACCCACGAGCAACAGGAGGAAGCATTTATTTAGCCCCCTGTCCAGATATTGGAATCCTTTTGGACCATTTTGACTAGGTGAGCCTATCGCATGCCTCTCACCTAATCCTTAAGGCAAAAGTCTAAACACATGAGTTCTAATATAGATAAATTTCTTTCTCTATGCAGGCTATACACAAGCTATTCTTCTTTTTTTCGTCCTGAGGAAGACCCGTGTTTGATGCTCTTAATTAGCACAAGTATACAAGGGTCGAAACGTCGACGCATAATTAGAAGCACTGTAATCCAATCTGACCAGTATACAAAAAGAATGCAATTCTAGGTCACCTTGAGATCTGCTATATGTTTTTACTCTATATCTGAATGTACTGTTGTAAATATCCCTTTGTACCAAATGTAATTTGTTGTGATTTATGTACCACACACCTCACTTCCCTTATATCACTTTGACACTAGATAACCTTGTGTATATGTCCTGTCTTATAACTATACATGATTTTTTCATATAAATTTTGAGTATGCTTAAAAATAACACGATTGATTTGTGCTTTTTCATTAAGACATGTGTTTAGACAGATGTGTTTTCAACATTAAATGTATAGAAATTTGAAGAAATCTAAATTCCGATAAGTGTGTTGTGGCAGAACCACTGTACGTTTAACGCAATAGTCCCCAGGTTCTGCACGTTACTGGGTATCCCCATTGATGAATACTGACTTTCAAGAGCAGACGCTGGTCTGCGAGGGTTTTTCTCTCAAAAAGAATACATTTTGATGTGCAATGTCTGACACGCTATCATACAGCGAAGAATATATTGCCAGATTAATACAAAGGCAGGAAGATACATCCTTTTTAGGAGTAGCTGCTACATCTTTTGACACCTCATTAAATGATAAGCTGAATAAACTTGAGAAATTGGAAAAGTAATTAATTAGGACTAGACTGCACGGCCACTTATTGACAAAATACCTACAGGCCAACATTATCCCGGTGGGATTACAAGTAAAAAACGAGCCGGCTATTTTTATAGATCGTCCTAAATTCCGGGAGAACTTCAGTTTTGTTGCCAACAACTGCTCCAGGCACTGGATGGTGCTCGGAGTAGAGACGGCAATGGAATACATCAAAAAGCTGACTAAGGAAATTGAAGAACTAAGGAAAGAGATCACAGAGGATAGAGCACTTACTAATGCCAAGGAAGCTCTAGAAAGATTAGACAAGACGATTGGAGAATTCAATACGGTTACACTCAATAGAAAGCTAGACAAACTGGCCAAGGACCTAAGAGCCTATGATAAAAAAAGTCACATATCCGTACATAGCAGACGAGTATTACGAACAGGACAACCAGGGACAGTTTGTAAACAGAGGAAGACAGGGTGGTCGGAAATATAAAACTTTTTCCGAATCTTCCTACTCAAGTGGCCCGAACAGTGACTACAAACACAACCCCAATAGGCAACAAACCCACCCGGGTACAAGCTACCAGGGGCCCAATTACCCTGAGTCAACATCTGGTCCTTTTTTAGGGGGCAGCAGATGGACCACACACCGAGGGGGAGGACCACCGCAGGGTTGGTCGGAAGACAGAGAACAGAACAGGGGCTGGAACAACAGAGGCAGGACCAGGAACAGGAGAGGCATGAAGTTTTATCCTCAAACTCATGGGGAAATACAAACAAGGAGACAAACATACCGATGGTATATAGATCTGAGTCTTCCAATATCCTAACCACAGGGTTGTCAGATCTCAAACATCAAACAACCCCAGGGGCATCAATTCCCATAGGAGAAATATGTGGTAACAACATAGCAGAGGCAGCAAATCCAATAGGAGAAGTATGTGTTAACAGCACACACCAATCCGGTGATTAATCTTTCGAATCATTGTCTATCACCTACTGAAATATCGGTCCTTTCTAAAAGGCTTAAGTTATGTACCTACTGCTCCATCCAATAGCTTTACCACCAAGATAGAGCTATATCGCTTTTTTAGGAAGATACGGCTCCGGCACTTCTTTCATAAAAATCCTAATCCCACATATGAAAGTAAATGCCCGGCAACTTCACTACGTACTCCTTCTACATTCTCGCCACCTTCACATGTGATGTCCAATAAAATCCTGGCATTTGAACAGGTGGTGATGCGAGATGTACTAAAATTGTATGACAAGAAGAAATATGTAAAACATAACATCAGTAAAGAAGAAAGAATGAGCTTAGAGACACTTAAACTGAATCAAGAAGTAGTGATCAAGCCAGCTGACAAAGGGGGTTCAATTGTCATTCAAAATAGAGAGAACTATGTCAGCAAAATTCAGACACAGTTACAGGTAACCGAAAACTACAGAAGAATACCCGGAGACCCGACTAAGGAGGTCTCTAAACTGATACACAGACTGACCACAAGGGGGTTAGAGGAAGGATTCCTTAGTGAGCGAGAGTTCGGTTATCTCAATCAAAAAGAACCTTGCATTCCCACTATCTACACACTCCCCAAGGTGCACAAAGATAGGGATAATCCCCCAGGAAGACCGATTGTGTCCGGATGTGGGTCGGTCTTGGAGCCACTTTGTCGATATGTTGACATTTTCCTACAACCTTGGGTGCCCAGAACCAGATCCTACATCCGTGATACAATGGAAGTGATTAACTGCATAGAAGGCTTCCCATTTGATAATGAAAAACACCTCATGTTAACTCTAGACGTGCCTCGTTATATACGAGTATTCCACAAGCAGAAGCCTTAGAAGTAGCCCATGATGTCTTGGAGCGTAGGGAGAGACCACATTGGGTACCAACAGACTTCATCATTGGACTACTAGAAGTAGCAATGACCAAGAACTTTTTTACATTCCAGAAGGAGTTCTTTTACCAGATCAAGAGAGTAGCTATGGGGGCAGGATTTTCCCCGGACATAGCTAACCTGTACATGGACCACTATGAGGACAAGTACATCTACAATCACGATAACCCTTTCATAAAGAATATCACTCTATGGAAGAGGTATATCGATGATGTCCTCATGATTTGGACAGGAAATTCAGATACCCTAGAAGAATTCTGTGGGTGGATCAATAACAGATCAAGAGATATACAGCTCACAATGGCATACAGTGAGGAACAGATCAATTTCCTTGATCTCACAATAAAGACAGAGGAGAAGATGTTGTATACCTCCCTACACAGAAAACCATTAGAACGTAATACATTGTTGGGGTATAACAGCCAGCACCCTAGAACTCTGAGGGATAATCTGCCATACGGACAGTTTCTGCAACTTCGCAGGAACTGTTCCCGTAGGTCAGATTATTTTAAAGAATCAGACTCACTTATGTCCAGACTGATGGAACGTGGCTATGCAAAGAGTCTGTTGAAAAGAGCCAAAAAAAGGAGCATGGTATTGTCATAGGGACATATTACTGCAGACCAATCAAAACAAGAAACAAATAGAAAATGAAATGATTGTGTGTGTCTCTACATTCAATAATAGGAGCAACGAAATCAAACAAATCATAAATCATAACTGGTCCTTAGTGACCGATGAAATAGGAACCACGGACCCTCCTCTTTTCGCCTTTAAAAGAGGAAGAAATATCAAGGATTGGGTGGTCAGTTCATACTTGAGAGAGAAACCAATGCCAGACACCCGGGCTTTATTGATGTTACCTCCATTACAGGGCCACTTCAAATGCGGTTTTTGTAAAGCGTGTGATTTAACTGTCGAACAAAAAGACTTTACACACAATGGAAAACAATTAGTTCTACACCACCATACAAACTGTAACACAAAAGATGTTATCTACGTCATTAAATGCCCTTGCCAGAAACTTTATGTCTGGCAGACCAAGCAAAAGATAAAAACGAGAATATTGCAACATTGCTCTCGTATCCGTTGCAATGTACAAGGTGCCCCTCTAGTGGAACACTTTTTAAAGAGATGCATCACCCTTATGACAGTCTTAAATGGTGAGTACTAGAAAGAATCCAACCCAACCCGAGGGGAGGGTCTCTGTCATCTACCATGAATCTGAGAGAATGCAAATGGATCCATCTTTTGGACACTTCATGTTGGATTAAACGAATCAGAGGAGATTTCTAGGCAGATCTCCTTATTATGTACTGGCTAAAAGAGTTGTCTACAAAATTACTTATGGCACAATTTTACATAAAATGTTTATCATTTTTGAGTACAGGCACAACATGCGGACACATCTTATATCATCTAATCCTAGTCAGGTTTCTATGTTCATTCTCCATAATTGTCAATCAAGTATCATCATATGCAATCATATATGTGAATAATGTGTCATATCTCTGAATTTGCATGTAGTGACAGTGAAACAACATACATGGTAAATTAAGTTAAGGAGCGTGAGCAACAAGAATGTACTACGTTCTCCCTTTATGTACACAATGAAACATTTGATCACGCACAACCAGTATAAGTTACTGAAGCGACTGTTTAAATACGTAGCGCAATCATAAATAAATGAATGATTATGAGCACCAAGTAAACAGGGCATCTTCCACCTATTGTAAACACTCATTCATGCTCTGTCAGTATCACTACATACACTATGCATATGGTGCATGATACTTGACCTATCTGTAGCTTGATTACGACGAACGAGCACTTCCCGATGCACATATCATCAAGCAACCATTTCCGAGTTGACATTATTATCCCTTGGCCAAGTAATGTACAATTCATTCCAAATCGGTAACTAAAACGTCCTCCAACTGAATTGGTGGTGTTGTGCCACTTCTTGTGGAAAGACCCTCAAGATTTTCAAATTTTTTCTTTAATAGAATTTTTTTTTCATAATAACCAATACAATCTTGCAGACTCATGTGGTATACGAGTCCTAAACACGGGAGACTGTCCTACCATACGTTCCCTTAGCTCCACGGGTCGTAATTTTCAGCACAACCCTTATATTTTTTCACCGTGACAAGCACGTAGGAATTTACATTCCTAGCGTGTCAGCCGTCCGCGAGGACGTCAGCTGCACGCTTCCCGGCTGCCATAAATCACCTCATTTACCAGCGGTCTCTCTCCCCGAGAAGACGCGCTGTGTGCTATGCTGCGAATCGAGCACTTTTGAGGTAAAAGCCGTTCTCGACCATTTGTAGTTCATTTTGCATTGAATGCCAAAGTGGAGACACAATATTTATTTCCCTTTTTCCTACAGAGTCCATGGAAACAATTACGTTCCGGGACCATAGGAGCCTTTTCTGTATGGAGGTTTAAGTGCCCCTGCAAAGTCCCATATAAAGTGACGACTCCTAGCGCTCCACGCCGGAGGTTAGTACTTTTACTTTTTACTTTTCACTTGTTTTAGTTATGAGATTAACATTCCTCAATGCGTTAGAACACCATGAGTGATGGCATTCTTATTACTATTTTTTCAGATGATACATGAGCACTCTGTGCCGGTTCTTCACTTCAAATAGGACAATTAACTGTTTAGGAGGCTCACTGCCCCCACTGCTTTGGCAACTTCTGGGTGCCTCTGTTCACACGACCACAGAGGTCAGTGAGATATCTTTTAATTCACAATAACAAAGTGGTTATGATTATGATAAAGCCTCCTTATTCACTAGGGGCCCATGTATTTATTTACCTAGATGGTATGAGAGCATGCTGTGCCCGTCTTTGAAGATTGTTCTTCTAGATTTCTGTAAGCTACCCACGAGCAACAGGAGGAAGCATTTATTTAGCCCCCTGTCCAGATATTGGAATCCTTTTGGACCATTTTGACTAGGTGAGCCTATCGCATGCCTCTCACCTAATCCTTAAGGCAAAAGTCTAAACACATGAGTTCTAATATAGATACATTTCTTTCTCTATGCAGGCTATACACAAGCTATTCTTCTTTTTTCGTCCTGAGGAAGACCCGTGTTTGATGCTCTTAATTAGCACAAGTATACAAGGGTCGAAACGTCGACGCATAATTAGAAGCACTGTAATCCAATCTGACCAGTATACAAAAAGAATGCAATTCTAGGTCACCTTGAGATCTGCTATATGTTTTTACTCTATATCTGAATGTACTGTTGTAAATATCCCTTTGTACCAAATGTAATTTGTTGTGATTTATGTACCACACACCTCACTTCCCTTATATCACTTTGACACTAGATAACCTTGTGTATATGTCCTGTCTTATAACTATACATGATTTTTTCATATAAATTTTGAGTATGCTTAAAAATAACACGATTGATTTGTGCTTTTTCATTAAGACATGTGTTTAGACAGATGTGTTTTCAACATTAAATGTATAGAAATTTGAAGAAATCTAAATTCCGATAAGTGTGTTGTGGCAGAACCACTGTACGTTTAACGCAATAGTCCCCAGGTTCTGCACGTTACTGGGTATCCCCATTGATGAATACTGACTTTCAAGAGCAGACGCTGGTCTGCGAGGGTTTTTCTCTCAAAAAGAATACATTTTGATGTGCAATGTCTGACACGCTATCATACAGAGAAGAATATATTGCCAGATTAATACAAAGGCAGGAAGATACATCCTTTTTAGGAGTAGCTGCTACATCTTTTGACACCTCATTAAATGATAAGCTGAATAAACTTGAGAAATTGGAAAAGTAATTAATTAGGACTAGACTGCACGGCCACTTATTGACAAAATACCTACAGGCCAACATTATCCCGGTGGGATTACAGGTAAAAAACGAGCCGGCTATTTTTATAGATCGTCCTAAATTCCAGGAGAACTTCAGTTTTGTTGCCAACAACTGCTCCAGGCACTGGATGGTGCTCGGAGTAGAGACGGCAATGGAATACATCAAAAAGCTGACTAAGGAAATTGAAGAACTAAGGAAAGAGATCACAGAGGATAGAGCACTTACTAATGCCAAGGAAGCTCTAGAAAGATTAGACAAGACGATTGGAGAATTCAATACGGTTACACTCAATAGAAAGCTAGACAAACTGGCCATGGACCTAAGAGCCTATGATAAAAAAAGTCACATATCCGTACATAGCAGACGAGTATTACGAACAGGACAACCAGGGACAGTTTGTAAACAGAGGAAGACAGGGTGGTCAGAAATATAAAACTTTTTCCGAATCTTCCTACTCAAGTGGCCCGGACAGTGACTACAAACACAACCCCAATAGGCAACAAACCCACCCGGGTACAAGCTACCAGGGGCCCAATTACCCTGAGTCAACATCTGGTCCTTTATTAGGGGGCAGCAGATGGACCACACACCGAGGGGGAGGACCACCGCAGGGTTGGTCGGAAGACAGAGAACAGAACAGGGGCTGGAACAACAGAGGCAGGACCAGGAACAGGAGAGGCATGAAGTGTTATCCTCAAACTCATGGGGAAATACAAACAAGGAGACAAACATACCGATGGTATATAGATCTGAGTCTTCCAATATCCTAACCACAGGGTTGTCAGATCTCAAACATCAAACAACCCCAGGGGCATCAATTCCCATAGGAGAAATATGTGGTAACAACATAGCAGAGGCAGCAAATCCAATAGGAGAAGTATGTGTTAACAGCACACACCAATCCGGTGATTAATCTTTCGAATCATTGTCTATCACCTACTGAAATATCGGTCCTTTCTAAAGGCTTAAGTTATGTACCTACTGCTCCATCCAATAGCTTTACCACCAAGATAGAGCTATATCGCTTTTTTAGGAAGATACGGCTCCGGCACTTCTTTCATAAAAATCCTAATCCCACATATGAAAGTAAATGCCCGGCAACTTCACTACGTACTCCTTCTACATTCTCGCCACCTTCACATGTGATGTCCAATAAAATCCTGGCATTTGAACAGGTGGGGATGCGAGATGTACTAAAATTGTATGACAAGAAGAAATATGTAAAACATAACATCAGTAAAGAAGAAAGAATGAGCTTAGAGACACTTAAACTGAATCAAGAAGTAGTGATCAAGCCAGCTGACAAAGGGGGTTCAATTGTCATTCAAAATAGAGAGAACTATGTCAGCAAAATTCAGACACAGTTACAGGTAAACGAAAACTACAGAAGAATACCCGGAGACCCAACTAAGGAGGTCTCTAAACTGATACACAGACTGACCACAAGGGGGTTAGAGGAAGGATTCCTTAGTGAGCGAGAGTTTGGTTATCTCAATCAAAAAGAAACTTGCATTCCCACTATCTACACACTCCCCAAGGTGCACAAAGATAGGGATAATCCCCCAGGAAGACCGATTGTGTCCGGATGTGGGTTGGTCTTGGAGCCACTTTGTCGATATGTTGACATTTTCCTACAACCTTGGGTGCCCAGAACCAGATCCTACATCCGTGATACAATGGAAGTGATTAACTGCATAGAAGGCTTCCCATTTGATAATGAAAAACACCTCATGTTAACTCTAGACGTGGCCTCGTTATATACGAGTATTCCACAAGCAGAAGCCTTAGAAGTAGCCCATGATGTCTTGGAGCGTAGGGAGAGACCACATTGGGTACCAACAGACTTCATCATTGGACTACTGGAAGTAGCAATGACCAAGAACTTTTTACATTCCAGAAGGAGTTCTTTTACCAGATCAAGAGAGTAGCTATGGGGGCAGGATTTTCCCCGGACATAGCTAACCTGTACATGGACCACTATGAGGACAAGTACATCTACAATCACGATAACCCTTTCATAAAGAATATCACTCTATGGAAGAGGTATATCGATGATGTCCTCATGATTTGGACAGGAAATTCAGATACCCTAGAAGAATTCTGTGGGTGGATCAATAACAGATCAAGAGATATACAGCTCACAATGGCATACAGTGAGGAACAGATCAATTTCCTTGATCTCACAATAAAGACAGAGGAGAAGATGTTGTATACCTCCCTATACAGAAAACCATTAGAACGTAATACGTTGTTGGGGTATAACAGCCAGCACCCTAGAACTCTGAGGGATAATCTGCCATACGGACAGTTTCTGCAACTTCGCAGGAACTGTTCCTGTAGGTCAGATTATTTTAAAGAATCAGACTCACTTATGTCCAGACTGATGGAACGTGGCTATGCAAAGAGTCTGTTGAAAAGAGCCAAAAAAAGGAGCATGGTATTGTCATAGGGACATATTACTTCAGACCAATCAAAACAAGAAACAAATAGAAAATGAAATGATTGTGTGTGTCTCTACATTCAATAATAGGAGCAACGAAATCAAACAAATCATAACTCATAACTGGTCCTTAGTGACCGATGAAATAGGGACCACGGACCCTCCTCTTTTCGCCTTTAAAAGAGGAAGAAATATCAGGGATTGGGTGGTCAGTTCATACTTGAGAGAGAAACCAATGCCAGACACCCGGGCTTTATTGATGTTACCTCCATTACAGGGCCACTTCAAATGCGGTTTTTGTAAAGCGTGTGATTTAACTGTCGAACAAAAAGACTTTACACACAATGGAAAACAATTTGTTCTACACCACCATACAAACTGTAACACAAAAGATGTTATCTACGTCATTAAATGCCCTTGCCAGAAACTTTATGTCTGGCAGACCAAGCAAAAGTCAAAAACGAGAATATTGCAACATTGCTCTCGTATCCGTTGCAATGTACAAGGTGCCCCTCTAGTGGAACACTTTTTAAAGAGATGCATCACCTTTATGACAGTCTTAAATGATGAGTACTAGAAAGAATCCAACCCAACCCGAGGGGAGGGTCTCTGTCATCTACCATGAATCTGAGAGAATGCAAATGAATCCATCTTTTGGACACTTCATGTTGGATTAAACGAATCAGAGGAGATTTCTAGGCAGATCTCCTTATTATGTACTGGCTAAAAGAGTTGTCTACAAAATGACTTATGGCACAATTTTGCATAAAATGTTTATCATTTTTGAGTACAGGCACAACATGCGGACACACCTTATACCATCTAATCCTAGTCAGGTTTCTATGTTCATTCTCCATAATTGTCAATCAAGTATCATCATATGCAATTATATATGTGAAGAATGTGTAGCTGTTTTATATATCTCTGAAATTGCATTTACAATTTCCATAATTGTCAATCAAGTATCATCGTATGCAATCATATATGTGAATAATGTGTCATATCTCTGAATTTGCATGTAGTGACAGTGAAACAACATACATGGTAAATTAAGTTAAGGAGCGTGAGCAACAAGAATGTACTACGTTCTCCCTTTATGTACACAATGAAACATTTGATCACGCACAACCAGTATAAGTTACTGAAGCGATTGTTTAAATACGTAGCGCAATCATAAATAAATGAATGATTATGAGCACCAAGTAAACAGGGCATCTTCCACCTATTGTAAACACTCATTCATGCTCTGTCAGTATCACTACATACACTATGCATTTGGTGCATGATACTTGACCTATCTGTAGCTTGATTACGACGAACGAGCACTTCCCGATGAACATATCATCAAGCAACCATTTCCGAGTTGACATTATTATCCCTTGGCCAAGTAATGTACAATTCATTCCAAATCGGTAACTAAAACGTCCTCCAACTGAATTGGTGGTGTTGTGCCACTTCTTGTGGAAAGACCCTCAATATTTTCAAATTTTTTCTTTAATAGAATTTTTTTTTCAAAATAACCAATACAATCTTGCAGACTCATGTGGTATACGAGTCCTAAACACGGGAGACTGTCCTACCATACGTTCCCTTTGCTCCACGGGTCGTAATTTTCAGCACAACCCTTATATTTTTTCACCGTGACAAGCACGTAGGAATTTACATTCCTAGCGTGTCAGCCGTCCGCGAGGACGTCAGCTGCACGCTTCCCGGCTGCCATAAATCACCTCATTTACCAGCAGTCTCTCTCCCCGAGAAGACGCGCTGTGTGCTATGCTGCGAATCGAGCACTTTTGAGGTAAAAGCCGTTCTCGACCATTTGTAGTTCATTTTGCATTGAATGCCAAAGTGGAGACACAATATTTATTTCCCTTTTTTCCTACAGAGTCCATGGAAACAATTACGTTCCGGGACCATAGGAGCCTTTTCAGCATGGAGGTTTAAGTGCCCCTGCAAAGACCCATATAAAAGTGACGACTCCTGGCGCTCCACGCCGGAGGTTAGTACTTTTACTTTTTACTTTTCACTTGTTTTAGTTATGAGATTAACATTCCTCAATGCGTTAGAACACCATGAGTGATGGCATTCTTATTACTATTTTTTCAGATGATACATGAGCACTCTGTGCCGGTTCTTCACTTCAAATAGGACAATTAACTGTTTAGGAGGCTCACTGCCCCCACTGCTTTGGCAACTTCTGGGTGCCTCTGTTCACCCGACCACAGAGGTCAGTGAGATATCTTTTAATTCACAATAACAATGTGGTTATGATTATGATAAAGCCTCTTTAATAACTAGGGGCCCATGTATTTATTTACCTAGATGGTATGAGAGCATGCTGTGCCCGTCCTTGAAGATTGTTCTTCTAGATTTCTGTAAGCTACCCACGAGCAACAGGAGGAAGCATTTATTTAGCCCCCTGTCCAGATATTGGAATCCTTTTAGACCATTTTGACTAGGTGAGCCTATCGCATGCCTCTCACCTAATCCTTAAGGCAAAAGTCTAAACACATGAGTTATAATATAGATACATTTCTTTCTCTATGCAGGCTATACACAAGCTATTCTTCTTTTTTCGTCCTGAGGAAGACCCGTGTTTGATGCTCTTAATTAGCACAAGTATACAAGGGTCAAAACGTCGACGCATAATTAGAAGCACTGTAATCCAATCTGACCAGTATACAAAAAGAATGCAATTCTAGGACACCTTGAGATCTGCTATATGTTTTTACTCTATCTCTGAATGTACTGTTGTAAATGTCCCTTTGTACCAAATGTAATTTGTTGTGATTTATGTACCACACACCTCACTTCCCTTATATCACTTTGACACTAGATAACCTTGTGTATATGTCCTGTCTTATAACTATAGATGATTTTTTCATATAAATTTTGAGTATGCTTAAAAATAACACGATTGATTTGAGCTTTATCATTAAGACATGTGTTTAGACAGATGTGTTTTCAACATTAAATGTTTGGACAAGGGGAGCTGCAAACATGCAGCTCCCCTTGTCCAAAAGCAATTCTACTTTGCTTCTTGGAAGCGAGAGCAGGTTTCCTGCTCTCACTTCCAAGAAGCAAAGCAGTGTTTGCTATGGCAGGGCGGAAGCCGTGCTCCCGCCCTGCTATAGCAAACGGCAGTGTCCCGAGGGTGGGCACCCCGGGACATTGCAGGAGCCGGCCCTGGGGGTTGCGGTCCCCAGGGCCATCGAGTGCTCCAGGAGGGGGGCCGGCTCACTATCCCAACGTTTCTGCTCACCAGAGAACGGCCTGCGTTTTAAACAAAGTCACGTGGGCAATTTGAAAAACAGAGAGAGACTTTCCCGTGATCAAGGCTCTGATGAGCAGAAACGTTGGGATAGTGAGCCTCTTGCCCCTGCATATCTTCATGAATTAAACGATTTTTTAAGCAACACAGCCTGAGCCGGTGTACTTCTTTTTATGGAGAATGGAGGATTTGTTGGTGTATATATTCAGGAAGACTAGCTCCTGAAGCACTGGCCGCCCTGTCAAGGCGGTGGGCTCCTTGCGAGGCAACATGGAGTTGGTGGTTAATGTGTGGGAGCCTGACCTGCTTGCCCATTGAGAAAAGAAAGGATTTCTCATTGCGTGGAGAGTAGGGATGCAGACGGAAGTAATTCCTACATTGCTGGCTGATGTGGCTTTTAAAAAAGTAAGTGAAGATTTAAAAGCGGAAGGTGCATCTGTGGCACACTGGACTTTTTTGCAAAGGGAACAACATATAATTGGAAAGAAGGTTTTTAGCGCTGAAGTATTGAAATGACATTTTTTTAATTGCGCTATTCTCCATTCATTTAAGGCATGTTACTAGTTCCCTTGCGCACTCTGAGGATAAATACGGCCTGCGTTTTAAACAAAGTCACGTGGGCAATTTGAAAAACAGAGAGAGACTTTCCCGTGATCAAGGCTCTGGTGAGCAGAAACGTTGGGATAGTGAGCCTCTTGCCCCTGCATATCTTCATGAATTAAACGATTTTTTAAGCAACACAGCCTGAGCCGGTGTACTTCTTTTTATGGAGAAAGGAGGATTTGTTGGTGTATATATTCAGGAAGCCTCGCTCCTGAAGCACTGGCCGCCCTGTCAAGGTCGTGGGCTCCTTGCGAGGCAACGTGGAGTTGGTGATATATATATATATATATATATATATATATATATATATATATATATATATATATATATGCACATGATCGGGGAAACAAATGTCACATGAGAAATGCAATTGCAATACCAGGCATCTCCCGCTTCGCCTCGCCGCTCGAGCTCCAGCGGCAGCGAACCCACAGAGTTCATGTGGTGGTGCCATCCGTGACCCGGGGCGGTCACTCAAATGTACAAACAAAGTTCCCCTTGCGGTGGAGGCACACTCAGGATCGTCACTCAGGTCTCATGTGCATAGCCCCTTAGAATTTGCTGCCAACGCGTTTCAAGCATTACGCCCTTCCTTATGGGCAGCCTGTGAAGCAAAAGAATGGCGGTCAACAACCAGCGTTTTCCCTCATTGGTTTTTATTACTCCTTGATTCAATAATTATGGGGCATTCTGGGGCTGGTAGTTGCAATAGAATACCGCCAAACCATTTCAAGCTTTTAAAACAATCAATAATCGGGGAAACAAATGTCACATGAGAAATGCAATTGCAATACCAGGCATCTCCCGCTTCGCCTCGCCGCTCGAGCTCCAAAGTTCCCCTTGCTTCACAGGCTGCCCATGAGGAAGGGCGTAATGCTTGAAACGCGTTGGCAGCAAATTCTAAGGGGCTATGCACATGAGACCTGAGTGACGATCCTGAGTGTGCCTCCACCGCAAGGGGAACTTTGTTTGTACATTTGAGTGACCGCCCCGGGTCACGGATGGCACCACCACATGAACTCTGTGGGTTCGCTGCCGCTGGAGCAAATCTGCTTCGCTTCATGGAAGTGAGAGCAGTTTTTCTGCTCTCGCTTCAATGAAGCGAAGCAGATGTTTGCTATGGCAGGGCTGCCGTAGCAAACTGCAATGTCCCGGGGGTGGGCATCCTGGGACATTGCTGGAGCTGGCCCTGGGGGGTGGTGGTCTGCAGGGCCAAGGAGGGCTCCTGGAGGAGGGCCGGGGCGGCCCCCCTCCCAACAGGTTTAAAGCCCCGGGGTTGTGGTGGTCCCAGGGGGCCGAGGTTCCACTATGTACCCCCATATGTTAATTAATGAATGACCCGGGGAGGTGGTGGTCCCCCTCCCAACAGGTTTAAAGCCCCGGGGTTGTGGTGGTCCCAGGGGGCCGAGGGTCCACTATGTACCCCCATATGTTAATTAATGAATGACCCGGGGAGGTGGGGGTCCCCAGAGCAGCGTGGGGGTGGGCAGGAGCCCCCCATGCATTTTTATTTAAAAGAACACCCCGGGGAGGTGGCGGTCCCCGGGGCTGCAGGGGGGCTGTGTACCCCGCATAATATAAACAAAGCCCCAGGGAGGTGGCAGTCCCCAGGGCTGCGGGGGCCCCAATGGGCCCCTGCATCACATTTGTCATTGCCCCCGGGACCTGGCCCACCTTGGGGCTTAATTAAATGAAGCGCGGGACACCGCGCTTAGTTTTTTTAACATTTTTTGG
This sequence comes from Calotriton arnoldi, assembly GCA_963921515.1. Lineage (NCBI taxonomy): Eukaryota > Metazoa > Chordata > Amphibia > Caudata > Salamandridae > Calotriton > Calotriton arnoldi. Next base: position 650,111 of record CAWUFW010006713.1, read on the forward strand.
GCGGGATTCGCAGACCCTACGTGAATCCCGTTCAAATTTATTTAAAAAAAATGCTTTTTTTGGCCCTCGGGGTCCCTGTGGGACCCCCTGAGCAGGCCTAGGGGGTCAGGCTGTTCCTACCCTGCCCCCTTTTCTTGTTTTTTTTACCTTTTTTCTTGTGACTCGGTTCAACCGAGTCACAAGATGGCTGCCAACACTTCCTGGTTTGAAGTGTTGGCAGCCAATCAGAGTCAAGCTCGAGATCGGGATGGTTCGTGGATCTACTGCGGTCACCAGATACTAATATTTCTAAATATATTAATTTCTCAGGAACTACTGGATGGATTTACACCATTTAAAAAAAGGTCGCTTTCTGATCCAAAAGCTACCTTTTTGCCAAAATTGGTGTAAATCCGTTCAGCAGTTCAGGCTGTTGCCTGGTCTAAAGTATCCTATGGAAATTAACATGGAGAAAACGTGTTTTGGGATCCCCTTTTTTCTCGGCCCCCGCTTGACGAATCACCCTGAAACTTTCAAGACAGGAGCTAACCGGAGCGCCCCATCAGTTTTGAAAATTTCGCGAAGATTCGTCAAACGGCGCCAAAGATATTGGCAAAAGAAAAAATGCTTTTTGAATAGAAACAAGGTCCTAAATATAACTACCTACTGGCGACCGCAGGTAGGTAATATATATATGCGCGCAAACTAAAGCTCAAAAAAATTTCACCTTGAAGAAAAGCAAATGAACATACAAATGTCATCCAACCTGAAACTTCCTCACCAAACCTCTCCAATGTATTGGTCTCGGACATGCATCTTTTAAGGGATCGACAGGATCTGCAGAATGAAAATGAAAGATACATGTCCTCTGATGAAGTCCCTATACAATATACAGGGACACAAGAACAAATAAACATATCCCCAATGGTCCTCATGCACTTTAAACCCAGATCTACATTCCATCCCATCATGCTGCGAGACTCAATCGACGTATTTAATGAGCAAGTAACAACACAGCTTAAAAAAACGTAACTATCGCATTGAAAATGCTTGCTCAAAGCTCAGTAACCGGGACTATCAATATCGCTAGCTTATTGAGAAATTACAAAGAAACAACCAGGTTGTCATTAGGAATTCAGACAAAGGCGGGAACAAAGCTGGCGCAAAGTTGATTACTTGGAAGAAGCACTAAATCAACTTAATAATCGTAACTGTTACAAAAAGAGCAATGCACAGTCAACTCACAAAATTTATAATGAATTTTATGCAAAACTATTAGCATGGAAGAGTGCGGGTCTCTTGAGCTCTGATGAGTACAAATATCATTAAAATTACCATCCAGTCATGCCGGTAATTTATTTTATACCGAAGATCCACAAGAATCCCATAAAACCACCGGGCAGGCCTATCATCTCGGCACGCAAAAGCTTGTTGGAAAATACGTCATGGTATATAGACCATTTTTTACAGGAACATTTCCAAGGATTGCCGTCCTATATTCAGGACACTAGTGACTTTCTTCGGCGGATCGACAACTTTGACTGGCAAGACAATTATCTTCTAATGACATGAGACGTGACATCGCTCTATACAAGCATCAATCACAAAGATGACATCAGGGCCCTTGAGTATTATTTGGGTAACAGGGCGATCTGGCTGTATCAACACAGCAGAATGTTGATCAATATGACCTCCTTTTGTCTTGAGAACAACTTTTTCTTGTTTCAAAATCAGATATTCCAACAGACACGTGGTGTTGCCATGGGGGCCAGCTTCTCTCCCAGCTATGCGTGTTTGCACATGGGCTGGTGGGAGAAGCTGGTCCTCAGGGCAAACCACGGGGCACTTCTGGAGAAACATGTAATGTTGTGGTTAAGGTTTATAGACGACCTTTTTGTGCTTTGGAGGGGAACTGAGAGCAGTGCACATGAATTTGTGTCATTAATTAACAACAATGATGTTAACCTCAATTTTCCTGCCACGGTGAGCGCTACAGCTGTTAACTTTTTAGATGTACAGGTTAGCATCACCAACAAGAAAATTAAATTACAACCACACTGCATCGTAAGGAAACGGCCGGTAATTCTATTTTACATGCGTCCAGTTTTCATCCTAGGCACTTGATACAGAGCATCCCCTACAGGGAGATGCTTAAGATCAAGAGAGTCTGTAGTAATAAGACAGATCTGACAAAAGCCCAAGGAGAGAGCATACTAAGATTTCTGGCACAAGGTTATGCTGAAAAAGTGATAAATTCAGCAATCATCAAAACACAAACGATGAGTAGAGCTGAGATCTTGTTTGGCAAAACAAATCATGAATCAACCCCCAAACTGACACAAACAACAAACGAAGAATAACTAACAAGATTAATCATTACAAATAACAAACAAGACAAACAACTGAGAAATATAGTTAGGAGAAATTGGACATTGGTATTGGATGATCCCATTATTGGGCATCTGTTACCAAAGTCACCCTCCTTCTCACATAGGAAAGCCTTCTCCATGAGTAATGTGTTGGTTAAGAGTAGCCCGGAGATAACAGAAGTGGGAACTTGGCTCACACACAGGAAGGGTTTCTTCAAGTGCACCACATGCCAAGCTTGCAAATTTGGGGAAAACAAGATTTCATATTCTACTCCTTTCAAAAATGAAAATGTCAGAATTAAGAAATTCCTGACATGCAAAACAGACTATGTGGTGTACATGTTGGAGTGTCCATATGGACTGCACTATGTGGGCAGTACAAAGTTACAAGCGTACAAAAGGATACTTCAACACCTACGGGCAATCAGCAACTCTGATCCAGCATATTCTATGGCCCGCCATTTTAGAGAAACTCATGGCAACAATCTGGAATTACTTAAATATTATTTAATTGATTCAGTTTCCAATTTAAGACGGGGAGGCAACAGGGAGGCTATTTTAAGAAGATTAGAGACTAGGTACATTTTGGAGCTAAACACCAAGACCCCAGGGGGACTCAACGCAAGTGAGGACCTGTTTACTTGTCTCTAATACAATCTAACACAGTTTTACTTTAAGATCATATAGTTGCACTTATACCTGGCCCCCAATTTCCTGTACATACAGAATAATTTATCTAAGCTGTGTCGATAGAACTAGGCGAAAAAACACAAACTAAAAAAAAAATGTTTTTATATTCTAGCCGACTAGAGTATAATACCTAAGGACATTATGTCAGTCAGTTAATTCTTTTATTGTCAAAATCTTGCTGCTATATAATTGCATGTTTAGTGACAATAGAAAAGAGGGAGTTTTTAAGGACACTATGTCCAAGAGTTCTTGTTATGTTACTACAATCCTGCTGCTACACACATGCACTTTGAGTAATAGTGGAATGAGAGAGTATTTAGTTGTTCAAGGCACTTTATAAAAATATATACATCGGTATATACACAAAAAGCACATTTGCACTTTTGCACTTTAACAGACTATAAATAGGAAAGACAAGGTAACGTTGGATTAAAAAATTGATATGTGACCGTAGAGCAGAAGGGATGTTTTATGATTTTAAAGTTTCTACTTCACCGGTCATGGAATTTATGTATGCAATGATTTTACAGAATTAAATCTATAATATGTGTTACCATTTGCGGGTCGTAATGCCAAAATGATATTGTATTATACAGCAATTGTGTTTTAAGTAAGGAAAAAATATTTCTTGAGGCATTATGCTGGCAGCGTATTTTGATAGTCTGTTTTTTATATTCATAGTCACACTAAAGCACTTGTCACTTTAAAAGGGCTGTTCCCGCAATGCAGTGGCGTCATGTGATCAAGGCCTGTCCAGGCCGAAACGCGTTATGGAGGACTAAAACAGGGAATAAATATATCGCACCAGCTTTTTGGGTCCGTGTCCGTCCTTTTCAGGTCAGGAGAGGTGGTCGGAGGCCACGCCCCTTTTTACACCACTCTGCAAATGCGCCTCTTGGCACACTGCTGGTGGGGCGATGAAGTCCCCTTGTGTCCTGAGGACCTCAGGACTGAAGTGGACTTCATCCCCCAAGCCGCAGTGCACCAGGAGGCGTGTTTGCAGAGTGGTGTAAAAAGGGGGCATGGCCTCTGACCACTCTCAGCAATCCAGCTGTGTGGGGCTTACTAGAGGTAACAGGAGGGCTAGCTGGCCCCCGGGGACCCTCAAGAGGCAAGGGGACATCAACCCCAACCAAGAGTGCGCCAGGAGGCACGTTTGCAGAGTGGTGGAGAAAGGGGCATAGCCTGTGTCCACCTCTCAGCAATCCCACTCTGTGGGGCTTACTGGAGGCAACAGGTAGGCTTGTTGGCCCCTAAGGACCCCCAGCAGCGAAGGGGACTTCAATCCCCATCCAAGTGCGCACCAGGGAGCGAGTTTGCAGAGTGGTGGGCAAAGGGGGTGTGGCCTGCTATGAGAACTTAGCAATCCTGCTGTGTGGGACTTACTGCAGGTAATAGGAGGGTTAGTTGGCCCCAAAGATGTCCTTGGAGCCAACTACCCCTCCTGTTACCTCCAGTAAGTCCCACACAGTGGGATTGCTAAGAGGTCTTCGGAGGCCACGCCCCCCTTTCTCCACCATTCTGCAAACGCACCTCCTGGCACACTACTGATTGGGGAATGAATTCCATTTTACTCCTGAGGGACTTTGGGGGCCAAGACGCCCTCCTGGTACCTACTGTAAGTCCTATGCAGCAGAATTCCTAAGCGCTGGTCGGAGGCCCAGCCCCCTTTCTCCACCACTCTGTAAACGCGACTACTAGTTAAAGAAGCATTTGCAATGTAATAGGTTTCGCATTTGCGAGAGTTAGAGCTATTGGCGTTGTAAATGTAAAAGTTTTTTACTAATGTTTTTTGGAGTGGAGTGGATGTGCGTTGTGTGTAGTGGAATTATGTGGTATGTTGTGCAGTCAAATTATGTGGATAGAAAGTATGTGGTATTTAGTGTATAGGAATTATGTGTTATGGAGAGTAACTATGTGGTATGGTAGTCTGTGTTGTGGAGTGGTAACCTCAGGTTTAGTCTTCCTAGTTTCCATAGAAGCTAAACTATAAACTCAATGAGACAAAAAAAAAGAAGAAACCACTGAGGAGCACTTCTGGACCTAGTCAGAGGTATGAACAGGGCCACTGGAATTATGCGACTGTTCGCCTGTACCGATCTTCGCATAATTATGCATTTTCCGCATTTGCCACATAATCCATCATCTGTTAAATGTGGGTGTTGAATTGGTATTAATGGTGTGCAAACCACTCTTGCTTCTTTCTGCACCTCTCTTGCCTCTTTCTGCATTTCTCTATCTTCTTTCTGCACCGTTCTTCCTTTGTCTGCACTTCTCTTGCCTCTTTCTGCACATCTCTTCCGCTTTCTGCACCTCCCTTCTTTCTGCACCTCTCTTGCTTCTTTCTGCACCTCTCTTGCTTCTTTCTTCTGCACTTCTCTTGCCTCTTTCTGCACCCTCTTCCCTCTTTCTACACCTCTCTTGTCTCTTTCTCCACCTCTCTTGCCTCTTTCTGCACTTTGCCTCTTTGTGCACCTCACTTGCTTCTTTCTGCACCTCTCTTGCCTCTTTCTGCACTTCACTTGCCTCTTTATGCACCTCTGTTGCTTTTTTCTGCACTTCTCTTGCTTCTTTCTGTACCCTTGTTGCCTCTTTCTGCACTCGTCTTCCCTCTTTCTGCACCTCTCTTGTCTCTGTGTACCTCTCTTGTCTCTTTGTGCACATCTCTTGTCTCTTTGTGTACCTCTCTTGTCTCTTTGTGCACCTCTCTTGCCTCTTTCTGCACTTCTGTTGCCTCTTTCTGCACCTCTGTTGCTTCTTTCTGCACTTCTCTTGCCTCTTTCTGCACCTCTGTTGCTTCTTTCAGCACTTCTCTTGCCTCTTTCTGCACCCCTCTTGCCTCTTTCTGCACTTCTGTTGCTTCTTTCTGCACTTCTCTTGCTTCTTTCTATACCTCTCTTGCTTCTTTCTGCATCTCTCTTGCCTATTTCTGCACCCCTCTACCCTCTTTCTGCACCCCTCTTGCCTGTTTCTGCAACTCTCTTGCCTCTTTCTGCAGTTCTCTTGCCTCCTTCTGCACCTCTGTTGCTTCTTTCTGCACTCCTCTTGCCTCTTTCTGCACCCCTCTTGCATGTTTTTGCACCTCACGTGCCTCTTTCTGCACCTCTCTTGCCTCTTTCTGCACCTCTCTTGCCTCTTTCTGCACCTCACTTCTCTTTCTGCACTTCTCTTGCTTTTTTCTACAGCTCTCTTGTTCCTTTCTGCAACTCTCTTGTCTCTTTCATCACTTCTCTTGCTTCTTCTGCACCTCCTGCTTCTTTCTGCACCCCTCTTCCCTCTTACTGTCATGTTTGCCGGGCTCGCTCTGCCAGTCCCGCTACACATATGCTCGGGTACCGGCAGACGAGCCTAAAGCCTCACTATTCCTGAGCAGAAACGCTTCGCGTTCCAGCTTCGGTTTAGCGTTTCCACATCCGGGGTCTTACCTGAACTTCCAGGTCGTCGGTCCTGCGGATCCGGCGTCGGTTTTCCACCATCCGGCTCGCTCCTTAGTTGTTCCTTCATCTCCGTCTCTAGTTCCCCTCCAGTAGTTTCCTCAGCCGCCCTGCATAGCTCCCTTATGCTCCGGTGACAGTCTCCAACTCCTTGCAGCGACGTGTTGCATTCCTGCTGAAAATGACAAGGAATAAAGAAAGCTGCATTTATTCCTCACGGTAGCAGTGCTTTCTGCGCTGAACTTATTATGTTTATGTATTTACAAATAATACTTATCTGATTCGGATTCCATGTCTGTGGAGATCTGGTTTTTTCCCTTCTTTCGTATTATCCCAGAGTATTCCTGAAAGAATAGGAATTTCAATTAAGGCCACTTGATGTCAAGATGGATTTCATCCCTCTATTGTACTGCACATATTTTATGATCGCTTCACATTAGGAATTTACATGCATCGACTCATTGTTCGTCCATAGGTGGGTTTCAGTGTGCTCTTCCTTATATGTTGTTTCTTTTTATTTCTAAACCCTAAGACCCTTTTTTCATACTCTTCCTTTTACCTTTGGAGACGTGCACACCCCTTCGTTCACACCAGTTACCAGGCTTAACGGAAGAACGGAATTATCCAGGTAGGCTAGTATTACACATATAACTATACAGTCTTTAGGATTAACAATTCTTTGAATACTTACCTTTTTTATTCTTTGGTTAACAGAGATTGCTCCTGGCTGACTGGTCCTGTCCTAGAGTGGGGTGCGTCGTGGGACATTTTCTCCTTCTTTGTGTTTTTTCCCTTCTTCCCCGCGTTACTGTTGGTACTTTGACTTTGTTGGGTACAATAGGTGACCAGGAGAGGTTGGGGACCTTTCATCTTTGCATGGCATTCCTGCAGAAACATAAGTAGGATTTGACACTTTCTGTACCTCTCTTGCCTCTTTCTGTATCCCTGTTCCCTCTTTCTGCACCTCTCATGCCTGTTTCTGCACCTCTGTTGTGTCTTTCTGCACTTCTCTTGCCTGTTTCTGCACCTCTTTTGCTTCTTTCTGCATTTCGCTTGCCTCTTTCTGCATTTCTGTTGCTTCTTTCTGCACTTCTCTTGCCTCATTCTACATTTCTGTTGCTTCTTTCTGCACTTCTCTTGCCTCTTTCTGCAACCCTCTCGCCTCTTTCTGCACCGCTGTTGCTTCTTTCTGTACCTCTCTTGCTTCTTTCTGCATCCCTGTTGCCTCTTTCTACACTCGTCTTCCCTCTTTCTGCACCTCTCTTGTCTCTTTGTGTACCTCTCTTGTCTCTTTCTGTATCTCTCTTGCCTCTTTCTGCACTTCTGTTGCCTATTCTGCACCTCTGTTGCTTCTTTCTGCACTTCTCTTGCCTCTTTTTGCACGTCCGTTACTTCTTTCAGCACTTCTCTTTCCTCTTTCTGCACCCCTGTTCCCTCTTTCTGCACCTCTTTTGCCTGTTTCTGCAAATCTCTTCCCTCTTTCTGCAGTTCTCTTGCCTGTTTCTGCATCTCACTTGCCTCTTTCTGCACCTCTCTTGCCTCTTTCTGCCCTTCTCTTGCTTTTGTCTGCACCGCTCTGGTTTGTTTCTGCAACTCTCTTGTCTCTTTCATCACTTATCTTGCTTCTTTATGCACCTCTGTTGCTTCTTTCAGCACTTCTCTTGTCTGTTTCTGTATCTCTCTTGCCTCTTTCTGCACTTCTGTTGCCTATTCTGCACCTCTGTTGCTTCTTTCTGCACTTCTTTTGCCTCTTTCTGCTTATCTGTTCCTTCTTTCTGAACTTCTCTTGCCTCTTTTTGCACCTCCGTTACTTCTTTCAGCACTTTTCTTTCCTCTTTATGTACCCCTGTTCCCTCTTTCTGCACCTCTTTTGCCTGTTTCTGCAAATCTCTTGCCCCTTTCTGCAGTTCTCTTGCCTGTTTCTGCATCTCACGTTCCTCTTTCTGCACCTCTCTTGCCTCTTTCTGCCCTTCTCTTGCTTTTGTCTGCACCGCACTTGTTTGTTTCTGCAACTCTCTTGTCTCTTTCATCACTTCTCTTGCTTCTTTATACACCTCTGTTGCTTCTTTCAGCACTCCTCTTGCCTTTTTCTGCACTTCTCTTGCCTGTTTCTGCACCTCTCTTACCTCATTCTGCCCCTCTGATGCTTCTTTCTGCACCCCTCTTGCCTCTTTCTTTACCCCTCTTGCCTCTTTCTGCACCCCTCTTCCCTCTTTTGGTACCCCACTTGCCTCTTTCTGCACCTCTGTTCCTTCATTCTGCACTTCTCTTGCTTCTTTCTGCACCTTTCCTCCTTCTTTCTGCACCCCTCTTGCCTCTTTCTGCAGCCCTCTTCCCTCTTTCTGGTCCTCTCTTGCCTCTTTCTGCACCTCTCTTGCCTCTTTCTGCACCCCTCTGCCCTCTTTCTGCACCTTTCTTTCCTCTTTCTGCAGTTCTCTTGCCTCTTTCTGCACATCTGTTGCTACTTTCTGCACTTCACTTGCTTTTTCTGCACCTCTCTTGCTTCTTTCTGCAACCCTGTTGCCTCTTTCTGCACCTCTTTTGCTTCTTTCTGCACATCTCTTGCTTCTTTCTACACTTCTCTTGCTTCTTTCTGCATCCCTCTTGCCTCTTTCTGCACCCCTCTTCCCTCTTTCTGCACCTCTCTTGCCTCTTTCTGCTCCTCTCTTGCCTCTTTCTGCACATGTGTTACTCTTTCTGCACCTCTCTTGTTTTTTTCTGCACTTCTCTAGCTTCTTTCTGAACTTCTCTCACCTCTTTCTGTACTCAAATGGGAAGTGCAAGCTGTCAAGTTTAAAGGTCTGCGTACTCTTGTGACTGAGGTATATTTTGTACATGTATACTTACATGTGTTATGCATCTGAAGATGGTAGCTTAAAAAGCAGGTAGCTTCTCCTGTAGGTGGTCAAATCTTCTCAGTTCTGCTCTGTCATTCGGTTGCACAGGCAGACATGTCTTATGTATATAGGTGTTATAGAGCCCCTCAAATATACTATTGAATACCCATGTGCCCTCTATTATGAGTGGAAAGAAATGCATAAACCTTTTTGTTCACAAATTGACAGAGTATGCTGTTTGAAACACAGGTATTCAAGTATTTGTATGTTTATTTTTATGTAACATGCCACTAGGTGAAAGCAGAGACACACATGCATACCTTCACAAACTTTGTGAGGCTTACAACAGTGATATGGTTAGGACTGCTGTTTTACATTTGGTAGGCCTAACATTCATGAGAATAGTGAACCTTCAAGAGAAAAGTGAGGTTTAAGACATCTTGGGAGAAGGATTAGTGATTAGGCTACTTTGTATGAGTCTGTGGAAAGGTACAGTCGATGTAGGCCTCTTTCTGCACCTCTGTTGCTTCTTTTTGCACTTCTCTTGCTTCTTTCTGCACTTCTCTTGTCTGTTTCTGTATCTCTCTTGCCTCTTTCTGCACTTCTGTTGCCTATTCTGCACCTCTGTTGCTTCTTTCTGCACTTCTTTTGCCTCTTTCTGCTTATCTGTTCCTTCTTTCTGAACTTCTCTTGCCTCTTTTTGCACCTCCGTTACTTCTTTCAGCACTTCTCTTTCCTCTTTATGTACCCCTGTTCCCTCTTTCTGCACCTCTTTTGCCTGTTTCTGCAAATCTCTTGCCCCTTTCTGCAGTTCTCTTGCCTGTTTCTGCATCTCACTTTCCTCTTTCTGCACCTCTCTTGCCTCTTTCTGCCCTTCTCTTGCTTTTGTCTGCACCGCACTTGTTTGTTTCTGCAATCTCTCTTGTCTCTTTCATGCACTTCTCTTGCTTCTTTATACACCTCTGTTGCTTCTTTCAGCACTCCTCTTGCCTCTTTCTGCACTTCTCTTGCCTGTTTCTGCACCTCTCTTGCCTCATTCTGCCTCTCTGATGCTTCTTTCTGCACCCCTCTTGCCTCTTTCTGTACCCCTCTTGCCTCTTTCTGCACCCCTCTTCCCTCTTTTGGCACCCCACTTGCCTCTTTCTGCACCTCTGTTCCTTCATTCTGCACTTCTCTTGCTTCTTTCGGCACCTTTCCTCCTTCTTTCTGCACCCCTCTTGCCTCTTTCTGCAGCCCTCTTCCCTCTTTCTGGTCCTCTCTTGCCTCTTTCTGCACCTCTCTTGCCTCTTTCTGCACCCCTCTGCCCTCTTTCTGCACCTTTCTTTCCTCTTTCTGCAGTTCTCTTGCCTCTTTCTGCACATCTGTTGCTACTTTCTGCACTTCACTTGCTTTTTCTGCACCTCTCTTGCTTCTTTCTGAAACCCTGTTGCCTCTTTCTGCACCTCTTTTGCTTCTTTCTGCACATCTCTTGCTTCTTTCTACACTTCTCTTGCTTCTTTCTGCATCCCTCTTGCCTCTTTCTGCACCCCTCTTCCCTCTTTCTGCACCTCTCTTGCCTCTTTCTGCTCCTCTCTTGCCTCTTTCTGCACATGTGTTACTCTTTCTGCACCTCTCTTGTTTTTTTCTGCACTTCTCTAGCTTCTTTCTTAACTTCTCTCACCTCTTTCTGTACTCAAATGGGAAGTGCAAGCTGTCAAGTTTAAAGGTCTGCATGCTCTTGTGACTGAGGTATATTTTGTACATGTATACTTACATGTGTTATGCATCTGAAGATGGTAGCTTAAAAAGCAGGTAGCTTCTCCTGTAGGTGGTCAAATCTTCTCAGTTCTGCTCTGTCATTCGGTTGCACAGGCAGACATGTCTTATGTATATAGGTGTTATAGAGCCCCTCAAATATACTATTGAATACCCATGTGCCCTCTATTATGAGTGGAAAGAAATGCATAAACCTTTTTGTTCGCAAATTGACAGAGTATGCTGTTTGAAACACAGGTATTCAAGTATTTGTATGTTTATTTTTATGTAACATGCCACTAGGTGAAAGCAGAGACACACATGCATACCTTCACAAACTTTGTGAGGCTTACAACAGTGATATGGTTAGGACTGCTGTTTTACATTTGGTAGGCCTAACATTCTAGTATCGAGAATAGTGAACCTTCAAGAGAAAAGTGAGGTTTAAGACATCTTGGGAGAAGGATTAGTGATTAGGCTACTTTGTATGAGTCTGTGGAAAGGTACAGTCGATGTAGGCCTCTTTCTGCACCTCTGTTGCTTCTTTCTGCACTTCTCTTGCTTCTTTCTGCACCTTTCTTCCTCTTTCTGGACTTCTGGTGCCTCTTTCTGCATTTTTCTTGCTTCTTTCTGCACCTTTCTTCCTCTTTCTGCACCTCTCTTGCATCTTTCTGCACGTCTCTTGCTTCTTTCTGCGCCTTTCTTCCTCTTTCTGTACATGTCCTACCTATGTAGGCATAGTTAGAAATTAGCATTTAAAAAACCTTAGAAATTCACTGAAAAAAACACAGGTTTCAGGGACGTTATAGTTAGTATTTGCATTTAAAAAACCTTAGAAATTCACTGAAAAAACCACAGGTTTCAGGGACGTTATAGTTAGGGATTAGCATTTAAAAAACCTTAGATAGTCACTGAAAAAAACCATAGGTTTCAGGGACGTTATAGTTAGGCTGACACTTCACTCATACAAAACCAGAGAAATTCAGCCACTATAGTTAGCTGAGCTAACTATAACTCGCGCCCCCGCAATGCACGACTGATGATGTCTCATATTACATCACTCATGACATGGTCAGTGACATCACTGATGACATCTCAAATCTCAGTGATGTCATCAGTGATGTCATTTGAGATGTCATCAGGGATGTCACTGACCATGTCATGAGTGAAGTAATATGTGACATCATCAGCAGTGCATTGCGGGGGCGCGAGTTATAGTTAGCTCAGCTAATTATAATGGCTGAATTTCTCTGGTTTTGTATGAGTGAAATGTCAGCCTAACTATAATGTCCCTGAAACCTGTGGTCTTTCCAGTGAATATCTAAGGGTTTTTAAATGCTAATTCCTAACTACAACGTCCCCGAAACCTGTGTTTTTTTCAGTTAAAAAAAAGTATATATATATATATTTATATATTACTCTGGTGTCTACTGAAATGTCTAATATCATATCTAATGAAATATATATATGTGTGTGTATATATATATATCTATATATATATATATGTTACTCTGGTGTGTACTGAAATGTCTAGTATCATATCTAAATATCTAATGATATATATAAATATATATATTCACTGAAAAAACGATAGGTTTCAGGGACGTTATAGTTAGAAATTAGCATTTAAAAAACCTTTGAAATTCACTGAAAAAAAACCATAGGTTTCAGGGATGTTATAGTTGGGTGGACATTTCACTCGTACAAAACCATAGAAATTCCACCGTTATAGTTAGTTCAGTTAACTATAACTTGCACCCCCGCAATGCACTGCTCATGACGTCACATATTACATCATTCATGGCATGGTCAGTGACATCACTGATGACATCACTGATGACATCTCAAATGGCATCACTGATGACATCACTGATGACATCATCCAGTGACTGTGTGTTTCTGTAAAGTTTAAATATGTTTTATATATCTGGCAAGGTGTATTGAAGAATGAGTGGGTGTATAAGTGTCTGGATGGAGGATTTAGGAGGTATGTAACTGATTGTATAAGTGACTGATTAAACGTGTCTTACTGAATGCATGGGTTAGTGACTAAACTGTGTGAATGTCTGTATCAGTCTGTCTGTTGTTGTGTAAGCTGCTACATGGGTTGGTCAGTAGCTTCATTAGTGTCTATATGGGTTATTTATTGTTTGCTTGAGTATTTGTATGGGGACAGAGTGTGTGTGTGGGTGGGTTGGAGGTGTGTGACTCTGTGCATAGATATGTGAGTGATTGATTCACTGGGTGTATGGGTTCAAGAGTGCATGTGGAAACAGCTGTATGGGTGGGTGAGTGTGTGTATGGGTGTGTTGGTCAGTGAATGGATGTCTCAGTGGTACTTATGTGAGTAACTACATATGTAAAAGAAGTATATGTGAGTGATGGTGTATCTAAAAACTATATGTGAGACTGAGTGATTGTGAGAGTGGCTTGTATGGATGAGTCTGTACTTGTTTCAGTGATTACATAAGAGAGTAACTATGCGTTACAGTCTGTATGAATTAGTGAGGTGGTGTGTGTATAACTGTTTAGGTGAGTAAATGGGAGTGTGATTGACTCTTTGCATGACTGACTAGGTGTGTGAGTAACTCCATGGATGAGTGGTGGTGTGTGAGTGTCTGAATAGGTGTATGAGTGCATATGATAGTGTTGTATTGATAAGTGACTGCATGTATAAGTGATTGTATAGGTGAATGAGTGGATGTGTGTGCAGACCTAGGAATCAGTGAGTGAGTATGTAGTAACTGGTATTGGTGTGTGGATGGTTTCGAAAATGGTAGTGTGTATTTTACAGTGGGTGTATTAAAGGTTATATTAGGGTGTGATGAGGTGCATCAGATTATCACGTGGATGATGTCATCAGTGATGTCATCAGTGATGTCATTTGAGATGTCATCAGTGATGTCATCAGTGATGTCACTGGCCATGAATGATGTAATATGTGACGTCATGAGCAGTGCATTGCGGGGGCGCGAGTTATAGTTAACTGAACTAACTATAACGGTGGAATTTCTATGGTTTTGTACGAGTGAAATGTCCACCTAACTATAACGTCCCTGAAACCTATGGTTTTTTCAGTGAATTTCAAAGATTTTTTAAATGCTAATTTCTAACTATAACGTCCCTGAAACCTATCGCTTTTTCAGTGAATTTCTAAGGTTTTTTAAATGCTAATTTCTAACTATAACGTGCCTGAAACCTATGGTTTTTTCAGTGAATTTCTAAGGTTTTTTAAATGCTAATTTCTAACTATAACGTGCCTGAAACCTATGGTTTTTTCAGTGAATTTCAAACGTTTTTTAAATGCTAATTTCTAATTATAATGTTCATTAAACCTATGGTTTTTTCACTGATTTTAAATTATAATTCCATTCTCAACCTAGTGAAAACAGCCGATATCGCCAGTTTTCCAACAATAGCTTCCGCAAAAAAATTCGCCACAAATGAGAGCGACAACTAACGCTAATAATATGCAGAGTTGGCGTTCCCGTGCAAAAATAACACGAAAACACCACTTCCCGATATTTTCAACGAGCAGCCAAATCTGGGGTGCGATCCAAAAACAGGCGATAAGCTGCATTAGCAGTAAGAATTTAACATCTGCCTTTTACTGGTGTAAAGCAGGATGACTACCTACAGTGTGAAAGGGAGCCCAGCCCATAACCACATCTAAAGACCAACACATGTCATAGAGCTACTGACCATGCAGCTCCGACACCCAAGAAGGCCACAACACCCACTGCCATCACCCTCAGGACCTCCCCCGGACCACCCCCTCCCTACTACCACCGAGGCAGCGCAGAACAGGACAGCGGACCCTCCAAAAAGGGCATGGTCCCTCAGGCACACAATAGCTGAATGTTGGGAGATGTGGCAACCAAGTATGTGTGAAGGACGCAAGTCACCCATCAATAAAAATGCAAACAATAACAAGTGTAGCGGTGATGTGGTGGACAGACCTCACTATGCAGAGCACAAACCTCTCCATGTGGACATATACTGCTGGTGCTTGTAGTGTTGTGGACAATAGACGCAACCATGTTACCTCAGGCAGTGGGGAAGATCTCGGTCATGTAGCTGTGTTGTCCCCCCCTGGAAGCGGAAGCGGAGTGGGCTGGTCCAACGTACCCCACTCCAGCGTAGGAGTATGAATAAATAGGCTGGGTCTCTGGGCGTGGTTCACTTGTGGGAAGGCCAAAGCGTCTGCCAGAGCGGCAGCCCTCACCCTGCCACAAGGCCTCCGCCGTGACCGCCGGCCTCCTCCACACAGGCCCCCTGTGAACCCAGCAGCAGAGCACCACAGACTTATGTCTGTACAGACTACTGCCTTCGATCTACACTGCGGACAGCAGGGCTCACAATTCAGATTGAGTCCCGATTGCAGATTACGCAGTCCAGTAGGCAAGAGACATTGCTCCCAGTGCGGCCCGCCCGGACCACGCATCATCGTAGGCTGCGCACACGCTGAGTGCTTCAGGTGCCACTAACTCAGTGCACCACAAGTCATCGCCATGTAGCCTTATTAAGGCAGAATTCATTAGACAAAAGACATTGCTACCAGTGTGGCCAGGCCGGACCACGCATCATCGCAGGCTGCGCACACGCTGAGTGCTTCAGGTGCCACTAACTCAGTGCACCACAAGTCAACGCCACGTGGACTTATTAAGACAGAATTCATTAGGCAAAAGACATTGCTACCAGTGCGGCCCGCCCGGACCACGCATCATCGCAAGCTCCACACACGCTAGTTGCTTCAGGTGACACTAACTGTACAACTCAACTCAACGCCACGTGGCTGTGGGCCCTTGCTGACCGCTGCCTCCGGCCTACACTGCGGTCATCAGGGCTCACATTTAAAATTGACTCTTGATTCATTAATTGCAGAGTCCAGTAGGCAACTAAGTATTACGTCCCTAAAACCTACATAATATCCTTTTAGTATCCTTGCTTCAAGAACTTGTTTTATATCAGTTATAGCTTTAGTACAATGACCAACTTCATCTTGCAAGTCCAAAGGAACACTGAATGGCAGTCTACACTGCGGACAGCAGAGCTCACAATTTGAATTCAGTCTTGATTTATTAATTGCAGACAGAATTGTACTCTATATCCTCGAATTTTGTCAAGAGGAAGTGACAAAAAGCATTCCTTGATGTCTGTGCTGACTACTGCCTTCGATCTACACTGCGGTCAGCAGGGCTCACAATTCAGATCGAGTCGCGATTGCAGATGCCGCAGTCTAGTAGGCAAGAGACATTGCATCATCGCTGGCTGCGCACATGCTGAGTGCCACACCTACCACTAACTCTATGCAGCTCAAGTGAACGCCACATGGCTGTGGACTCTTCCTGACCACTGCCTCCGGCCTACACTATGGTCAGCAGGGCTCACAATTCAGATCGAGTCGCGATTGCAGATGACGCAGTCCAGTAGGCAAGAGACATTGCATCATCGCTGGCTGCGCACACGCTGAGCGCCACACCTACCACTAACTGTATGCAGCTCAAGTCAACGCCACGTGGCTGTAGGCCCTTCCTGACCGCTGCCTCCGGCCTACACTGTGCTCAGCAGGGCTCACAATTCAAATTCAGTCTTCATTCATTAATTTCAGAGTCCAGTAGGCAACTAACTATAACGTCCCTGAAACCTACATATTTCGACAGTGTATTCCATAAATGTTTCATCTTTTGTTCCATATACCTACACTGCTGTTAGCAGAGCTCACAATTTAAATTGAGACATGATTTATTTATTGCAGACAGAATTGTACTCTATGTCCTCGAATTTTGTAAACAGGAAGTGACTAAAAGCATTCTTTGATGTCTGTGCTGACTACTGCCTTCGATCTACACTGCGGATAGCAGGGCTCACAATTCACATTGAGTCACGATTGTAGATGACTCAGTCCAGTAGGCAACAGACATTGCTCCCAGTGCGGCTCGCCCGCACCATGCATCATCGCTGGCTGCGCACACGCTGAATGTTTCTGATGCCCTTATCACAGTGCAGCACAACTCATGGACCCTTTATGATACTATGTTTTGTGTATATTTTCACATCTGCTGCCCCTACCTCAGTGTACCACAAGTCATGGACCCTTTACGATACAATCTTGTGTGTATTATTTCACATCTGTTGCCCCTACCTTAGTGCAGCACAAATTATTGACCCTTTATGATTGAATCTATGTGTCTGATCCAATGATTACTGTTGTACTTGTTGCCAGCACCAACCATTCCCGGAGGGCTGGCTTACACTCACCCCACACGCATCCAGCACAGACGTCACTGGACATGTGACCCTGGTAATAAAAATGAGTCGAGCGCACGTGCCCGTACCCAGTTCCACTATCTATCTGTGTCCGTGTGTTCATTATGTATGCAAGATGCCGCCCCTGGGCCCTACCACATTAGATTGTGTTGTGGACAGCGTATGCAACCATGTTACCTCTGGCAGTGGGGAAAACTTCGGTTATGTAACTTTCTCTCTGTCATTGTACAAGTACGTACGTAGAGACTGGATAATTAGAGTACTTCAAGGAGAGTGTATAGTGAATTTATAAGTGCTTGGGGATTGGCGGAGTAATTCTATAAGTACATATGTTGGCGCAGCCTAACCCCGAACACCAGCTTGGCTCTAATTGGCTGCCCTCCATGTGCCAAAAACTGAAACTTAAACTTTGCATGGCCCTGTATTGCTACAGCTGCAACACTCCACTGAATGTGCAATAAACATTCATATCCACACAGATGTGTCATGTCCACCATCTTTCATGTGTGGAACTATGGATGAATGTAGGGTCAGTGATTCCCCGTACCTTCCATATTGGCCATGTTGTGGGACTTGGCTCACAGAGTGACACATTGGCGCTTGCGACCCGGGTGACGTCAGCACTACAACAGGGACACCCGCATCAGGTGACTCCTCATACAGCCCAGGACGGAGCCACGCCCATAGCTCCGGAGTCATTCTTCACAGCCTCACGCAGGACTGGGATACGCCAGGCCAGCCCACTCTGCTTACGCTTACAGGGAAGGACAACAATGCTACATGGCCCAGATTTTCATTGCAGTGATCTGCTGGTCACACCCTAGTTGTCAGTACGCCACAGCCACTCCCTCACGGCTAGTATACACCCACACCACACCCATCCAGCACACGCGTCACAAGACACGTGACCCTGCCAATAAAAAAGACCGGGCGCACATGCTCGACGCCATTTTAGAGTTGCTCGCACCGGATACACTGTGGCCGGCACAGGCACACCGGCACGGTACGGTGACTTTCGGTCCACTGAGGTACGGGTACCGTAACTGCTGAGCGGGTGTGCAGCCTGCGGTGATGGCCCGTCCCGGCGGTCTGGACAGCTCAGGTTTTGTGTGCCCTGCTGGACCGCAGTGTAGGTCTGAGCCATCAGACAGCGCAAGCCTACCGCCACATGGCGTCGCCTCGCTGGTCACAGAGTTAGTGGCACCGCAAGGGCTGAGCGGGTGTTCAGCCTGCGATGAAAAGCCCGGTGCACTGGTATGTCCTCTGCCATGGCGAAATCAAGACCCAGCACCAAATGTGAGACCTGGTGGCCTGCGGAGCGGGGCTGCATGACATGCAGGGTGCGGTGTCCGCGGGCCCAGGGCTTGGGGCTTGCAGCGGCACGTGGTAGGCCCTCTTTTCTACACGCAGGTTGCGAAAGGTGAGCAGAGAGGCTTGTTAGCGCAGCGGCGGGCAGTCACCTCCGGGCAGTGGAAGTGGATGGGGTGCAGCAGCCTGGGTGCGCAGCGGCGGACAGTCACCTCCGGGCAGTGGGAGTGGATAGGGTGCAGCAGCCTGGGTGCGCAGCAGCGGGCAGACACCTCTGGGCAGTGGAAGTGGATGGGGTGCAGCAGCCTGGGTGCGCAGCGGCGAGCAGACACCTCTGGGCAGTGGAAGTGGATGGGGTGCAGCAGCCTGGATGCACAAAGGCGGGACAGAGAATTAGGCGTGTGCAGTTGTATGTACTCTGCCATTACTGATTCCATACTACGTTTCAGATGAGTAAGCTTGAGGGCTCCACTATGTGCCGGCACGTGGTTGGAGACACACCGGTGATGGAAAGGTGAGCTGTGAGGGTTTTGTCCACAGTGTCGGCACTCACTGTCCCTCTCCATCTCATCCTTTCTCTCCCTCACACTCTTTCTGTCTCCCTTCCTCTCTCTCTCACTCTATCTCTTCCTCTCTCTCACACTGTTTTTTTCTTTCTCTCTCTCTACCTCTCTCTCTTTCTCTCTCTCTCACTCTTCCTTTGTTTCTCTCTTCCTCTTTCTCACACTGTTTCTCTCTTTCTCTCTCTCTTCCTCTCTATCACTCTTTCTCTCTCTCTTCCTCTCTCTCTCACTCTTTCTCTCTTTCTCTCTGTCTACCTCTCACTCTTTCTTTCTTTCTCTCTCTCTCTCCTTTGATGGACGCATGACGCACAATCTTATCTTGCTTTTTGTCAAGCAGGCTGTGATTCACAGATTGACGACCCCCCCCGACACGGACCTCCCGCCACGAGGTGATGGCTTCAGTTCCACTGAGTTAGTGCCACCAGAGCTGAGCGCGTGTGCAGCCTGTGATGATGCGTGGCCATCCTGCAATCAACACCCGCTCTGAATTGTGAGCTCGGCTTGACCGCGTGTACGCAACTTGCGACTGAGGAGGTTGCTTCAGCACGTGGTGGACCCTCTTAGACACACGCCGGTGGCGGAAGGTGAGCAGAGAGCCTTGTTTCCGCAGCAGCGAGCAGTCACCTCTGGGCAGTGGGAGTGGATAGTGTGCAGCACCCTGGGTGCACAAGAGCGGGCAGACACCTCCGAGCAGTGGAAGTGGATGGGGTGCAGCAGCCTGGGTGCACAGGAGCGGGCAGACACCTCTAGGCAGTGGGAGTGGATGGGATGCAGCACTCTGGGTGCGCAGGAACGGGCAGTCACCTCCGGGCAGTGGGACTGGATGGGGTGCACCAGCCTGGGTGCACAGCAGTGGGCAGACACCTCTGGGCAGTGGGAGTGGATGGGATACAGCAGCCTAGGTGCGCAGAGGCGGGCAGACACCTCTGGGCGGCGGGAGTCAATGGGGTGCAGCAGCCTGGGTGCGCAGGGGCGAAACAGAGAATTAGGCGTGTGCAGTTGTATGTACTCTGCCATTACTGATTCTATACTATGTTTCAGATGACTAAACTTCAAGACTCCACTATGTCCCGGCACGTGGTTGGAGACACACCGGTGGCAGAAAGGTGAGCTGTAAGGATTTTCTCCACAGTGTCAACACTCACTCTCCCTCTTCCTCTCCATCTCTTCCTTTCTGTCACTCACACTCTTTCTCTCTCTCTCACTCTGTATCTCTTCCTTTCTCTCTCTCACACTCTTTCTCTCTTTCTATGTCTCTTCCTCTCTCTCTCATTCTTTCTTTCTCTCTCTCTTCCTCTCTGTCTCACTCTTTCTCTCTCTCTCTACCTCTCTCTCACACTGTTTCTCTCTTTCTCTCTCACTTCCTTGTATCCCACTCTTTCTCTCTTTCTCTATCTCTTCCTCTCTCTCTCACTCTCTCTCTTTCTCTGTCTTCCTCTCTGTCTCACTCTTTCTTTCTCTGTCTCTTCCTCTCTCTCACTCTTTCTCTCTTTCTCTCTCTCTCTCCTTTCATGGACGCATGACGCACAATCTTATCTTTCTTTTTGTCTTGCAGGCTGTGATTCACAAATTGTCGAGGGATGACACGCCATACCTGTACCTACTTTTCTTTTGTTGTTTTGTTTAAATAAAATGTTTTATATGTAAATCTATAGATGACTGAGATTCTTATTTGTCCAACCTCACATGCATCTTCTTTACTATAATTGTGCGACATCAGCCAATTTGTTACGTTCCAGATTTCCTAACGTTGCTGTCACATTTGTTTGTGTGGGGGGGAGGTGAAGGGGGATGGCGGACAAGGGGCTGGTGGCGGGGGTGTCAGAGCAGTGTTGGGTGTCCGAGCTGCATGATCGTTGACTCCATTGCATCTGTTGTCATTCACGTATGGCTCTGGGTGGGCTCCCTTTCATATTGCAGGTTGTAGTCCGACTTTACACCAGTTCAGAGCAGGTGTAAACTTTCTGCTACTAACGCACCTTATCGCCTGTTTTGTACTCTCTTCGACGATCTTGCTGGTGGTTGAGACACTTGCGAAGTGATGTGTTTGCTGCTTTTTGCACGAGAATGCCTACTTTACATCTCATTAGCAATATTTGCCGGACTCATCCGTGACAATGCTTTTTGAGGCTGCTATCGCTGGTAAACTGGTGATATGGGCTGTTTGCTCCAGCTTGTGAATGGTGCGTTAAATTTATCACCATTTTGGTTGCGATAAAGTGCCGTTAACTCGGCGATATGTCCTTGAGAATATACCCCTCTGTGTTTCAAAGACTTAAGAAGTACTCGAGTGCCGCACTGAGAGCCGCGCACCCATCGCTTTCACAAGTTTGCTATGACAGGGCGGGAGAGAGCGAGGGAGAGAGACGGAGTGAGATAGTACAAGCAGCGCAAGGCCGCACGGGCACCTGGCTCCACATACCAGCATGTGTGTGTGCATCGCCATCCATGCACAGGCTATTCCCTCACAATGCAGCCCACACACATATCAATCACAGAACATCAGCAATGAAGGCAATGTGGTACAAAACTCCCCTCATACGGGTTCTGTGTCCGGTGTGTGTGGCGGGGTGATGGCTGCATGGCTGTGTGCCCCTGACACATCAGACTGCCTAGGTGATGGGGCTGCATCAGATGTCGTCCAGCACCTATGCAAAAACAATGTCTGGCTCACAGAGGCGGAGCTTGCCAAAGGGATACACCCCCGCACATAACACACCTTCTTAATTTCTAATTTACCTTCCTAGTTGGTATGCAGATTTCAAATGTCACAAACGCATGTAATTCTTTTCTTGTCACACAGTACATGTAATGCACCGCTTTCATCAAGAATGGAACCAGTAATGGCACAATTTCCTGTTGCTCCACACATAAATCCATGTAAAGAACAAATCAGAATAGTTCCTTAATTTTTTTAGATTGCAAAACCTTATTGCTTATTTTTTAACTTTCCATATAAACTGTTTTGTTAAGGACACATACAGGTGAAAAGTTCAAGGTATTGTATCAACACTTTCTAGAACATTCTACGACACGTGCAGGTTAAAAGTTCATCATTTTTTTAAACCTACCGATATTTTTTTTGCAACATTTTCTCAAACATTTAACGGCACTTGGAGGTCAAAGGTTCACCATTCTTTCAAGTTTGAACTGCACCTTCCAAATACAATTAGCAGGTGTGGTTGAGCTGAGCAAATTTCATCCTATAATATGTACTCCACGTATAAACTGCTTTTTTATTAACCAATCACAAAGATGCTTTTCATCAAAACTAATATACACCCTACTTTTTAGGACACAATACATTTCATCTCCCAATCCGTTAACGTTTTGTATGTAAAAAAAAAAGTAGTTCCCCATGTTTAAACATATCTCTTATTCTACGAACGGACTGCATGAGCTACAGACATTTATCCATATCTTCTAGCCATACCTTCAAAATGCTAGTGTGGATTGTAGGACATAATTTTATTAACAAATAGAGGGGGGACTAAGGCCTATATTTATCCAGGTCCAGCATACATGCCCTAAAGTACTACAAAGCAGAAAGGTATGCAGTTCCTAGTGAACACTGTAAGTTGATGTGTGGTTAGTGTGTACTGGAGTACACTCCACTACACACTAATTAATGGCAAGAAACATGTTGACCCCAAATGCGCACATCCCCGTGAGCTTATAACAGGGGTGCGCAATCTTCACGTTTTTTAATCAGGAGAGTGGCCACAATCATTAAAATAGTTCTGGGTGGACCACTACCTCCTGTTTTAATCTCACTTCTTTACTTATTACATCTACACTCACTAGGGCCCTCACACGCACTGCATCTTACGGCAAAAGGAAAAAAGATCTCCGCCAAAAGGCCCCGTTAAGGGCGCCGATCGGGTATTGCAGCGCCGACCCGATAAGGAGCAGACCCGATGATGAAGCAAGACACCCCACTGATGGGGGGTGTGTGAGGGTCCCTTTTCCGAAAGGAGGAAATTTCCTCCTGCCCCTAGTGTGTACTCCACTACACACTAACCACACATCAACTTACAGTGTTCACTAGGAACTGCATACCTTTCTGCTTTGTTGATTGTAGGACATAGCTATGTTTTCTGGTGCAAGAGGTATGCAGAACAGAGACGTATTGACTTAGACCTAGGTTTACAAAATGTGTACATTAAATGGTTTGCACAGAGAGGATTGAAGTGGCACCAATTGCTCCCTTTGGTTAAAACCTGTTTGCATCTCCAACACCCTGATCTCATGATTGTGCACTGTGGTGGTAACGACCAAGGCACATTGACTGGGTAGGTTTGGAAATGCTTATGAAGGACACCTTTGGACAATTGATGTTACTTTTGCCTCAAACTGTCTTTGTATATTCCAATATATGCCAAAGACAGAAGTGGAAATGGTCAAACCAATTTTGTCATAAGATTGAAAAATCTAGGAAGAATGTCAACAAAGCTGTGTCTGCATACCTCAGAGACCATAGAATGGGGTCGATTTACAACAACAACATACGTTTTGATATCGCTGATATCTACAGAGGTGATGGAGTACACTTCACAGAAGAGGGAAACCGAATTTTCCTGATTAACCTGAAGCTGTGCATTCGCACTTACATGTAGCTCCAACTAATAAACAGAAGGGCTTTTTTTAGAGCCGCCTTATATTCCCAATTTCGGCTCACAGAGTGTCAGCTGCAATTCGGCTAGCAGAGGGACACCTGCGGGCCGTCGGGCAGGTGCGCAGAGGAAGAGCTGCGGCCCGTGGGCTCAGCTCGCAGAGGGAGACCTACGAGCCATTGGCTCGCAAAAGCACAGCACCGTACTGGCTCGCAGAGGGAGAGCTGTGGCCTGACTCGCTGAGGGAGACCAACGGGCCAACAGGCCTGCTAGCAGACACACAGCTATCAGTTAACGGGCTGGCTCGCAGAGATACAGCTGCGAGCCCTCCGCGCTGCAACCCGACGGGCTAACTCGCAGAGGGAGAGTAACGGGCCGACGGGCCTACTAGCACAGACACAGCTACGAGCTAACGAGGTGGCTCACAGAGGTAGAGCTGCGGGCCCCACGGCTCGCAGACACAGAGCTGCGAGCCGACGTACTGGCTTCTAAAGGCATAGCCGCGAGCTGATGATGTGGGGAGAGGGAGCGTAAAAGGAGTATCTCGCACAGACAGACCTGCGGGATATTTTCAGTATTGCCTCGCAGAAGTAGAATTATGGATCCGATGCCTTTTAGAGGGAGAGATGCGAGCTGACGGACTGAGTCACAAAATGGCTCACAGCTCGCAGTTGCAGAGCTGCGAGCCGACGGACTCGCTTCTAAAGGCATAGCCGCGAGCTGGTGATGTGGGGAGAGGGACCGTGAAAGGGGTATCTCGCACAGACAGAGCTGCGGTATATTTTTAGTGTTGCCTCGCAGAGGTAGAACTACGGACCTGATGCCTTGTAGAGGGAGAGTTGTGAGCTGACGGACTGAATCACAAAATGGCTGCCAACACTTCCTAGTTTCAACAGTTCACAGCCAATCAGCCGCAAGCTCGTGCTCGTAACGCTTCAGCCAATCAGATGTCAGAATTCTTAAATATCGATATCTGAAAAATTTGATATTTCTCTAAAACTACTGAACGGATTTACCCGATTTAAACAAAAGCGTGCTTTCTGGACCAAGACCTTTCTCTGTGCCAAATTTGGCGTAATTCCGTTTAGCAGTTTGACCTGTAGCCTTGTCTAAAGTTTCCTATGGAAATTGCATGGAGAAAACACGTTTTGGGACCCCCTTTTTCTTAGCCCCCTTGACGAATCCCCCAAACTTTTAGGATAGCAGCTGACCTGAAAAGAGGAACTTTTGGAAAATTTCGTAAAGATTCGTCAAACGACGCCAAAGTTATAAGCACATCAAAAAATGCTTTTCCTATGGAAACGTGGTCCTAACTATAACTACCTACTGGCGACCGCCAGTAGGTTATATATATATATGTGATCAAGGCCCTTCTTGGGTCGAAACGCGTCATGGCGGTGCGTGGTGCCGATATGGAATAGAATAAATAACCTTTTTTGCACGAAGCTATTTTGGGTCCGTGTCCGTTTTTCCTGACAATCTGGATGCTGTTGGACGGAGTTCTTTGCATATATATATATATATATATATATATCCTTTCCGCAAAGTCCACCTTTACTGACTGCTGGGCGCTCTGTGGTGGTGCGTGTCGAGTACGGCAGGACCAAGCCGATACAAATATCGCCACGATATCCCTTTGAACAGGGATTTCCTCACCGCACTCACAGCTCTTTTAAAGTTGGAAATAAGTATGAATCATCACATCATACCATCGCTGGTTCCAGGGTGTTTTTATTTTCAAAAACGCTGCCAACACACAACCCCAACGCGTTTCGGTCTCAGCCGAGACCTTGCTCACGGGGAACAATCGATCAACACAGGGCGCCATACTCTTTCAGTTCTATTTAAAGAAATATATTTCATGACCCAACTTCCTGTTAAGTCCAACTGTTGCATTATGGTATTTGTAGTTGCGCCTTTCCATGTTGTCGTTAAATCATGGAGCCATATTTACATTAAAATTACATTATGGCAACAGAATGACCAAATGGCTTAACTTTTACATATATTCTCGTTACAGCACTACTTAGTCTATAAATTCAATCCTTCCATACATTTCAAAGTGTTCTATTTACACAACTAAAAGGGAAAACAAATTAATATTCTTAAATAACGTTTCATGCGATAATTTAGGGTAACTACATTAATTCTAGCAGTTAAGTGAAATTTTCATTAGTTGCTGTCAATGGCTGGGCTCGAACCCTCGTTCTCTATTTCCATTCCACATATCTTAACATACTGAGCTATTCCCTCTTGCTTATTTTATAGCTGTTCTTGGCATTCATAACCTATTCCAGTATTATCCATTTCAACCCTGGCACCCGGCCACTGTCATGGGGAATATGCATTTTTGTGTTTTTTATGTTATGAAACTATAATAGATATTATACCCTTACTTACTAAAGCAATCCAGCCCTCCAGTGGGCATATGCATTTTTATATAAAAACTTGTAGTACACCCATTTCTAATTCTATATCTGAGTCCACCAACTCCACATTATTAAGATCTTTGTTACTAATATAAACTTCTTTACTCCTTCATACTAAATTAGTGCCTTTTCATTACCATTTTTTATGTATATTGTATCTCTTCATTCGTTGCAGCCATAGATACAATGGGAATTTTATATCAAAAACATATATACACATACAGTTAAAATCAAATCAGGGAGGTTAATATTCATGTCATTTTTGATGTCCGAAAATGCCCATAGCATCATTTGTCAAACAGTCTCACTAAGTCATCATATATGTGCATCATAAGTGTGAATGAAGCTCCTCATCTTGATTTAACCCTCTCGGGGTCAGGGTTCGAAAATTCAGTATATGCCTGGATTCCTTTTGCCGCAGGATTTTTTCTCTATCTCCACCACGGAGTTGTTGTTCCACCTGTTCCACGGCATAAAAAGTTAACAATTTCCAGTTTCCACCATGTTATTTTTCCATATGCTTAGCTATAGCATTACTTCTGTCAGTGTTCACTGTTGCCCTCACATGCTCTAAAATCCTTTTCTTTAGGTCACATATAGTACTGCCAACATATTTAAGTGGGCAGGGGCACTCCACTATGTAGATCACAAATTGACTCTTACAGGTTATTCTTTGTCTGATTTTCCACATTTTTTTATTAGCCATTTCGATTTCTTTTGTATTTTTAGCAATGGTACATACTTTGCAACTGTTGCATTTGCGGAATCCCACACTTTGTAACCACGTTGTCTGTTTTGTTTTATTTCTGAAGTGACTATGTACCAACACATCCTTTAGATTTTTTGCTCTACGAAATGTTATATTTGGATTATCTCCCACTATTTTGGCAACTGTGGGGTCCAAGGTTAGAATATTCCAGTTTTTTCTTAATATATTTCTGATCTGTTTGTTCTCTGTGGAATACGTAGTGATCAACCTTACTGTTTGCTTCGTCACATCCATGTTAGGGTGATTTTGTTTTTTAGTGATCAGTTCTGACCGTACCAGTTTTGCTGTTTTTTCTTGGCATGCTCCAACCAATTTTTTATTATAGTTTCGTTTTTTAAAACTATCAGCAATTAATCTGCTATTTTTTTGCCATTCTGATTCCTCTGAGCATATCCTTCTCACTCTTAGGAATTCACCATATGGGATGTTATTGATTACACTTTTTTGGTGATAGCTTTCAGCATGGAGGACGGCGTTGGTGGCAGTTGCCATCCCAGATGATGATTAAATCATCTATATATCGTAGCCATTTTACTACTTTATTTAAATATAGATCATTTTCTGACTTCCATGCAATACTGCGCTCCCAAGCAAACAGTAAGGTTGATCACTACGTATTCCACAGAGAACAAACAGATCAGAAATATATTAAGAAAAAACTGGAATATTCTAACCTTGGACCCCACAGTTGCCAAAATAGTGGGAGATAATCCAAATATAACATTTCGTAGAGCAAAAATCTAAAGGATGTGTTGGTACATAGTCACTTCAGAAATAAAACAAAACAGACAACGTGGTTACAAAGTGTGGGATTCCGCAAATGCAACAGTTGCAAAGTATGTACCATTGCTAAAAATACAAAAGAAATCGAAATGGCTAATAAAAAATGTGGAAAATCAGACAAAGAATAACCTGTAAGAGTCAATTTGTGATCTACATAGTGGAGTGCCCCTGCCCACTTAAATATGTTGGCAGTACTATATGTGACCTAAAGAAAAGGATTTTAGAGCATGTGAGGGCAACAGTGAACACTGACAGAAGTAATGCTATAGCTAAGCATATGGAAAAAGAACATGGTGGAAACTGGAAATTGTTAACTTTTATGCCGTGGAACAGGTGGAACAACAACTCCGTGGTGGAGATAGAGAAAAATCCTGCGGCAAAAGGAATCCAGGCATATACTGAATTTTCGAACCCTGACCCCGAGAGGGTTAAATCAAGATGAGGAGCTTCATTCACACTTATGATGCACATATATGATGACTTAGTGAGACTGTTTGACAAATGATGCTATGGGCATTTTCGGACATCAAAAATGACATGAATATTAACCTCCCTGATTTGATTTTAACTGTATGTGTATATATGTTTTTGATATAAAATTCCCATTGTATCTATGGCTGCAACGAATGAAGAGATACAATATACATAAAAAATGGTAATGAAAAGGCACTAATTTAGTATGAAGGAGTAAAGAAGTTTATATTAGTAACAAAGATCTTAATAATGTGGAGTTGGTGGACTCAGATATAGAATTAGAAATGGGTGTACTACAAGTTTTTATATAAAAATGCATATGCCCACTGGAGGGCTGGATTGCTTTAGTAAGTAAGGGTATAATATCTATTATAGTTTCATAACATAAAAACACAAAAATGCATATTCCCCATGACAGTGGCCGGGTGCCAGGGTTGAAATGGATAATACTGGAATAGGTTATGAATGCCAAGAACAGCTATAAAATAAGCAAGAGGGAATAGCTCAGTATGTTAAGATATGTGGAATGAAAATAGAGAACGAGGGTTTGAGCCCAGCCATTGACAGCAACTAATGAAAATTTCACTTAACTGCTAGAATTAATGTAGTTACCCTAAATTATCGCATGAAACGTTATTTAAGAATATTAATTTGTTTTCCCTTTTAGTTGTGTAAATAGAACACTTTGAAATGTATGGAAGGATTGAATTTATAGACTAAGTAGTGCTGTAACGAGAATATATGTAAAAGTTAAGCCATTTGGTCATTCTGTTGCCATAATGTAATTTTAATGTAAATATGGCTCCATGATTTAACGACAACATGGAAAGGCGCAACTACAAATACCATAATGCAACAGTTGGACTTAACAGGAAGTTGGGTCATGAAATATATTTCTTTAAATAGAACTGAAAGAGTATGGCGCCCTGTGTTGATCGATTGTTCCCCGTGAGCAAGGACTCGGCTGAGACCGAAACGCGTTGGGGTTGTGTGTTGGTAGCGTTTTTGAAAATAAAAACACCCTGGAACCAGCGATGGTATGATGTGATGATTCATACTTATTTCCAACTTTAAAAGAGCTGTGAGTGCGGTGAGGAAATCCCTGTTCAAAGGGATATCGTGGCGATATATATATATATATATATATATATATATATATATATATATATATATATATATATATATACGCAGACTATAGGTTGAATAAATACATTAATTATTACAGGAACAACTTACTATGGCATTACGGAGTATATTGAATACTGATATATCAATGATTAAAAGAGGTATTAAGGTAAAACATTCAATGGTGCATTCATGCAGATAGTAAACCAAATGGTTGTATTCATTTCCGTTGTCAATGTTGGCCCCAAGCTGGTTTTTACAGTATTTAATATTATTATTTATATAAATACATAATTTGATATTTATATATATAAGCAGTCTTGTACAATTTATACATTTTTAGGCCATATTACCTGTTATGAACTCCAAAAACAAATTTCCTTAAAATCGCACTGCATTATAAAGTCTGCTGCTGTTTTAATTAGAAAGTTTTCGGCCGGCATAATTTTTATGACAAAGTAAAGCAATGTATTTTAAGTATTAGTTATTAGTCAAACGCAAAAGATAGACTTAAGGACTTGAGTCTTTTTTCACTGTTGTTTTTGGGTCATGTGACACTATAGGGTGGTATAAACACAATCATGGCAATGCATTTCCACATGTGATCAAGGCCGTTGTATCGGCCGAAACACGTAATGACTCTTACCATTGTGGAATAAAAGAATTTTTGCCCAAACTGCAGAGGAGTTCGTGCTTTTCATTTCCAGCGCTACGAGTGGGAGGAAAGCCAAGTCATTGAGTGATATATATATATATATATATATATATATATATCCTACTGGCGGTTGCCAGTAGGTTGTTATAGTTAAGACCTAGTTTCCATAGGAAAAGCGTTTTTTGATTTGCCAATAACTTTGCCGGCATTTCATGAATTTTCGCTAAATATTCAAAACAAATGGGGCGGTCACGCCAGCTGCTATTTTGAAAATTTCGGAGTGATCCGTCAAGCGGAGCCCGAGAAAAAGGGGGGGTCCCAAAACGTTTTTTCACCATGTTAATTTCCATAGGAAACTGTTGAAGCACCTACAGCCAGAACTGCTGAACGGAATTACACCAAGTTTGGCAGAAAGGTAGCTCTTGGTCCAGAGAGCACTCTTTTTGTTAAATTGTGTAAATCCGTTCAGTAGTTGCTGAGAAATTTAAAGATTTCCCAGATATACAACTGTGGCCGAGGTGGATCCGCGAACCCTCCTGATCTCGTGCCTGAGATCTGATTGGCTGCCAACACTTCAAACCAGGAAGTGTTTGCAGCCATCTTGTGACTTGGTTGAACCGAGTCACAAGAAAAAACATGAAAAAACTAGAAAAGAGAGCAGGGTAGAAACATCCTGACCCCCTAGGCTTGTTCCAGGGCCAAAAAAAAGCATTTTTTTAAAAACAAATTCAGCGGGATTTGCGGTGTATCTGCGAATCCGGCAGAACATTTTTTTAAAAATGAAATGATGGCTCCTGCGCTTCATTTACTTTAGGCTCCCGGGTGGGCCAGGTCCTTGGGGCAATAACTAATAAAGATGCTGGGGCCCGTGTGGGCTCTCGCAGCCCAGTGGACCAGCACCTCCCCATGGCTAATACTTTAAAGTATGGGGCCGTGTGGCCCCCACGCAGCCCCGGGGACCGCCACCTCCCCGGGGCTAATTTTTTTTAATGTGAGGGGATCACCACCTCTCCGCAGCTATATTTACAAAAATGGGTGGGGGGCTGCAGCCCCCCCACACAGCCCCGGGGACTGCCACCTCCCTGGGGCTAGTATTAAAAAATGCAGGGGGGCCACGCGCCCCCGCTGCCTCAGGGACCACCACCTCCCTGGGGCTAATTTAAAAATGGGAGGGGTGCCATGCAGCCCCCTTCCTGGAGCCATAAATTGCCCTGGGGACCGCCACCCCCCAGGGCCGACTTCAGCAATGTCCCTGGGTGCCCACCCCGGGACATTGCAGTTTGCTATGGCTTGGTGGGAGCACTGCTCCTGCCAAGCAATAGCAAACACTGCTTCGCTTCATGGAAGCGAGAGCAGAATTGCTTTTGGACAGATGGAGCTGCATGTTTGCAGCTCCTGTCTTGTGGTTTGCGGCGGCCTGGCCCTGGCCTGCCTTGCTGGGTTGTCTTGGGCCTGGCTGCCATGCTGCTTTTCTTTGCACACGTTACTCTGAGCTGTTGTTCTATCGACCTCTGCTCTTGCCATGTTATTTTAGCGCTGTCTGCCTTTTCTGTCTCTCACCTTTTCTTCTGTTCGATTTGGGCTCAGACTGCACAACATGTACAAGGTCGAATAACAGCATCTCCTTGTTCTTGCTGATTTGGCCTGTCCCTCGCACCTAGACATAACACCATGTACAGCTGCCATGGAGAAATTAGTGTGCCTTTAATATTGCGGTTCGCCCGCTCTAGACTCAGTTGGAGAAAACCTTTCCAGGGAGAAGAGCTGTGATTGTCTGCTGATGTAGTTTTGCATCTAGAGACTGAGGTATGGGGGTTCGCTAGTCAAAGCCCAGAGGTCTTCTATTTTTATAATAAACTAGCTTCCAGCACGGGGAGGGTGGTAATGTTAGTTAGACATATATCCACTGCTTTATGAGATGCTTTCCCCGTTCGTATTCTATGGAGTTGTAACTATGCTGATTATATTATTCATATGTATTATGTTAGTAGTACTGACACGTGTACTGTATCTTAGAGCACGTAAATTGAAATAAACATTTTGACCTACACAGTGTCTCTTATTACGCACGTTGTGGACAGGTACGAGTGTGACGAAAGAGTGTTCTTGCCTCTGCGAGTCCTGAGAGAGAGATACCGTGTTCTGGGTTGTCTAATCATTGGTACATTGGTGCTAATGGGACGCTACGGCTAGTTGGGTTGGGGTTTTGGGTGCTAAGGTCTATGGTTGGCTCACCACTATATTCCGAGGTCCTATTATCCTGTGCATAGCTCTGTATGTGCAGAAACCTTATGACATGGCGCGACCAACGCGTGGGGCAGCTTATCTGCGGGACGCTTGAGTAGTACTTGTGCTTGTCCACAACTCCCTCACAGACGCTTCCGGAAGCGTGTGTGACGGTATAACCTCCTATATTGCAGTTTTTGTAGGTATGTTCAAGCTTGATGTTGTTAAAAAAAAAGGTTTCTTAACCAACCCCTATTTGTGCTGCCTACTTTTGGATTGTCAATTATTTCTAGCCAGAAATGGCTGTACAAATTGCGGCACATAGTCGCGGAGCACTCCGAACACACTTACGGGTGTATGGAGTGCCAGATACTGGAGTTGACTTGATCTTTGTGGTACAAGCCGATCCGGCTTACCACTTCGAGGTGTTCTACTCATGGATCACTTTTCCTGCAGTGGATGGGACTGACAATTTGTTCCATGAATATACAGCCACTGCAGTTCCTAATAACTATATACCTTATTCTTGTCTTGAGGTACCGCTCATGGCGTGGCAACACCGTGTTTGGTTTGATGGCGCCCTCCCCCAACCGACTACCACGGTTCGTTTAGGCCCCTTGTCTATTGATGGGGCCACTTGGCCTGTTTTGGCCGGGTACACCCCACATCCGCGATATATGACAGTACCAGTCGCGGAATTGCGCAACATGTATTCGGCTTTGGTGCGAGTGCATCGAGCCCTAGTGCAGTATGTTACAGGCAACATCCAGGGAGCCCCTCCTGGAGTTGCAGGCCATCCAACTGGTGCAGCCGGAGTTACCATAAGTCCTGTAATGGTGAACTCAGTGATGGGTAAACGTCCACAAAATAAGGACGACTTTCCTTACTGGCTTGCAGAAAATTTGACCAGTTGGAGGCAGTTTTTCCACACACAACCCCAGTGGATAAACACCGTATTTTAACGATTAGTTTGCCAAAAGACTTAATTCCCGAGTTGACAGCATGTGACAACTGGGGTAAGGTATTCGCAGCAGTATATTCTAAATGTTTTGGTACTCCTTCCATGACGGTTCTCCCTCTGTAATTAAAAAGTACAGGATGAACATGGCCCTGAAGCGGCTGTGGAATTAGGGATGAGACTGGTGGGAGTGTTTGAAGTAGTAGCTGAGCTGATCCTTGCGAATGTCAAGGGCGATGCAGTGAACTTTCAAGTAGCGAACGCTTTGGCTCTAGTCCCAGAATTGGACAGGCCTCGCGAATTACCGAAAATTATTACCCAGGCTTACAAAACTATTGGTAGAAATAGCCTGGGTAACAAGCCTTTGCAAAACAGCAAACACAATCGCAACAACAACAACAGACCAAATCTCAATCTGAGAAAGATGAGAAACCAGTCTTCACTAAAAAGAGCTGGAGGCTGAAAAACAGGGTAAGCAACAAAAGAAGCCGGGTCGAGAGGCGCATCCCCGGTTTCAGTTTCTTCTGAGCGCACTTATGATTTACGTGACAGAGCGAGAATTAAATCACCGGAGAGGTTTCAGATCCCTGATGCGCGTTCTCCTCGTTCTTCACAGGCACAGACTTCGTCACAGGCCGGTGGAGGAGACCGCCAGGATAGAGGAAGGGACCGAGAGGCTCCCCAGGGACGAGACCAACCTTGACAACAAGTCAGAGGAAAAGCGGAAGACTCTCAACGTTTTCGACCACAATTTCAGAAGAAAAAAGTTGCCGCTGTAACAGCGAAATATGCCACAGACGGTGAGAACGAGGCTCCTGAATTGGACGTGGGCAGTAACCCTCCTAGACAGCGCCGCGGAAGTTACCATAGTGCGGGAGGCGCTACGTCCTCATATGGAGGCGACAGCAACTGACACATTCATTACTGTCGAGACAGCTGACACCAGAGTGGCACCCCCTGATAGACTTTTTAATATTGTCATTCAAATCGAAGGTGATATACAGCGTATAATTAAAGGGATTTTTTGGGAAAATCTAACCTTTTCATATGACATTTTGTTAGCGGAGGTGGATTGGCCACCCCCATTCGTACTTGCTGCGCGTAGAGGGGAGGAGGTAATCCTTCCGAGCTTTTCTCGACATGTCCCAAAGGACAAAGCGGAGGCTCTTGCCGCAGAGTGGGCTGTGTCACTGGCTCCTGCATTATACCGCAACCACGTGGGTTGGGACGAAGATTCTCCCCCCCATGAAATACCTTTGCGGTCACTGCCGCAGCCACAACCCCAATATCCCATAAAACGTGAAGCCAAAGGCCCCGTTTCCGAAATTCTGACTCAGTTGGAATATCAGGGAGTAATTGAACCCTGTGTATCACCTATGAACAATCCCCTTTTCGCGGTTTCTAAACCTGATGGATCGTACCGCTTAGTTTTTGATTACCAGCATTTGAACTCTCATTGTCGGACCTTTGCGGTGCAAAACACCCATAGTTCTGCGCTTGTAGACAGTCTTGTTCGTAAAAAATACAAAACGACCCTTGACCTTTCAAATAGATTCTACACGCACAACTTAGCCCCGGAGAGTAGCCAATGGAGCGCTTTTACCTCCGGTGGTAAATTATTCAAATTCCGGCGTCTCCCTATGGGCTACAAAAACAGTTCAGGTGTATTCGCTGCCCGTGTTGTCTCTTTGTTAGATGGCATAGACCCGGATGCATGTTCGTATGTCAATTATATTTATCTGACGGACGACGAATTGTTCCAGCATCTTTCTCGAGTGGACCGCATTATTCTAGAATTTGCGGTTCAAGGCTATAAGTTTAACTTTGCCAAGTCTCACATTGCTGAATTTACCGTTTTGTTTTTGGGCTATGAGCTCAACAATGAAGGTAAGGGTTTAGCTCCCCATTTCTTGGAGAAATGTGCACTCTTGTGCCCTCCTACTACTCTGAAGAAACTTCAGTCTTTGCTGGGTTTTCTGAACTTCGGGCGTACTTACATTCCCGAATATGCCCAGCGTATCAAGCCACTGTATTCCTTGATACAACCTAACTTTTCAAAGTCCTGCTGGCTTCCGGAGCATACCTCCATTCTACAGTCTTTGCAGACAGACTTACTTGAGTCTAAATATCTTTTGACACGTGATAACCACACAAACCTGGTGATTAGAATCATTCCAGGGGCAGTGGGTTTCACGTACTTAACCTTTAATGAAGGTGATACAGTACCTATAGCATACAAGTCACATCTGTACACCTCCGCTGAAATGCGGTTTTCATCTGTGGAGAAAGTTCTGACAGCAGTGCAAATGGCGATTCTGAAGGAGCGCGCACTGGCACAGGGAAAACGCATTCTGGTGGTAACACCATATCCTGCTCTAGAGGCAGTGACCAAAGCAAGTGTACCGAACTCTAAAGCTTTGCACCCCCGTTGGATACAATGGGCAACCTTGTTGACGTCTCCGGATGTCACTTTCATATTCGATTCTTCTCTTCAGACTCAGGAGTTCTTACAGTATGAATTCGTTCATCCTCCTCCTCTGTCTTTATTGCCGCTTGAGGATTACGATTGTGTGATCTACACCGATGGTTCGGCACAACCGGCCACGGGGTCCAAGCATGCTTATTCAGCCGCATGTGCTATTGTTGCAGGTACGTTTGTGAACGGAAAGTTCAAATCCACTGTGGTGCACACTCAGACACTCGGGACAGTACCGCACAATTGGCCGAGTTGCGTGCATTGGTGCTTGCGCTTGAGTTCGTCAATCCTGATGTGACCACTTTAATTGTGTGCGATTCTTACTACTGTGTTCAATCATACAATGACAATCTGTTCTTTTGGTCGCAAAACGACTATAGAGACGCTAAAGGCAACACAATTAAGCATAAAACGCTTTGGGTTCGAGTGGCAGAATTACAACGACGTCTGCCGCTCACACAGGTGGTTCACACCCTGGGCCATCAGCGGGTGGGCGCACACGCTGTTGGTAACGGTCTGGCAGATGAAGCAGCCAGATCAGCAGTAGTCACGTGTTCAGTAGCAGCAGTTACTAGATCCATGTCTAAAATAGACACTGATATCTTGGCAGCTATTGCTGCAACAAAGGAAGGAACGAATTACCCTAGGGGTTTCCCTTCCAAATATTTTTACCAGTTAGGTCCCGATCAGGCTCCTTATGTAACAATACCTGACGTTGGTGATCGGCTGATCCCCAACGCGGACCGCAGACTTTCCTTGATAACGGCAGCACACGAAGGCATGGCTTCGGCTCATGCTGGTGTGTCTGCGACAATTTCCATTTTGCAGCAGCGTTACTGGTGGCGTGGTTTATATAAAGATACCCGTACTTATGTGCTTTCCTGTGACGTTTGTCAACAGATCAAGCCTTCTACGGTCACACGACCACCTCAGACCTCGCTCGGAATTTCAAACAGACCCTTTGGGTGTGTTTACTTGGATCACTGCGGTCCATTTTCATCGGACACTGCCTATAAATATATCTTAGTGGCAGTGGACTCGTGCACACGGTTCATCTGGGTCTGGCCACAACGGAGTGCTGACGCTCGAAATGTCATCAGGGATTTGCGTGTCTTTGTGGGAATTTTTGCATGCGGTACCTTCCATTCTGACCAAGGTCCGACGTTTGCCTCTAAGGCTTACAAGGACGCAATGGGTTCCTTGGGGGTGCGGGTGAAATTTTCGTCTCCGTATAGGCCTGAGGGCAACTCTATCGTTGAACGAATGAACCGTGACTTAAAGCAATCCTTGACAGCTAGAGTTATAGGTACTGGCAGGAACTGGCTGGCCCACTTGTATACCGTTCAGCGTGCACTTAATAATCTCCCTAGAAGACCTCTGGGTGGGCGGACCCCTTACGAAATGCTCTTTGGCATACGAATGTTTGTGCCTGACCTTGATGGTCTAGACATGGCGCGCAATCCGCCAAGTTTGATGTAGATAACCATTCTACTATGTTACAGGACTTACAAGAAGCCCGAGACAAACTTGCAATTGCACATTTGCCTTCAGACACAGACCCTGCTCTGCAGATTCCGGTTGCCGGCTGGCTTCCGAAGGTGGTGACCTGGTTCGAGAGAAGGTGGAGAACAAAAAAGAATTCGGCCCCTCTTTTCGTGCACCGGTTCCAGTCCTGGGCTTGAAGGGAACACGTACAGTCATCTTACCACCGCTTCCCGGTCGCAAGGAGAACAGATACATCTCAGTGGAAAATGTCAAGCTACAACATCTGGCCGATCCTGAATAGTGTCACACCAGCGGTCTCTTGTCCTGCCATTTATCGGACATGTGTTCGAGGCACACCTGCCCGAACGGTCACTGATGTTACCATGGAGATGGTTGATTTGCCTGAAAATATATTCGAACCCCCTGTCTCCCCCTGCATCGACGAGGACGAGTATACCTATCCCGCCACAGAGTCGGTGGCACACCAACCAACAACGCCACTGAGCCCTACACGTTATTCCTTTGACTCAGATTCCAACTCATCAACGGTCCCGTCCAAGTTCAGTCTTTTTGTATCCTGGTTTAGAGACAATTTTTTGATTCCACCTTGGACATACATCTGGATGGTGCTTTTCTTGATTTTTTTGTTTATGTCCATTGGCTTTGTCACAGTGTTTTTTCTACTCATCAATGGTCACTATTTACCTGAACGCTCTGCTGTGAACAGTGTTGCTGGAACTTTGGCTCCACATTCCTCTTCACACATCATGAAGCGTGACCACACATTTGTGAACATTTCAGCGTTTCCAGTTGCTGATGGCATCGTATGGGATGCGGTAAACTTTCAAATACATGGCCCGACAGAAATTATTAATGTACCAAATGTCCTTCGAGTTTCGATGGGTGATGTAGTAAAAGTAATATTCATTCTGACAATTGGGATGTGCATGCCGTTGAAGCATTGTTTGCTGATTTAAAATATTATGCTTCCTTTAATGCTGAGGATTTGTATATGAATTCTGCGAATTATGCCGATTTGTATTGCTACCAGCATTGGGGCAACAATTTTCTCCACAAACCGAGTGCACTACGCAGCCCTGTTACCTACACTCAATGGGAACATTGCCCAAACCCCTTACCAGGTAGCTCCCAAACTCTTCGAAATAAATTCACCTATTTCACTGATTTTAATCGATCGAACCCTGGGTCCTATTATTTTAAATTGAAAGCCCCATTGACTCAAAAAATAATGTTGACCCACACCAAATTACTTTATTCGAGTTCCTTTTGAGCGCCTTGGCGGTGGGTGGTTATGAGTATTGGAAAGACACAGTGGATTTAAAATCCATCTGGGGTTCAAAGCCATGGCAGGTGCAAGGCACCGAGGCTTTGCACCGCGCTTGCCTTATCCCTGCCCAAATTGTGTTTCTGAATGCTTCCATTCATCAAACCACGTGTTGGGAGTTGGCCACCATTAAACAATTAAATGCGCCAGCCATCCCATCCTTGTCGAGTTCTCCAAATGATAGCTTGCGTTTTAATATGTCCCTTGTGACGTTGCAGGCTCAGTTTCAAAACAACTCCTTTAACGTTTCTGCAATGATACAGTCACCCTGGTTGGCATGGCCCATATCATCGAATGCATGCCAACTGCGTTTTCATGGCACAGTTCCTGGCTACAGACAGGACAAGCCTGATCCGAGATTTGCTGAAACTCGTACTGTCACTACGTATTCAGTTGGTAAATTATGTAAACAATGGCTACATCATTCGTCCCTAGACTCTGTTAAACAACATTTGTCCCTCCTATCAGGCACTATTGATCTGTCCGACTTTATCTTGGGACCTCGTGGTCCCCGACCGAAGAGATTCATTTATGAAGCGTATAATGAACTCTGGAAGCTGTCACAAATGGAAGCTGCTTCCCGTCTTCGGGAAATAGACCAAGCAAATTTGGAAAAGGTGCTTGCTGTTGTTGACAATAGTATAAATACCCTGTCTTCACGCATTTACACATTAGATAATATTGTGTCCTCTGTTGTTGATATTGTACAAGATGATGTTTCTATTTTGTATCATGGTCAGAATCAATTGCGTTCAGTAATGCAGTTTGCGTGGACTTTGCAAACCCTTAAGTTAGGTAAAGTTCCTTGGAATTTCTTGAACACCACTGCCCTTTTTCTGCCTTTTAATTTGACTGAAAAGCAGCAGTTCATGTCCATGAAAGATGCATCTTACACTTTGTTACATATCGAGAAAGTGGATCCCTTACCATTCTCTGTAGCGGAACTAGATTCTGCTGTGTGGCTAGTTCATGGGGTTATTGCTTTACCTTTTTCCTTGTTTGAATTTAGCTCGTGCATGAAACATTATCCTGTGGGCCGTTTCCAGCCTTTGGGTAGTGCTTTCCTGCATGAACTCTGGTCCTTGCCTTTCATGTATAAATGCCTTAGAGACGGCAAGGAAGTTTTTCTCACGGGGGAGTCTTGTGATTCGACTGTGGGTCATTCGCTTATTTGTAAACATATTAAACTGCACGGAGCTTGTAGCGTTTCAGTTCCGAATCTTGCATGTGTGCTAAAGGGTATTCCTGCTCCTGCTATTTCTCCTACCTTTACTTTGCTTACTAACGGTAGCTATTTGCTTTTAAATAACGAAGAATGTTGTGGCCTACAGGCCGGCATTCCGTATATTGTCACGGTTTCGCACAGAGTTGTCTGCTGCAAGAATGTGCTTTTTCCTCCCCCTCACGACATCGTTGATAACTCTATTTGGCCTTCCATTCCTACCATGGAGGCAGACTTCAATAAGTTGAGCAGAATAAAGGCCCTATTATTGAATGAGGAGGTTACGCTCACGTCCGCCCGGGAGACATTCGTTCTCCAGGTGGCGAGTACCCACAGTGAAATACAGGCCCTTTTGAACACCAACCTCCCCCAACATTTCGGGGAGTTAATTCATCGTATTTTTAACGCATCAAACACTGAGGGTCTAGTGCATTTATTTAAGATTGTGGGGTCCGGCCTGGTGTCCACCTTCCAAACTATTTTCGGTGTGATACCGGCGTTCATTCATTCTATTTTTTCTAGCGTCTTTGGTGGTTTCCCATTAATCCTCGCCTTGGCGGCTGGTGTCTTGCTGCTGGTCTGTTTTCTGCGCAATGGCTGCTCCCCGCTGGGCCCTTCTCGATCCCGAACGCCTCCAGCTGCTCCGTGAGCGACTTCTGGCTGGCTTCGGTGTTCTGCCCTTGGCGACCATCAGTGTGTCCTACACCCTTTCTTTTCGCTTTGCGTATTTCACTTGCGTGCAACCTGTAATGTCTTGCATCCGCTGTCCTTTCACATGGACCATGGATTATTGCCTCTCCAATTCGTCATTGTCTGTTCCGGATTTTGTTCAGTTGGTGGGTCCCTTAGAGGCCCATGAATGGGACTGTTCCGTTGCTGGCTTTATGATGCGTGCGGCTGCACTGGGGATTTTGGCACAATGGGATATCTGGGCGGCTGCTCAGGATCTCCTACAACGAAGTTATATTGAATATCACGCAAGCTGTCCAGCATTGCTGTTGGATGCTCCCTCCTATGAGGAACATTCCTGCTCGTTTGTTCTGTTGGACTGGATGGCGTCTATGTTTTCTGACACTTCCAATGATGTCCTCCTGGATGCTATTGCGTTTTTCTGCACTTCTACATTTCTGGATTAATGTGGCCTGCCTCGCTGACCCTCGGTGTTCGTTGGGTCTTTTTGTTTTTTGTCCCTCTCCCTCATGGTGACTGTGTGACCTAACAACATTCCTGTTCTGCTCGGCCTATTTGAACTCTATCTTCCTCCTTTATCTAGTCCGATGGCCTGTCCAGGGGAGGGTGTCTTGTGGTTTGCGGCGGCCTGGCCCTGGCTGCCTTGCTGGGTTGTCTTGGGCCTGGCTGCCATGCTGCTTTTCTTTGCACACGTTACTCTGAGCTGTTGTTCTATCGACCTCTGCTCTTGCCATGTTATTTTAGCGCTGTCTGCCTTTTCTGTCTCTCACCTATTCTTCTGTTCGATTTGGGCTCAGACTGCACAACATGTACAAGGTCGAATAACAGCGTCTCCTTGTTCTTGCTGATTTGGCCTGTCCCTCGCACCTAGACATAACACCATGTACAGCTGCCATGGAGAAATTAGTGTGCCTTTAATATTGCGGTTCGTCCGCTCTAGACTCAGTTGGAGAAAACCTTTCCAGGGAGAAGAGCTGTGATTGTCTGCTGATGTAGTTTTGCATCTAGAGACTGAGGTATGGGGGTTCGCTAGTCAAAGCCCAGAGGTCTTCTATTTTTATAATAAACTAGCTTCCAGCACGGGGAGGGTGGTAATGTTAGTTAGACATATATCCACTGCTTTATGAGATGCTTTCCCCGTTCGTATTCCATGGAGTTGTAACTATGCTGATTATATTATTCATATGTATTATGTTAGTAGTACTGACACGTGTACTGTATCTTAGAGCACGTAAGTTGAAATAAACATTTTGACCTACACAGTGTCTCTTATTACGCACGTTGTGGACAGGTACGAGTGTGACGAAAGAGTGTTCTTGCCTCTGCGAGTCCTGAGAGAGAGATACCGTGTTCTGGGTTGTCTAATCATTGGTACATTGGTGCTAATGGGACGCTACGGCTAGTTGGGTTGGGGTTTTGGGTGCTAAGGTCTATGGTTGGCTCACCACTATATTCCGAGTTCCTATTATCCTGTGCATAGCTCTGTATGTGCAGAAACCTTATGACACTCCCTCTGCCCAAAAGCAATGCCGGCTCCCGCAGGAGGCGGGGAGCTGGCAGGGACCGCAGGGGCCTTGAGGCTACCCCCAAGGTCCCCAATGACCTGGCCATGCCCCGGGTGATGGGGTCCCTGGGGCAATATCAGCCCGGATAAGGGGGCCTTGCAGACGCCCCCTACCCATTTTTTTTTTAAATGGTTAAGGCCTGGCCCCGGGGGATGCGGTCTCCAGGGCTGAAATTGGCCTTAGGAGGGGGGACCCCCTCCAAAATTAAGAAAATTATTAAATACAGGGCAGGCCCCGGGGGATGGGGTCCCTGGGGCCAAACCTAGCCCAGGGAAGGAGGGCCACGTGGCCCCCCTCCCGGTTTATTGTAATAATTTTTTTAAATGGGTTAGGCCCTGGGGGATGGGGTCCCCGAGGCCCAAAGGGTCAAGGGAAGAGGAACCACACAGCCCCTATTCCTAAAATAAAAAAACAAAGCCGGCAACTCGCCGGAGGCCCTACCCCTTTTTCCACTTCTCTGCAAATGCGCCTCCTGGCGCACTCTTGGTTGGGGGATGATGTCCCCTTCACTCCTGCGGGTCCTTAGGGGCCAACTAGCCCACCTGTTACCTCCAGTAAGCTCCAAACAGTGGGATTGCTGAGAGGTGGTCACAGGCCATGCCCCTTTTTCCACCACTCTGCAAACGTGCCTCTCGGCGCACTGCTGGTGGGGCGATGAGGTCCAGCTTTCTGAATGAGGTTGTGTGGCACTTGTGCCCCCTTGCTTCTGACAAAGAAATGTTACAGGGTTTGTAAAACTGTTTCTTAAAAAAATACAAAGCCACTGATAGACTGTTTTTATTATCTTTTTATTGTTTTTCTACATTTGCAACAAAAGAAACAAACAGCAGCGGAGCATCAGGCAAAGGCAGTCTAACAGTATTGCACAACATGACGTGGTGGAGTCATAGATTTAATTGTCCTGGTAATATCGAGACAGGTCAGCTACAACACATGTATCATAGACCCATTACATCTTGAAAAAGCAGATTATAGGCATATAGTTTGTGAGGCAGGATGGCTAGTCACATGACGGGTGTCTGGAGACTTATGGTCATCCCACTTCTCCGGGAACTCATGCAGCGGGCCCATATGTCCTTCGGCATGGAGGAAACAGGTTGCAACATTGTGTAGTCCTCTGCCCTTTCATTGCGTGTTGCCATATCGCAAAGCCAGTTGGCTATTGCGAGCACTGTGTCTCCACGCCAATGTATCACTACTCGTCTCTTGGTAGGAATAGGGCTATTGCTATGAATCTCCTAGCTGTTGCCGGGACATGCAGGACATGTCCCAGAGGTGCTACCGTGGCATCAGTAGCCACTCTGTGACCAGTCGTTATTGACCTGTGTTCAAGAACTTCCCCCCCCAGAATCTGTGTATCGGAGCACAGATTCAGACCATGTGTGCCATATCCGCTCTGTCAATTTTGTGTTTGTGTGATTGAGATGTGGTATGCCATGCACAGGAATTTGTAATGGAGCAGTTTGTGTCT
This sequence comes from Calotriton arnoldi, assembly GCA_963921515.1. Taxonomy (NCBI): domain Eukaryota; kingdom Metazoa; phylum Chordata; class Amphibia; order Caudata; family Salamandridae; genus Calotriton; species Calotriton arnoldi. The sequence goes on from CAWUFW010006713.1 coordinate 693,581, forward strand.
GTGGTTCATGGACACTGCTTTTCCCCGTTGGCAACAGCACGTCCACTTTTTCTCTAAAATGGCTACTCCCAAGTCAATCTCCTAGGCCTGTCTATTGTGCATGTGTCTGTCTGTCTCTTGTCAGATATCAGTCAGCAGAGTCTTGTGACCTACCTCATCCCATCTATGAATGTAATCAATTATGTCAGGGGTGTACTAACCTGCCGTTCCTCTCGGAATTCAGGTATCGTGATCTCTGACTGTGTGCCTAAGTTTGTAGTAGGTGAAGATATCGAGTGGGGAGATTATAGGCACACCAATGGTCTGTGGGGGTCCCAAAAGCAACCCTTGTGAAAAAGATGTTCCATTTCTGTTATGCACATTCTCTTGAGGTAGTCTACAACCCCCTTTCTTTCGTAAGAGGAAGCGCAAGATTGTTTATTATGCCGAAGGCTGGTGAATATAAGTAGCGAGGGTCGAGGGTCTTCTCAACACACTTCCATGCCCAGCAGGTGGTAGCCACCAGATTAGTACTGAGTCAGGGGAGGCCACTCGGGAGCAAAGTTTGCAATGGGGTCAGTTCCGCCCATTTCCCGTTGGGGATCAGGTAGGGCATGCGCCTATCCAGGCACCATGAGCGACAGTAGTGACACTGCAAGGCCAGGTAGTAGATCTCAAAGTCTGGTACCTCGAAGCTGTAGGAGAGTAGGATCTGCTTCACATGGGTACCCCCACTTTTTGCTGATGCTTCACTGTTTTTCGACTTTAGTCTGGCTGGGGCCCTGCTAATCAGAACCCCAGCCTAGCTGCTTCCTCTCTAAAATGGTTTCCATGTGCCTTAGGCACATCTCTGATTGGAATCTGGAGTGCCCTTATAAGTCCCTAGTATATGGTATACTATGTACCCAGGGCATAGGTACCTCAGAGGCCTGCCAGGGGCTGAAGCATGTATTGTGCCACCCCTGGAAGGCCAGCCAAAGGACACCACAGGTCTGCTACTGCAGCCTGGGTAAGGTGGTGCATGCACTCCTTACTGTGATATAGGCTACCTATATCACTACATACATACACACATACAAACCTATAAGTCACTCCTATGGCAGGCCTTATCAATCCTGGAGGCAGAGTGCGTGGTTCCTATGTGAGAGGGTGCCCCTGCAGGAGCAGGGCCCCTCTGCAGCGTTCGGAGACCCTTCTCTGATGCTGTTTGTAGTGCAGCCTGACCATATACTCTTAACTGCATTATAACCTCACGTTAAATGCTAACTTTGGGATGGCTGCACGGAAACATGTCGTGTTTGGTGTCAAACATCTTGGAATACTACCCCCCCGCCAGTTCTGGCAGCGGGGGTAGCATTCCACCCTTCTAGAGGGAGAGACATGTACACACCGGCCTGCCCGGTAACTTCTTTCCAAGCCCTGGCATCACAAAATGGATGCCGCTGCCACAGACACGAGTAAGGCCTCCTGCTGTCGACCGAAACTCCGGCAGGGGAGGCCTGGACAATAGGTTTCCTGTCCCAGGGAGGCGTAACCACCTCCCCAGACAGGATAGTGTGTATTGGGGCTGGGCGGGAGCACTCTCTGGTGCTTTGAAGTCCTGCACTGGGGGCACATTTGGTGTCCCTGTGCATACCCCAGTTCAAACCGGCTCAGGGGCTTCCAGCCCCTGCTCGGGCACAAAACTGGACAAAGGGAAAGGGGTGTAACCACCCCTCTGCCCTGACTCTCCCATAGGTGGGTCCCCAGAGTATGTCCAAATCCCTAACTTGGTATAAGTATGGGACCCCAGTCCTTAGGACTTTAGATTTACCTGGACGAAACTCTGACACAGAATCCTGGACCTTCGAAGCTCTACTTCAAGATTAGAGGACTGAAGAATCTCCCTTGGGGTCAAGGAGTGACTCCCCTGCTTGGCAGGCACCAAAGAAGCAATTGTCCGGTCTGCATCGCCAAAGCTCCCGCCAGACGCCGAAGTCTTTGCATCACCAGAGGTGGATTTCCAGACTTCCCCGAGGCTGCCCTGAGTCCCCAGCAAAGCTGAGGCCCGTAGCTGTCATGGATAACGTGGAACCGTGACCCCTGGACACCAAGCACATTTGCAAGTGCATCCTCTTTCTGGGCTCCCACGAAGTTGTGCTTTGGGCTCCGAGTAGCCCCCGCCTCCAGCATCGACTGCACCGAAGATCACTGGCCCCCATTCCACGAGTGTCCCGTGAGCCAGCTCTAAGTGCGTCCACTCGAGGCTCCTTTGCGGTCGCTAGTCCGTTGGCTAGTAGGCCCTCCCGAAAGCCAATCTTCCTCTGCTTGGGCTCCCTGGTTGCTCCAGGCGTGCCCTGACTTACCCTCGCTGGGTGAGTCCCTCAGACCTTACTGGTCTGCACCACCGTCCTTCTTCTATTTCCACGAGACTTGCCGTTGCCAAGGCTTGTTGGGTCCAATCCGGTCGCCGACACCTCAGCAATCGACAGACGTTGTGGGACAGCTCGAATCCAGCTCCTGGCCATCGTCGACGCCTCCTGGACCTCGTGGCTGAAGAGTCAAGACAACTGTCAACCTACCTGAAGCACTCGACATCGGTGGGCATCTGCTCATCGCCTTCCTGGTCACTGGCTAGTGACCCAGACTCTGTCCCCTCTGCTTTCAGGTTCTTCAGATCTTCGATCCACCTTTGGATCCACCCGAACACTTTCGACTTGGCCGCCAGCAGCACTTTGCAGCAGATCGCCATTGAAAACGACGACGAAACCCGACCCCGAAAGACACCTATGCACCCGGCTTCCCTGGGTGAGGTAAGTCGAGTACTCCGGTGCTCCCGTGGGTAGAGACTCTAGAACGACCCAGTTCTAAAAGGGTTTGCTCCAAGTCCTCCTCTAAGTGTCCCTTTTCTTTAAAATTCCAACCGCGACTTTCCCCATAGAAGTCAACGGCGATTCGCGGCTGTGTTCTCACACTGCACGCGTCCCCCGTGGGTCCCCTGTGTCACTACCTTGGGTGGTTCCTTGTGGTCCAAGCACTTCTACAGGCTCTAGGCCCTGTGTCTAGCTCAGTCGTGGTTCTTATACCACTTTATTGGTATATGGTTTGGTACGCCCCTAGGGCTCAAACGTGTATTTGTGCTATTACTGTTGATAACTAACTTATAACTTATGTACTTCGAACTCTAGCCTCATAAAGAGACTAGAGGGGTGTGTTTAGCAATAAATACATATATTTTGAATATATACCTGGTGTGGTCCTCTTTCATTTGGTCACTCAAGAGATTATAGACTGGTAAAACAAGCTGCTTTACATTCCTTCAAGACTTAGCCTGAAGGCTGCTCTCCATAGCTACCACTAGGATAGCTTTCAATAAAGGTTGTCTTTAACCTATCTCCAATAAGGGGTTGTTTGGACTGGTGCAAGGTGCCCACTATAATTAGTGGACAGCATATACCAGGCCAACTTCTCACATTGGTGTGCAGCGTGTGGGATTCCAGCTCGCTATTGTTTTACCAGATAATCTCAATTGAATTGATCAACTGAAAACCACTAAGGGTACCTTAGGTACATATAAATCAAGCTTAGTATACAGTAAGTTCTACTGAACTTAGAGTTGTGTGTTAAGGGATAGCACACCCTTTCTACAACTCAAGAGAGTTTAGTAGGCCACACTAGAGTAGGTAGTGCATACACCACACCTCACTAGTAATGTCTTCAAAGCCAGGTCCCAGTGAGTCCTTGCCAGAAGCCAGTGGGCTTCTTCCCTCCAAGTATGATAAACTCCCATTCTTGGAATTGAGAGCATTATGCAATACTAGGAAGCTGAAGGCAGGCAAAAGTGCCAGCACCCAACACCTCAGGGAGGTGTTACTAGCTGATGATCTCAGCAGACCCCTAGGGTCTGAAGGGGTAGGCAGAGAGGGTGGGGCAGAAGATGAGGAAGGGGTCAGGGGTGAGGAAACCCAGCCCCCCTCTGAAACTGGCCAGGAAGGTGAAAATGACCTTGACCTGGAGAACCCAATTCCTCCTGTGGAGGAGGAGGATCAGAATGACCTCCCTTTGTCCCCCCAGGAAGAATTGTGAGTGTGCCCAGAAGGTCTAGATCTCCTTCTCAGGAGTCTAACCACTCTGACACCTCAATAGGGACCTCTGTCTCTTCTCATAGGAGAGAATCCTCTCATGACAGGAGAAAGAGACTGATTCAGTATGAGCAAGCCCAGCTTGAGCTCAGAAAACAGCAGTTGGCTATAGACAGGGAGTCCCTAGATCTCTACAAAGAGAGAAAAAGATGGGACTAGAGTCCCATGGTGGCAGCAATTTCCCCAAAGATAGGGAAAGGTCTTATGACCATAGAAACCTGAGCAAGATTGTCCCTCCCTACCAGAGTGGGGATGACATCCACAAATGGATAACTGCTCTGGAGAGGGCCTGTAAAGTACAGAGGGTCCCTCAGGAGCAGTGGGCAGCAATCTTGTGGCTCTCCTTTGCAGACAAAGGTAGAGACAAGCTCCTCACTGTAAGAGAAGAGGATGCTGACAATTACAAAGTCTTGAAGAGTGCTCTGATTGATGGGTTTGGCCTAACAACTGAACAATACAGGTTAAAGTTCAGAGACACCCAAAAAGCACAGACTCAAGACTGGGTAGACTATGTGGATTGGTCTGCTAAGGCTCTGGAAGGTTGGTTGATGGGCAGTAAGGTGTGTGACTTCACAGGATTGTACAATCTTATCATGAGGGAGCAGATTCTCAATAACTGTCAAAATCAGCTGTTGCATCAGTACCTGGTGGACTCTGATCTGACCTCTCCCCAAGAATTGGGAAAGAAGGCAGACAAATGGGTCAGAACCAGGGTGAGGCAGAAGGTACAGAACCAAGGTGGTGACCCAAAGAAGCAAGATTCTAAGAACTCTGATAAGGGTGGGGAGAAGGGTAAAGACCAGAAGTCTTCACAAGGCCCCCAAAAATCTTCTTCAGGTGGGGATTCACAGTCTAACAAAGGGAAAGGCCAAAAGAAACTATGGTGCAAGGTCTGTAAGCAAAAGACCCACTGGACCAGTGATTGCACCAAGTCCAAAGACTCTACTCCAGCCCCCACCAATGCCCCTAAGGCACCTGCTCCCCCTAGTGCAGTTACAGGTGGTGGTGGGACTACACAAGCCAAGGGTTTAGTAGGGTTGACCCTGGGTAAGGAGATGAGCTCTGACCTAGTCAGAGAACTCACTCAGGCTGTCATAGTCTGTGATGGAGGCATGGATGTGACCTCCTCTGTGAGTCCCAGTAATCTGGGCAAGTACAGACAACAGCCCTTAATCAATGGAAAAGAGGCTTTGGCATTTAGGGACACAGGGGCAAGTGTCACCATGGTGACACAAGACCTTGTGAATCCTGGGCAGATTATACTTGGTGAAATCTACCAAGTGACCAATGCTAGCAATGTCAGAATAGACCATACTCTGGCAGTTGTTAACTTCTCCTGGGGAGGGGTAACTTGCTGTCAGGATGTGTCAGCAGCGCCAAAACAAGTAATGCCACTAACCTTTAGTACCACCAGCGGGGACGATGGAGTGTAGAGAAGCCCCCCTACTCCCCTTAGCACAACCACACACAGAGGAGATATACACTACTATGTAAGGAAGCACCCCGGGGAATAGGGAAAAGGGATAAATAATAAACTCTGCTGCTGTGCTGGAGTCTTCTTACACCTTAAGTCTGGTCTATGGCTCGGTATAACTTCAGAAGTCACCCCACAAACACAAGCTGCATATAAAAGAACAGAGAGGGATATGAGAAATAACTCAGGGATTCATTCATATGAAACAGCAGGATGCTCGTATAGTCAGATACTCACTTAATGTAACAAGCAGCAATACTCTTTAGAGAAGGTTCAGAGACTATCCAATCCCAGAGAGACCATACACTGAGAGACAAAGAACTGGAATGCCAGGGAGTTTATGGGCTCACTGAACCCAAGGATGATTTCATTCAAAAAACAAAGTCACGGTAAATGGTGCTTTAAGAGGACTATGAATAGCACCATAAAAGAGCATAAGAACGCTGTTAATATCACAGCATAGTAGCGAAGGAATAAAGTTGTGCACGCAGTAGTCACAAGCTCAAGTTCAATACCACTGAGCAATTGCACGCCCCACCGCTGTTTGCAAGCACAGCGTAGATTGTAGGCACAGGCTCCAAAAGAGAAGACAAGCGTGGAAAAAATTACAAAAAATAAACTGTCTCAAAAAGCAGAAGGAGCACTCCAGCACTTCCTTTCCGAGTGAGGTTAAATACCTTGCATTTCCAACGCCGGGAAGAAACAGAATCCTCTGACCTTTAGAGCAACCCTTCAAACACTTCGGAATGAAGAAATGTCAGCAACTGTGATTAATGTGAACCAGCTGGAACACTCCTCAGAGAAAGCCCGGGCCTCGGAAAGCAATTGCCTTGCTTGATGAAAGAGCTTCAGCAGGAAACAACGAATCCAACTCAGAAATCCAGCCGGGAATACCATCAGCTTACTTGAATTCAAAAACAGGCAAGATTGTCAAGCCCCGACCCCAGGAAGGGAGGGGCTTTATAGGACCGGAAATCCAGGCATCTCCTTATCCATCTACCAGCATTACGTCCCAAGGGATTCTGGGACATGTAGTCAGCCATGCGCCATCTGCCAATAGACCTGGTAACATGCATACAGGGGAAAAGAGCCTTAACTGTAGGTGCAGGGAAACCCATCTTTCCTGACCTACGCTGAAGAATCGCGACAGAACCCCCTCCCAAGGACCGTCGTCTCGGCGGTCGGCCTGGTTTGCCCGGATGCCGGGTGTGAAAGCGTTCCAATAGAAGAGGGCAATGGAGGTTGCGTAATGGTTCCCAGGTTCTATCCTCAACCCCATAACCTTTCCAATCCACCAGATACTGCACTCGTCCCCTCACCAATCGGGAATCTAGGATTTCCTGTACCTCGTATTCTTCCTGACCATCTATCTCCAAGGGTAAAGGTCTCTCCTGTAACCTTGTGCTCATAGGACAGGGATGGAGTAGTGAAACGTGAAAGACAGGGTGTATATGCCAAGAGCGGGGTAAGGATAACTTCATGGCCACTGGATTAATCACTTTCTCAACACTATAAGGGCCTATGTACTTGGGTTTCAATTTGTCTACCCCCTTGAGATGGAGATTCTTAGTGGCCAGCCACACCTTATCTCCCACTTTGTATACGGGTTCTGGAGCCCTCTTTCTGTCAGCGAAAAGTTTCTGAGCTGCTTGCGCCGCGGCCAAATGCTGCTTGGCATCAATTAACACCGCTCTGAGATGGGCATGGTGTTCATGTATGGAAGGATGTTTGGAGACTATTGGCCATTCAAAAGGAAGCATGTTAGGGTGATGTCCAGTTAAGCAAAAGAAAGGGGAGCAACCTAGCGTTGAATGTTCTGCATTGTTGTAGGAGAATTCCGCCATCCAAAGTAATGTGTACCAATCCGTGGTGTTCTGTAAAGTGAAGCAGCGGAGGTATTGTTCCAATGTCTGGTTAAGACGTTCTGTCTTTCCATCTGTCTGAGGATGGTAACTGGTAGACAACTTGGCTTCAACTCTCATGGTTTCGCATAAGGCTTTCCAAAAGCGGGAAGTGAACTGAGTTCCACGGTCTGTGATAAGAACGTTTGGAATTCCGTGAGCTCGGACTACATGCTGGAGGAAGATGGTGGCCAATTCGGAAGAGGTGGGCAAATGTTTCAAGGGGATAAAGTGTCCCATTTTAGTCAAGTGATCCACGACAACCAGGATGGTGGTGTACCCATCACAGGGAGGCATTTCCACAATAAAATCCATAGACACCGTGTGCCAAGGCCGAGGAGGAATGGGCAATGGACGTAGTAATCCTGCAGGTTTCGAATGACCGGATTTCCCTTGTGCACAAATGGCGCAATTCTTTAGGTATTCTCGTGTATCTTTTCGTAGCGTGGGCCACCAAAAGGATCTTTCTATGCAGGAAATGGTTTTGTATTCCCCCAAATGTCCTCCTAACGTTGAATCATGTGCCCAAGCCAGTACTCGTAGTTGCAAGACGGCATCAGGAATATACAAAGCGTGATAATGGTATAGCAGATTTCCGATTTCTGTTCGGTGTTCTGGGTCTCCTTGTTTCCAGGCCTGAACATCCAAATTTGCTAAGGACACCTTTAAGTCCTCCAAGAAGTCTTGCGATGTAATCAATGCAAGTGTTTTACCTTGAAATGCTGTTTCAGGGAGGATTGTGGGCGGTTCGGGAATATCTTCCTGTGTACTCCTTTCTGGTTCTTCAATACGTGAAAGGGCATCTGATTTACCGTTTTGTGGACCTGGTCGATACTTGATAATGAAATCAAAATCAGAGAAGAAGAGGGACCACCGCAGTTGTCGAGGTGTTAGGGCTCTGGCGGTCTTTAAAAACAGTAAATTGCGATGGTCTGTATACATTTCGATAGTGTGATGTGCACCTAACAAGTAATGCCTCCATTCCTCACAGGCTCTTTTTATGGCTAGCAGTTCTTTGTCGGTGATGGAATAGTTCACTTCACAGGGGGTGAGTTTCTTTGAAAAGTAAGCCACAGGATGGAGCTGTCCTGTATCCGGATGTCTTTGTGATAACACTCCCCCTATGGCGTACTGAGAGGCATCTGTTTCTACGACAAAGGGTAATTGAGAATCAGGATGCCGCAAGATAGGAGCCTGAGTGAATCGTTCTTTTAATGTTTGAAACGAATGGTCTGCTTCTTTGCTCCATATAAAGGGTGTGTTTTTTCTCAACAAACTGGATATAGGGTGTATGATCTTTGAGAAATCCTTGATGAAACGCCGGTAAAAGTTAGCGAAACCCAAGAATCTCTGTACGGATTTAACGTTATGAGGAGCCTTCCACTGCGTAATTGCTTCTACTTTGCCCATATCCATCTGGAACCCTTGAGCGTTGATAATGTAACCCAGGAAGGCGACTTCTTCTATATGGAAAAGGCACTTCTCTAGTTTTGCAAATAACGAATGTTGTTGAAGTCTATCCAGGACCGCCTTCACATGGGCAACATGTTCTTGGGGTGTTGATGAATAGATAAGAATATCATCAATGTAGACAATACAGAATGTTTCTAAATACCCCGAAGTACTTCATCCATAAAATACTGGAAGGCAGCTGGGGCGTTACATAGCCCAAAGGGCATCACTTGATACTCATATAGTCCAAATTTGGTTCGGAATGCTGTCTTCCATTCGTCGCCGGCTTTAACTCTCACCAAATGGTAGGCACCCCGTAAATCCAGTTTCGTGAAGATTCGAGCACCCTTGAGCTGGTCCAGAAGCACAGGAATGAGTGGTAGGGGTACCGATTTTTTATGGTGATCCTGTTGAGCGCTCTGTAATCGATACAGGTCCTAAGATCGTCACAATCCTTTTTCGGAATGAAGAAGAGAGGGGACGAGGCTGGAGACGAGGAGTGCCGGATGAAACCAGAGGCAAGATTCTCTTCCAGATAGTTCTTTAAGTATTGTGTCTCTGGCTCGGTAAGGGCATACACTCTGCTACAGGGAATAGCTGATCCAGGCATCAAATCTATGCGACAGTCATAGGTCCGGTGAGGAGGTAATTGGGTAGCCTTCTGTTTATCGAATACAGGTTGATATTCCTCATAGACGTTAGGCAAGGTAGTGGAACAGCAATACTGGATGTCTTCGCACCCAGTGGCCAAAAGACCTGCCTGAGTATCGCAATTCATTTTCTGGTGAACGTATTGTTTGGTGCAATGCTCTCTGCAATATTCGGAATTCAAGGTAACGGTGCGAGCCGCCCATCGAATGACAGGATCATGTAGCGTCAACCATGGCATCCCTAGAATAAGACGGAATTGTGGGGCATCTATGAGGTCAAACTGGATGGTCTCGAAGTGGTCATTGCCGAATTGCATTGTTATGGGAATAGTGTGGTATCGTACTGGACCTGACGTCAGTGCCGTCCCATCTACAGCTTTCACAGGTTCAGGGGACGTCTTTTTCTCACACAGTACCCCAATGTTTTGAGCGTACTTCTGGTCTATAAAGTTCCCAGTTGCTCCTGAGTCCAGCAAGGCAGACATCTTTAGTGGTGTTTCTTCGGTAATCCATAGAGTTATGCACACATTCAAATGCGCCACTGATGCTTGTATGGTGTTGGCTATTACTGATGAGATCTTTTCTTGTTCACCACCCGATCCAGAGATCTCTTCCTGGCTCAGGCTCTTTAGTTTTCCGCCACCTCAATCCTTTCAGATTGCTGAAGTAATGCCGCTTGTGACCGTTGAGTGTTTGGTTTTTCTGGAATTTTAGTTCTGGCGCGACACTCCTTGATGAAGTGTCCACTCTTCCCACAATAAAGACACAATTTCAGCTTCCGTCTTTTTCTCTTTCCTCCGTTGTGAGGGGTCCTCGGATGCCACCGATCTGCATGGGTTCGGTTCCTTCTATTCCTTTAGTATGTTCTTCAGTTATTGATTTTGACCTGGGAACAAAGAAACGGTTCTCTCCTCGGGTTCTGTCCCCTTTTCTTTCTTGTAATCGGTGGTCCAATTGCACCGTGAGATCTATCATCTCTTCACAAGTCTGGGGTAGTTGCACCACTTGAGACAGGACGTCTTTTAGTTCTCCGCGCAATCCCTGGTAAAACAGAGTGGTGCGTTTTTCTTGGGGCCAGTCAGTTTCCACCACAAGACGGTTAAACGTGGTTATATATGTCAATAAATCTTGAGATCCTTGTTTAAGGGTTATAAGCTCCCGATCTAGAGTCATCATGTGGGATTTACGATCAAACAACTTTCTCATCTCCAAACAAAAATTCGTGAAGTTGTGTAGAATGGGGTCATTTCGCTCCATCAACGGTATAGTCCAACTAGCAGCATTGCCCCCCATGTAAGACATCATAAAGGCTGTTTTGGCCGGTTCATCTTGAAAAACCGCAGGTTTACATAAGAAGTGTAACCTACATTGGTTCAGGAAGGTTTCAAACTTTTTTGGGTCCCCAAAAAGCGTTCAGGGGGAGCCAAGGGAATCCCTGTATTTTGTAATATGTGGACCGTGGGAATAGACTCAGAAGAATGAGTGGATACTTGTGGCGCAGAAAAGAACCCTGTTCCCTGCGTCTTTCCTAGAGGGTGTGGTTGATTGGCCTGTATTGGAGGAGGAAGAGTCCAATCTTTTATGTAGGCACCAGCCCCTGTACTATCGGGTTTACCCTTCCTGGTTAGGCCTGCTACTTCCCTGCGTAACGTACCCATCTCCTTCCTCAATTCCTGGTTTTCTGATCGGGAAGTTTGCACCTCCTGCTGAAGAGACGATAGGCTCTCCAAGAGGGAGGTCAAAACGGCGTTAGTATCCATCGTCCAGGCTAGACTATAGTCTTGGGCTTGACAATCTGTCAGGATGTGTCAGCAGCGCCAAAACAAGTAATGCCACTAACCTTTAGTACCACCAGCGGGGACGATGGAGTGTAGAGAAGCCCCCTACTCCCCTTAGCACAACCACACACAGAGGAGATATACACTACTATGTAAGGAAGCACCCCGGGGAATAGGGAAAAGGGATAAATAATAAACTCTGCTGCTGTGCTGGAGTCTTCTTACACCTTAAGTCTGGTCTATGGCTCGGTATAACTTCAGAAGTCACCCCACAAACACAAGCTGCATATAAAAGAACAGAGAGGGATATGAGAAATAACTCAGGGATTCATTCATATGAAACAGCAGGATGCTCGTATAGTCAGATACTCACTTAATGTAACAAGCAGCAATACTCTTTAGAGAAGGTTCAGAGACTATCCAATCCCAGAGAGACCATACACTGAGAGACAAAGAACTGGAATGCCAGGGAGTTTATGGGCTCACTGAACCCAAGGATGATTTCATTCAAAAAACAAAGTCACGGTAAATGGTGCTTTAAGAGGACTATGAATAGCACCATAAAAGAGCATAAGAACGCTGTTAATATCACAGCATAGTAGCGAAGGAATAAAGTTGTGCACGCAGTAGTCACAAGCTCAAGTTCAATACCACTGAGCAATTGCACGCCCCACCGCTGTTTGCAAGCACAGCGTAGATTGTAGGCACAGGCTCCAAAAGAGAAGACAAGCGTGGAAAAAATTACAAAAAATAAACTGTCTCAAAAAGCAGAAGGAGCACTCCAGCACTTCCTTTCCGAGTGAGGTTAAATACCTTGCATTTCCAACGCCGGGAAGAAACAGAATCCTCTGACCTTTAGAGCAACCCTTCAAACACTTCGGAATGAAGAAATGTCAGCAACTGTGATTAATGTGAACCAGCTGGAACACTCCTCAGAGAAAGCCCGGGCCTCGGAAAGCAATTGCCTTGCTTGATGAAAGAGCTTCAGCAGGAAACAACGAATCCAACTCAGAAATCCAGCCGGGAATACCATCAGCTTACTTGAATTCAAAAACAGGCAAGATTGTCAAGCCCCCGACCCCAGGAAGGGGAGGGGCTTTATAGGACCGGAAATCCAGGCATCTCCTTATCCATCTACCAGCATTACGTCCCAAGGGATTCTGGGACATGTAGTCAGCCATGCGCCATCTGCCAATAGACCTGGTAACATGCATACAGGGGAAAAGAGCCTTAACTGTAGGTGCAGGGAAACCCATCTTTCCTGACCTACGCTGAAGAATCGCGACACTTGCCTTAAGAAGGTTGTGGTAAGTGCAGACCTACCAGTTGAATGCTTGCTTGGCAATGATTTAGAAACTTCAGCTTGGGCAGAAGTGGAGCTCAGGACCCATGCAGAAATGCTGGGCATCCCTGCAGATGTGTTTGCTGTGACCAGGTCACAAGCCAAAATGTCTAACACTGAACAGGCCTTGGATTCTGGAATAATGGACCAAGTGCCCTCCAAGAAGAGGAGTAGTAGGGTAAAGGCAGTGCCTTCCCCCTTGGCTCAGAAGGAAGATCAGTCTCTTGAGGGGGATGATCTCAGTCCTGAGGAAGGAACTGTCCCAGAGGAGCTTGAACCTGACCAGGTTGAGTTCTTGGGGACAGGGGGCCCTTCCAGGGCAGATCTGAGCCAGGAGCAGCAGAGCTGCCCCTCTCTTGAACCCCTCAGACAGCAAGCTGCTGCTGAGGCTGCTGGGAAAGCTAGTGGTCCCCATACTGTGTATTGGGATGATGGACTCTTGTACTCAGAGTGTAGAGACCCCAAGCCTGGTGCCACCAGGAGGTTGGTTATACCTCTGAAGTTCAGGGGCTTCTATTGACCCTAGCCCATGATATTCCCTTAGCAGGTCACCTGGGCCAGAACAAGACTTGTAACAGAATTGTCCCTCACTTTCACTGGCCCCACATGTCTGAAGACACCAAGGAGTTTTGTCGCTCCTGTGTAACCTGCCAGGCCAGTGGCAAGGCAGGTGGCACTACAAAGGCCCCCCTGATACCAGTACCTGTGGTGGGGGTTTCCTTTGAAAGGGTGGGGATTGACATTGTTGGTCCCATGGATCCCCAAACAGCATCTGGGCACAGTTTTATCCTGGTGGTAGTGGATCATGCCACCAGGTACCCAGAGGCTATTCCCCTTAGGACCACTACAGCACCTGTGGTGGCAAGGGCCCTCCTGGGAATTTTCTCAAGAGTGGGCTTCCCTAAGGAGGTTGTATCAGACAGGGGAGCTAACTTTATGTCTGGATACTTGAAAGCAATGTGGAAGGAGTGTGGAGTGACTTACAAGTTCACCACACCCTATCACCCACAATGCAATGGTTTAGTTGAGAGATTCAACAAAACCTTGAAGGGCATGATTAAAGGGCTCCCAGAAAAGCTTAGGCGAAGATGGGACGTACTCTTGCCCTGCCTTTTATTTGCATACAGGGAGGTGCCTCAAAAGGGGTTGGCTACAGCCCTTTTGAACTTTTGTTTGGTCACCCTGTCAGGGGTCCATTGTGCTTGGTGAAGGAAGGATGGGAGTTACCTCTCAAGCCCCCAAAGCAAGACATAGTGGACTATGTACTTGGTCTCCGCTCCAGGATGGCTGAGTACATGAAAAAGGCAACTAAAAACCTTGAGGCTAGCCAGGAACTTCAAAAGGCCTGGCATGACCAAAAGGCTGTACTGACTGTTTACCAGCCAGTGCAGAAGGTGTGGGTGTTGGAGCCAGTGGCCCCAGCAGCTCTCCAAGACAAATGGAGTGGACCCCATACCATTGTTGAACAGAAGGGTGAGGTTACCTACTTAGTAGACCTAGGAACACCCAGGAGTCCCCACAGGGTTCTCCATGTCAACAGGTTAAAACCATATGTGGACAGGGCAGACATGGGCTTGCTCATGGCTACTGATGAGGGACAGGAGGAAGAGAGTGACCCACTCCCTGACCTGCTCTCACAGAACCCTGATGATGGGTCAGTGGATGGTGTAGCCTTGGCAGGCAGCCTCACTGCCCAGCAGCAAACTGATTGCAGACAGGTGCTCAATCAGTTCAGACACATATTCTCACTGACACCCAGTCAGACCACCTGGTGCACTCATGAAGTGGACACTGGGGATAGTCTGCCTATTAAAAATAAGATTTATAGGCAACCTGACCATGTCAGGGACTGTATCATGACAGAAGTCCAGAAAATGTTGGATTTGGGAGTTATTGAACCCTCAGATAGCCCTTGGGCTAGTCCAGTGGTCCTTGTGCCAAAACCTCACACCAATGGTGGGAAAAGAGAGATGAGGTTTTGTGTGGACTACAGGGGTCTCAATGCAGTCACTAGGACTGATGCCCATCCAATACCTAGGGCAGATGAGCTAATAGACACTTTGGCCTCAGCCAAGTATCTAAGCACATTTGACCTGACAGCTGGCTACTGGCAGATCAGACTAGCTGATGATGCAAAGCCAAAAACAGCATTCTCAACCCCTAGTGGGCATTATCAATTTGTGTTGATGACCTTTGGTCTGAAGAATGCACCTGCCACTTTTCAGAGGTTGGTGAATACAGTCCTTACAGGTCTGGAAGCCTATAGTGCAGCATATCTAGATGATATTGCTGTCTTTAGCTCCACCTGGGAGGCTCACCTGGTCCACCTCAGAAATGTTTTACAGGCCCTGCAGAAAGCAGGCCTGACTATCAAGGCCACCAAGTGCCAGATAGGGCAGAGTCAGGTTGCGTACCTGGGCCACCTTGTGGGTGGAGGCCAGGTTCAACCACTGCAGAGCAAGATCCAGACCATCATGGACTGGACTGCTCCAACTACCCAGACTCCGGTGAGAGCCTTTTTAGGCCTGACTGGGTACTATAGGAGATTTGTCAAGGGGTATGGATCAATAGTGACACCCCTGAATGACTTAACTTCCAAGAAAATGTCCAAAAAGGTTCAGTGGACAGTTAGCTGTCAAAAGGCATTTGATGACCTAAAGCAGGCCATGTGCACTGCTCCCATTCTACAGAGTCCTGATTACTCCAAGAAGTTCATTGTCCAAACAGATGCATCTGAATTGGGGGTAGGGGCTGTACTGTCACAATTGAATGATGAAGGTCAGGATCAGCCAGTAGCTTTTATTAGCAGAAGGCTGACCCCTAGAGAGAAACGTTGGTCAGCCATTGAGAGGGAGGCCTTTGCTGTGGTCTGGGCTCTGAAGAAGTTGAGGCCATACTTGTTTGGTACTCACTTCCTTGTTCAAACAGACCATAAGCCCCTCTTATGGCTAAAACAAATGAAGGGTGAAAACCCCAAACTGCTTAGGTGGTCCATTTCCCTACAGGGGATGGACTTCACAGTGGAACATAGACCTGGGAGTAACCATGCCAATGCAGATGGACTCTCTAGGTACTTCCACTTAGAACATGAAGACTTAACTGGGCAAGGTTAGTTTAATGTCCCTACGTTTGGGGGGGTTGTGTAGGAGAGTAGGATCTGCTTCACATGGGTACCCCCACTTTTTGCTGATGCTTCACTGTTTTTCGACTTTAGTCTGGCTGGGGCCCTGCTAATCAGAACCCCAGCCTAGCTGCTTCCTCTCTAAAATGGTTTCCATGTGCCTTAGGCACATCTCTGATTGGAATCTGGAGTGCCCTTATAAGTCCCTAGTATATGGTATACTATGTACCCAGGGCATAGGTACCTCAGAGGCCTGCCAGGGGCTGAAGCATGTATTGTGCCACCCCTGGAAGGCCAGCCAAAAGGACACCACAGGTCTGCTACTGCAGCCTGGGTAAGGTGGTGCATGCACCCCTTACTGTGATATAGGCTACCTATATCACTACATACATACACACATATAAACCTATAAGTTACTCCTATGGCAGGCCTTATCAATCCTGGAGGCAGAGTGCATGGTTCCTATGTGAGAGGGTGCCCCTGCAGAAGCAGGGCCCCTCTGCAGCGTTCGGAGACCCGTCTCTGATGCTGTTTGTAGTGCAGCCTGACCATATACTCTTAAGCGCATTATAACCTCGCGTTAAATGCTAACTTTGGGATGGCTGCACGGAAACATGTCGTGTTTGGTGTCAAACATCTTGGAATACTACCCCCCCGCCAGTTCTGGCGGCGGGGGTAGCATTCCACCCTTCTAGAGGGAGAGACATGTACACACCGGCCTGCCCGGTAACTTCTTTCCAAGCCCTGGCATCACAAAATGGATGCCGCTGCCACAGACACGAGTCTGGCCTCCTGCTGCTGACCGAAACTCCGGCAGGGGAGGCCTGGACAACAGGTTTCCTGTCCCAGGGAGGTGTAACCACCTCCCCAGACAGGATAGTGTGTATTGGGGCTGGGCGGGAGCACTCTCTGGTGCTTTGAAGTCCTGCACTGGGGGCACATTTGGTGTCCCTGTGCATACCCCAGTTCAAACCGGCTATGGGGCTTCCAGCCCCTGCTCTGGCACGAAACTGGACAAAGGGAAAGGGGTGTAACCACCCCTCTGCCCTGACCCTCCCATAGGTGGGTCCCCAGAGTATGTCCAACCCCCTAACTTGGTATAAGTATGGGACCCCAGTCCTTAGGACTTTAGATTTACCTGGACGAAACTCTGACACAGAATCCTGGACCTTCGACGCTCTACTTCAAGATTAGAGGACTGAAGAATCTCCCTTGGGATCAAGGAGTGACTCCCCTGCTTGGCAGGCACCAAAGAAGCAATTGTCCGGTCTGCATCGCCGAAGCTCCCGCCGGACGCCGAAGTCTTTGCATCACCAGAGGTGGATTTCCAGACTTCCTCGAGGTTGCCCTGAGTCCCCAGCAAAGCTGAGGCCCGTAGCTGTCGTGGGTAATGTGGAACCATGACCCCTGGACACCGAGCACATTTGCAAGTGCATCCTCTTCCTGGGCTCCCACGAAGTTGTGCTTTGGGCTCTGAGTAGCCCCCGCCTCCAGCATTGACTGCACTAAAGATCACTGGCCCCCACTCCACGAGTGTCCCGTGAGCCAGCTCTAAGTGCGTCCACTTGAGGCTCCTTTGCGGTTGCTAGTCCGTTGGCTAGTAGGCCCTCCCGAAGGCCAATCTTCTTCTGCTTGGGCTTCTTGGTTGCTCCAGGCGTGCCCTGATTTACCCACGCTGGGTGAGTCCCTCAGACCTTGCTGGTCTGCACCACCGTCCTTCTTCTATTTCCATGAGACTTGCCGTTGCCAAGGCTTGTTGGGTCCAATCCGGTCGCCGACACCTCAGCAATCGACAGACATCGTTGAACAGCTCGAATCCAGCTCCTGGCCATCGTCAACGCCTCCTGGACCTCGTGGCTGAAGAGTCAAGACGACTGTCAACCTACCTGAAGCACTCGACATCGGTGGGCATCTGCTCATCGCCTTCCTGGTCACTGGCTAGTGACCCAGACTCTGTCCCCTCTGCTTTCAGGTTCTTCAGATCTTCGATCCACCTTTGGATCCCCCCGAACACTTTCGACTTGGCCGCCAGCAGCACTTTGCAGCAGATCGCCATTGAAAACGACGACGAAACCCGACCCCGAAAGACACCTATGCACCCGGCTTCCCTGGGTGAGGTAACTCGAGTACTCCGGTGCTCCCGTGGGTAGAGACTCTAGAACGACCCAGTTCTAAAAGGGTTTGCTCCAAGTCCTCCTCTAAGTGTCCCTTTTCTTTAAAATTCCAACCGCGACTTTCCCTATAGAAGTCAACGGCGATTCGCGGCTGTGTTCTCACACTGCACGCGTCCCCCGTGGGTCCCCTGTGTCACTACCTTGGGTGGTTCCTTGTGGTCCAAGCACTTCTACAGGCTCTAGGCCCTGTGTCTAGCTCAGTCGTGGTTCTTATACCACTTTATTGGTATATGGTTTGGTACGCCCCTAGGGCTCAAACTTGTATTTGTGCTATTACTGTTGATAACTAACTTATAACTTATGTACTTCGAACTCTAGCCTCATAAAGAGACTAGAGGGGTGTGTTTAGCAATAAATACATATATTTTGAATATATACCTGGTGTGGTCCTCTTTCATTTGGTCATTCAAGAGATTATAGACTGGTAAAACAAGCTGCTTTACATTCCTTCAAGACTTAGCCTGAAGGCTGCTCTCCATAGCTACCACTAGGATAGCTTTCAATAAAGGTTGTCTTTAACCTATCTCCAATAAGGGGTTGTTTGGACTGGTGCAAGGTGCCCACTATAATTAGTGGACAGCATATACCAGGCCAACTTCTCACATTGGTGTGCAGCGTGTGGGATTCCAGCTTGCTATTGTTTTACCAGATAATCTCAATTGAATTGATCAACTGAAAACCACTAAGGGTACCTTAGGTACATATAAATCAAGCTTAGTATACAGTAAGTTCTACTGAACTTAGAGTTGTGTGTTAAGGGATAGCAGACCCTTTCTACAACTCAAGAGAGTTTAGTAGGCCACACTAGAGTAGGTAGTGCATACACCACACCTCACTAGTAATGTCTTCAAAGCCAGGACCCAGTGAGTCCTTGCCAGAAGCCAGTGGGCTTCTTCCCTCCAAGTATGATAAACTCCCATTCTTGGAATTGAGAGCATTATGCAATACTAGGAAGCTGAAGGCAGGCAAAAGTGCCAGCACCCATCACCTCGGGAGGTGTTACTAGCTGATGATCTCAGCAGACCCCTAGGGTCTGAAGGGGTAGGCAGAGAGGGTGGGGCAGAAGATGAGGAAGGGGTCAGGGGTGAGGAAACCCAGGCCCCCCCCTCTGAAACTGGCCAGGAAGGTGAAAATGACCTTGACCTGGAGAACCCAATTCCTCCTGTGGAGGAGGAGGATCAGAATGACCTCCCCTTTGTCCCCCCAGGAAGAATTGTGAGTGTGCCCAGAAGGTCTAGATCTCCTTCTCAGGAGTCTAACCACTCTGACACCTCAATAGGGACCTCTGTCTCTTCTCATAGGAGAGAATCCTCTCATGACAGGAGAAAGAGACTGATTCAGTATGAGCAAGCCCAGCTTGAGCTCAGAAAACAGCAGTTGGCTATAGACAGGGAGTCCCTAGATCTCTACAAAGAGAGAAAAAGATGGGACTAGAGTCCCATGGTGGCAGCAATTTCCCCAGAGATAGGGAAAGGTCTTATGACCATAGAAACCTGAGCAAGATTGTCCCTCCCTACCAGAGTGGGGATGACATCCACAAATGGATAACTGCTCTGGAGAGGGCCTGTAAAGTACAGAGGGTCCCTCAGGAGCAGTGGGCAGCAATCTTGTGGCTCTCCTTTGCAGACAAAGGTAGAGACAAGCTCCTCACTGTAAGAGAAGAGGATGCTGACAATTACAAAGTCTTGAAGAGTGCTCTGATTGATGGGTTTGGCCTAACAACTGAACAATACAGGTTAAAGTTCAGAGACACCCAAAAAGCACAGACTCAAGACTGGGTAGACTATGTGGATTGTTCTGCTAAGGCTCTGGAAGGTTGGTTGATGGGCAGTAAGGTGTGTGACTTCACAGGATTGTACAATCTTATCATGAGGGAGCAGATTCTCAATAACTGTCATAATCAGCTGTTGCATCAGTACCTGGTGGACTCTGATCTGACCTCTCCCCAAGAATTGGGAAAGAAGGCAGACAAATGGGTCAGAACCAGGGTGAGGCAGAAGGTACAGAACCAAGGTGGTGACCCAAAGAAGCAAGATTCTAAGAACTCTGATAAGGGTGGGGAGAAGGGTAAAGACCAGAAGTCTTCACAAGGCCCCCAAAAATCTTCTTCAGGTGGGGATTCACAGTCTAACAAAGGGAAAGGCCAAAAGAAACCATGGTGCAAGGTCTGTAAGCAAAAGACCCACTGGACCAGTGATTGCACCAAGTCCAAAGACTCTACTCCAGCCCCCACCAATGCCCCTAAGGCACCTGCTCCCCCTAGTGCAGTTACAGTTGGTGGTGGGACTACACAAGCCAAGGGTTTAGTAGGGTTGACCCTGGGTAAGGAGATGAGCTCTGACCTAGTCAGAGAACTCACTCAGGCTGTCCTAGTCTGTGATGGAGGCATGGATGTGACCTCCTCTGTGAGTCCCAGTAATCTGGGCAAGTACAGACAACAGCCCTTAATCAATGGAAAAGAGGCTTTGGCATTTAGGGACACAGGGGCAAGTGTCACCATGGTGACACAAGACCTTGTGAATCCTGGGCAGATTATACTTGGTGAAATGTACCAAGTGACCAATGCTAGCAATGTCAGAACAGACCATACTCTGGCAGTTGTTAACTTCTCCTGGGGAGGGGTAACTGGCCTGAAGAAGGTTGTGGTAAGTGCAGACCTACCAGTTGAATGCTTGCTTGGCAATGATTTAGAAACTTCAGCTTGGGCAGAAGTGGAGCTCAGGACCCATGCAGAAATGCTGGGCATCCCTGCAGATGTGTTTGCTGTGACCAGGTCACAAGCCAAAATGTCTAACACTGAACAGGCCTTGGATTCTGGAATAATGGACCAAGTGCCCTCCAAGAAGAGGAGTAGTAGGGTAAAGGCAGTACCTTCCCCCTTGGCTCAGAAGGAAGATCAGTCTCTTGAGGGGGATGATCTCAGTCCTGAGGAAGGAACTGTCCCAGAGGAGCTTGAACCTGACCAGGTTGAGTTCTTGGGGACAGGGGCCCTTCCAGGGCAGATCTGAGCCAGGAGCAGCAGAGCTGCCCCTCTCTTGAACCCCTCAGACAGCAAGCTGCTGCTGAGGCTGCTGGGAAAGCTAGTGGTCCCCATACTGTGTATTGGGATGATGGACTCTTGTACTCAGAGTGTAGAGACCCCAAGCCTGGTGCCACCAGGAGGTTGGTTATACCTCTGAAGTTCAGGGGCTTCCTATTGACCCTAGCCCATGACATTCCCTTAGCAGGTCACCTGGGCCAGAACAAGACTTGGGACAGAATTGTCCCTCACTTTCACTGGCCCCACATGTCTGAAGACACCAAGGAGTTTTGTCGCTCCTGTGTAACCTGCCAGGCCAGTGGCAAGGCAGGTGGCACTACAAAGGCCCCCCTGATACCACTACCTGTGGTGAGGGTTCCCTTTGAAAGGGTGGGGATTGACATTGTTGGTCCCATGGATCCCCAAACAGCATCTGGCACAGGTTTATCCTGGTGGTAGTGGATCATGCCACCAGGTACCCAGAGGCTATTCCCCTTAGGACCACTACAGCACCTGTGGTGGCAAGGGCCCTCCTGGGAATTTTCTCAAGAGTGGGCTTCCCTAAGGAGGTTGTATCAGACAGGGGTGCTAACTTTATGTCTGGATACTTGAAAGCAATGTGGAAGGAGTGTGGAGTGACTTACAAGTTCACCACACCCTATCACCCACAATGCAATGGTTTAGTTGAGAGATTCAACAAAACCTTGAAGGGCATGATTAAAGGGCTCCCAGAAAAGCTTAGGCGAAGATGGGACGTACTCTTGCCCTGCCTTTTATTTGCATACAGGGAGGTGCCTCAAAAGGGGGTTGGCTACAGCCCTTTTGAACTTTTGTTTGGTCACCCTGTCAGGGGTCCATTGTGCTTGGTGAAGGAAGGATGGGAGTTACCTCTCAAGCCCCCAAAGCAAGACATAGTGGACTATGTACGTGGTCTCCGCTCCAGGATGGCTGAGTACATGAAAAAGGCAACTAAAAACCTTGAGGCTAGCCAGGAACTTCAAAAGGCCTGGCATGACCAAAAGGCTGTACTGACTGTTTACCAGCCAGGGCAGAAGGTGTGGGTGTTGGAGCCCAGTGGCCCCAGCAGCTCTCCAAGACAAATGGAGTGGACCCCATACCATTGTTGAACAGAAGGGTGAGGTTACCTACTTAGTAGACCTAGGAACACCCAGGAGTCCCCACAGGGTTCTCCATGTCAACAGGTTAAAACCATATGTGGACAGGGCAGACATGGGCTTGCTCATGGCTACTGATGAGGGACAGGAGGAAGAGAGTGACCCACTCCCTGACCTGCTCTCACAGAACCCTGATGATGGGTCAGTGGATGGTGTAGCCTTGGCAGGCAGCCTCACTGCCCAGCAGCAAACTGATTGCAGACAGGTGCTCAATCAGTTCAGACACATATTCTCACTGACACCCAGTCAGACCACCTGGTGCACTCATGAAGTGGACACTGGGGACAGTCTGCCTATTAAAAATAAGATTTATAGGCAACCTGACCATGTCAGGGACTGTATCAGGACAGAAGTCCAGAAAATGTTGGATTTGGGAGTTATTGAACCCTCAGATAGCCCTTGGGCTAGTCCAGTGGTCCTTGTGCCAAAACCTCACACCAATGGTGGGAAAAGAGAGATGAGGTTTTGTGTGGACTACAGGGGTCTCAATGCAGTCACTAGGACTGATGCCCATCCAATACCTAGGGCAGATGAGCTAATAGACACTTTGGCCTCAGCCAAGTATCTAAGCACATTTGACCTGACAGCTGGCTACTGGCAGATCAGACTAGCTGATGATGCAAAGCCAAAAACAGCATTCTCAACCCCTAGTGGGCATTATCAATTTGTGGTGATGCCCTTTGGTCTGAAGAATGCACCTGCCACTTTTCAGATGTTGGTGAATACAGTCCTTACAGGTCTGGAAGCCTATAGTGCAGCATATCTAGATGATATTGCTGTCTTTAGCTCCACCTGGGAGGATCACCTGGTCCACCTCAGAAATGTTTTACAGGCCCTGCAGAAAGCAGGCCTGACTATCAAGGCCTCCAAGTGCCAGATAGGGCAGAGTCAGGTTGTGTACCTGGGCCACCTTGTGGGTGGAGGCCAGGTTCAACCACTGCAGAGCAAGATCCAGACCATCATGGACTGGACTGCTCCAACTACCCAGACTCAGGTGAGAGCCTTTTTAGGCCTGACTGGGTACTATAGGAGATTTGTCAAGGGGTATGGATCAATAGTGACACTCCTGAATGACTTAACTTCCAAGAAAATGCCCAAAAAGGTTCAGTGGACAGTTAGCTGTCAAAAGGCATTTGATGACCTAAAGCAGGCCATGTGCACTGCTCCCATTCTACAGAGTCCTGATTACTCCAAGAAGTTCATTGTCCAAACAGATGCATCTGAATTGGGAGTAGGGGCTGTACTGTCACAATTGAATGATGAAGGTCAGGATCAGCCAGTAGCTTTTATTAGCAGAAGGCTGACCCCTAGAGAGAAACGTTGGTCAGCCATTGAGAGGGAGGCCTTTGCTGTGGTCTGGGCTCTGAAGAAGTTGAGGCCATACTTGTTTGGTACTCACTTCCTTGTTCAAACAGACCATAAGCCCCTCTTATGGCTAAAACAAATGAAGGGTGAAAACCCTAAACTGCTTAGGTGGTCCATTTCCCTACAGGGGATGGACTTCACAGTGGAACATAGACCTGGGAGTAACCATGCCAATGCAGATGGACTCTCTAGGTACTTCCACTTAGAACATGAAGACTTAACTGGACAAGGTTAGTTTAATGTCCCTACGTTTGGGGGGGGTTGTGTAGGAGAGTAGGATCTGCTTCACATGGGTACCCCCACTTTTTGCTGATGCTTCACTGTTTTTCGACTTTAGTCTGGCTGGGGCCCTGCTAATCAGAACCCCAGCTGCTTCCTCTCTAAAATGGTTTCCATGTGCCTTAGGCACATCTCTGATTGGAATCTGGAGTGCCCTTGTAAGTCCCTAGTATATGGTATACTATGTACCCAGGGCATAGGTACCTCAGAGGCCTGCCAGGGGCTGAAGCATGTATTGTGCCACCCCTGGAAGGCCAGCCAAAAGGACACCACAGGTCTGCTACTGCAGCCTGGGTAAGGTGGTGCATGCACCCCTTACTGTGATATAGGCTACCTATATCACTACATACATACACACATATAAACCTATAAGTCACTCCTATGGCAGGCCTTATCAATCCTGGAGGCAGAGTGCATGGTTCCTATGTGAGAGGGTGCCCCTGCAGAAGCAGGGCCCCTCTGCAGCGTTCGGAGACCCTTCTCTGATGCTGTTTGTAGTGCAGCCTGACCATATACTCTTAAGCGCATTATAACCTCGCGTTAAATGCTAACTTTGGGATGGCTGCACGGAAACATGTCGTGTTTGGTGTCAAACATCTTGGAATACTACCCCCCCGCCAGTTCTGGCGGTGGGGGTAGCATTCCACCCTTCTAGAGGGAGAGACAT
Source organism: Calotriton arnoldi (assembly GCA_963921515.1). Lineage (NCBI taxonomy): Eukaryota > Metazoa > Chordata > Amphibia > Caudata > Salamandridae > Calotriton > Calotriton arnoldi. Next base: position 718,078 of record CAWUFW010006713.1, read on the forward strand.
GTACACACCGGCCTGCCCGGTAACTTCTTTCCAAGCCCTGGCATCACAAAATGGATGCCGCTGCCACAGACACGAGTCTGGCCTCCTGCTGCTGACCGAAATTCCGGCAGGGGAGGCCTGGACAACAGGTTTCCTGTCCCAGGGAGGTGTAACCACCTCCCCAGACAGGATAGTGTGTATTGGGGCTGGGTGGGAGCACTCTCTGGTGCTTTGAAGTCCTGCACTGGGGGCACATTTGGTGTCCCTGTGCATACCCCTGTTCAAACCGGCTCAGGGGCTTCCAGCCCCTGCTCAGGCACGAAACTGGACAAAGGGAAAGGGGTGTAACCACCCCTCTGCCCTGACCCTCCCATAGGTGGGTACCCAGAGTATGTCCAACCCCCTAACTTGGTATAAGTATGGGACCCCAGTCCTTAGGACATTAGATTTACCTGGACGAAACTCTGACACAGAATCCTGGACCTTCGACGCTCTACTTCAAGATTAGAGGACTGAAGAATCTCCCTTGGGGTCAAGGAGTGACTCCCCTGCTTGGCAGGCACCAAAAAGCAATTGTCCGGTCTGCATCGCTGAAGCTCCCGCCGGACGCCGAAGTCTTTGCATCACCAAAGGTGGATTTCCAGACTTCCCCTAGGCTGCCCTGAGTCCCCAACAAAGCTGAGGCCCGTAGCTGTCGTGGGTAACGTGGAACCGTGACCCCTGGACACCGAGCACATTGCAAGTGCATCCTCTTCCTGGGCACCCACGAAGTTGTGCTTTGGGCTCCGAGTAGCCCCCGCCTCCAGCACCGACTGCACTGAAGATCACTGGCCCCCACTCTACGAGTGTCCCGTGAGCCAGCTCTAAGTGCGTCCACTCGAGGCTCCTTCGCGGTCGCTAGTCCGTTGGCTAGTAGGTCCTCCCGAAGGCCAATCTTCTTCTGCTTGGGCTTCCTGGTTGCTCCAGGCGTGCCCTAACTTACCCTCGCTGGGTGAGTCCCTCAGACCTTGCTGGTCTGCACCACTGTCCTTCTTCTATTTCCCTGAGACCTGCCGTTACCAAGGCTTGTTGGGTCCAATCCGGTCGCCGATACCTCAGCAATCGACAGACGTCGTGGCACTGCTCGAATCCAGCTCCTGGCCGTCGTTGACGCCTGCTGGACCTCGTGGCTGAAGAGTCAAGACGACCGTCAACCTACCTGAAGCACTCGACATCGGTGGGCATCTGCTCATCGCCTTCCTGGTCACTGGCTAGTGACCCAGACTCTGTCCCCTCTGCTTTCAGGTTCTTCAGATCTTCGATCCACCTTTGGATCCACCCGAACACTTTCGACTTGGCCGCCAGCAGCACTTTGCAGCAGATCGCCATTGAAAACGACGACGAAACCCGACCCCGAAAGACACCTATGCACCCGGCTTCCCTGGGTGAGGTAACTCGAGTACTCCGGTGCTCCCGTGGGTAGAGACTCTAGAACGACCCAGTTCTAAAAGGGTTTGCTCCAAGTCCTCCTCTAAGTGTCCCTTTTCTTTAAAATTCCAACCGCGACTTTCCCCATAGAAGTCAACGGCGATTCGCGGCTGTGTTCTCACACTGCACGCGTCCCCCGTGGGTCCCCTGTGTCACTACCTTGGGTGGTTCCTTGTGGTCCAAGCACTTCTACAGGCTCTAGGCCCTGTGTCTAGCTCAGTCGTGGTTCTTATACCACTTTATTGGTATATGGTTTGGTACGCCCCTCGGGCTCAAACGTGTATTTGTGCTATTACTGTTGATAACTAACTTATAACTTATGTATTTGAACTCTAGCCTCATAAAGAGACTAGAGGGGTGTGTTTAGCAATAAATACATATATTTTGAATATATACCTGGTGTGGTCCTCTTTCATTTGGTCACTCAAGAGATTATAGACTGGTAAAACAAGCTGCTTTACATTCCTTCAAGACTTAGCCTGAAGGCTGCTCTCCATAGCTACCACTAGGATAGCTTTCAATAAAGGTTGTCTTTAACCTATCTCCAATAAGGGGTTGTTTGGACTGGTGCAAGGTGCCCACTATAATTAGTGGACAGCATATACCAGGCCAACTTCTCACAGAAGCCTCCCCGCCCGTAGGGTAGTATCATCATCTCAAAGCGTATTCTCAGGAGTTTTCCTGCCCTTATCAGTCTAGTGAGGTGTGTTCTTAAAGTACGGAAAAAGGAAATGGGATTAGTGGTAAAAAAATATAAAAATTTGGGAAGCACAATCATTTTAATGATTGCTATGCGTCCAGCAAGCGATAGCAGTAGTTTGATCTATGATTCCACACGCTGTGACAGTTTGGGTACCGCTGGGCCATAGCTGAGCTGGATAACTTCACTGAGTTTCCTATGCACGGCCACTCCTTGTTATTTGACTGTGTCAGCTGCCCATCATATAGGAAACCTCAATTGGTGGAGTCGGTCAGGGGGAACAACATGGTTTTATCCCAGTTGATGTTTAACCCTGACCTCCCGCTGAAGTTGACTATTTCCCAAACCAATGGTAAAAGGTTGTCCATGGGGTCTCGGATAACTAAGAGGATGTTGTCAGCATACATGGAGTGCAGCAGGCATCCACAAGTAAATTGAAGGCCACTGTGCATGTGTCTGTCCTGAAGGAGTCATGCCCAGGGGTGAAGACCAAGTATAAACAGTAGAGGGGATAGTGAGCAGCCCTGCCTAGTGCCCCCATAGATGGGGAATGACTCGGATACCAGACCACTGGCACGGACTCGAGCCACTGAGGCAGTGCACAGCAGGTTTATCGCTTGCATGAACCGGGCTGGGATGCCAAATCTCCTCATGGTCACCCTGAGGAAAGGCCTTCTTGGCATCTAATAAGGTGACAGCCACTTACATATTTGGTGGCACCAGGTGCCTGGCCAAAAACACAGTGCGCAGGTTCAAGAATGTGGACCTGTGTGGTACAAAGCTCGCCTGCGCAGGGGAGATAATCTGTTCCATCAATAGCGAGAGTTGGTTTGCCAGAACCTTTTTTTTAAAAATATTTGTATTGATTTTTCCCCCTCAAGCCATACCAATACTTGATACATTTCCTCTCATAGCAAGGCATATAAATAACATCACATTTCCACTAATAAATTAATCTGTATATTCATTACATGCTGCCCCTAACATGATTATTTCATAACAAAATATCAAAAAATAAAACATTACTTGATCACCAACACCCCAGCTCCAGAGAACACCTCTAGAAATAATTCCAAAATACAGTCCGATATAATATAGCATATTTCGTAGCCATACAGATCAGCTGTAAGAGAAAGAGAAAAAAACATTATTATAATATATAGCCATCCGACACTTTTACAAACTATGGACATTAAGTATTCAGCCAGTTTGCCAGAACCTTAGCAACAATTTTGATGTTTAGATTAAGAAGGGATAAGGGATGCTATTATGTACAGTTAGCATTGTACTTCCTTGCCTTGGTGAGAACTGTAATTATGACTTCCCTCATTGAAGGCATGTGTGTTCCCTTCTCAAGCACTTCCTCATAGACCTTCAGTAGGCAAGGCATCAGAATCTGCTTGTATGTTTTAAAGAATTCAGACGGCAGGCCATCTGACCTAAGTGCCTTACCACCAGCTAGTTGCTCCAACGCTGCCATAACTTAGTCAGCATTTATTGGCTCAGCAAGGAAATGCCTACGGCAGTCAACCAACCAGACCAGAGCCTCCTCCTCGAGATAGCTTTGGATCGCCTCATGTCTATCCCTTAGTTTGGAGGTGTATAGTGCCTTGTAGTATTGGACCAGGGTGGCCACAATGTCCTCACTTGCTGTGGCGGTTCTTCCGGCCACGTTTGTGAGATGTATAATATTGGTGGGCTTTTTCTCACAGCTCAGCAACCAGGCCAGTGTTCATCCTGGCCTATAGCTCTCACCATATTGGCAAACTCTGGCATTTTTTACCCATGCATAATATCTCCCTATTGGCCAGATCTCTGAACCTCTTCAGTAGCTCATTTGTGCATTTCAGATAATGCCGTAATCAAGGGTGCTGCAGATTCCAGAACTTTCAGCTCCTGCTCTGTAGAGTCTAATTGGGCCCTGATGTTGCTGAGTATGCCTACTCCTTTAGAATGCACAGTGCCTCTTATGGAGGCTTTGAATGCTCCCACAGGATTGCATGATCTTTCACTGTGCCCTCATTTTGGTCAACGTATACTATGAACAAACAAAATGGGTATTTCATCCCCAAAGATCTGTTCATGCAGCACCTTAGTCGGGAATTTCCACATTGTAAAGCTGCTCTGAGGCTGCAGAATAGTCATCTTGAGTAAAAGTGGAGGATGATCAGAAAGGGTTTGGGTCAGGTAGTTTATGTCGTGTACCCAGGGACTAGCATCTGTGGTAAGCAGCCAATAGTCTATTCTAGATGATGTAAGGGGGATGGGAGCACACTGCTTCACCACCCAGCACAGTTCACCCCTTAGCTTTATGGTAAATGCAGTTCATTTTAAATGCTTACTTGAGTTTTTGCTGAAGTGTTTCACCAAAGTTGGTGCAGGTTAGTGCTGTCAATCTCTAGACACATGTGTTTCTGGATATTATCCTTCATCAGTAGAGATAAAAAACAAAATTTATCTGAGGCTGCTGAGCAAGCTGCCACAATCCTTTCAGGTCTCAGTACCTCTCAGAGGTACACAGGTGCATCTCCAAAAGCTCGTCAGCTCAATGGCTCAAGGGAGCCTTTTCAAACAGAAGGGGGATGGGAGCACACTGCTTCACCACCCAGCACCATTCACCCCTTAGCATTATGGTACATACAGTTCATTTTAAATGCTTACTTGAGTTTTTGCTGAAGTGTTTCAACAAAGTTGGTGCAGGTTAGTGCTGTCCATCTCTAGACACATGTGTTTCTGGATATTATCCTTCATCAGCAGAGATAAAAAAACTAAATGTATCTGGGGTTGCTGAGCAAGCAAACCCCAGATGAATTTTGTTTTTATCTCAACTGATGAAGGATAATATCCAGAAACACATGTGTCTAGAGATAAACAGCACTAACCTGCACCAACTTTGGTGAAACACTTCAACAAAAATTCAAGTAAGCATTTAAACTGAACTGCATTTACCAGGATGCTAAGGGGCGAACTGCGCTGGGAGGTGAAGCAGTGTAATCCCATCCCCCTTCTGTTTAAAAAGTCTCCCTTGAGCCACTGAGCTGACGAGCTCTTGCAGATGCACATGTGCGCCTCTGAGAGGTACTGATACCTCAGAGGATTGTGGGAGCTTTCTCAGCAACCCCAGATGAATTATGTTTTTATCTCTACTGATGAAGGATAATATCCAGAAACACATGTGTCTAGAGATTAACAGCACTAACCTGCACCAACTTTCGTGAAACACTTCAACAAAAATTCAAGTAAGCATTTAAACTGAACTGCATTTACCAGGATGCTAAGGGGCGAACTGTGCTGGGAGGTGAAGCAGTGTAATCCCATTTCCTTTCTATTCTAGATGATGTGTTAGGGGGTTGTGGCTAGAAAGGGAAGACATGTTTGAATGGGTTATGCCTGCGTCAAACGTCATAAATATCACACATCTCCATGACCTCCTCTAGGGTATCAATGGACACAAGTATGTGGGCTACTGGCAGTCTGCTATAGTTCAGGGCCAGTTCCAATGCAAGATTGAAATCCCCTCTCCACAGGATCCTCCCAGTGTCTGCATTGTGGAGAAATGACTATACTGCTTGAAAAAAGTTGGGTGAGTCAGTATTAGAGGCTTATACGTTCACCAGTAATACCTTTTGGCTATGTAGTAACCCTTTGAGGATGATGTATTGGCCTTCTCGGTCGATATGTTGTTTCAGTAACTGGAAGTCTACATGCCGGCATAATAAAATATATACCCCCATGAGTAGGAGCTGTAGGAGGAGTAGTACCTATTTGCACCCCAGCGGCGATTGACAGTGGCAGGTATTGCAGGTGAGATGTGTGTTTCTTTCAGCATTGCTATGTCTATTGCAATCCTATCAAGATATGTCAAGAGCCTTTGTGCCTTTTGTGGGTTATTTATTCCAGGACAGAAGTTTCAGCTTTGTACTGTGAGGCATTCTCATGTTGTCAGGCTATGCTAGCTGAACGTGTAGATCTGTGTGCTTCTGGTGTGTGAGAAAGAAATTGTGACCTGCGCTCCAACAATGAACATGCTATGTGATTCCAAACACCTCCCTGCACCAGGTTCCTCTACTTTCAGTGCCTTGCAACCCACCCATATCCTAAACTACATTAGACATAAATTGGTATTACACACCTTAAGGCCCAGGAGGGCCACAGAGCATTATGCAGGCCCAATCGCCGCCACCCATCCCCACAGTGAGATCAATATCACATTTGTGCTGGGCATTAGTATAGAGGCACAGGCTTGGGGCAGCTTAAACAGGTGTGTGAGTCTGAGAGCACAACACCACCCCCATCCAGGCTCAGCAATATGGGAACCAAGGCCAATGGACAGAACCCCAACACTTCACCACTACTGATAGCCAGGCCAGTTGGTAATGGATGGTTTACCAACATCATGGATGAACAGTTCAGTGAGATGCATTGAGTGTCTTCCCAACAGTCTTCATTCCACGTTATCCGTTGATGGCTGGCTGTACTGTTCATCGCCCTGTCATAAATCTGAGTTCTGCCTCTTGGAAAAGCTGGACTTAAGGATCTTGCCACATGCCTTTGATGAAGCATTCACTGACGTAAGGAATTGTCTTGCTGTAGTGGTCCACCTTCAAGTGCGCCAGGTAGAGCATGGCGTATTTGAGACCCTTGGAGGGTAGAGCACATTTCAGTGTGTCAAACGTCCGTCTGGCCTCCTGTACCACTACTGTGAAGTCAGGGTAGATGTAGATGGTGGAGCATTGATGGAGGAGAGGGCTCTGGTCTTGCGCCACTCTCAGTGCAGTGTCCCGGTTTCAGAAGGTTAAAAGTTGTACAATCAACAGGTGTGGCAGTGCCCTGAGCGGGGGGGCTGGGGCAGTATGCACGTTCCACCATAAATAGCTCAGAGGGGGAGCTTCTCAAAGAGATCAGGCAATAAGGTTTCAACAAGCTTATCTGGTTGGCCCATGTTGGTTGATTCAGCAATTCCCATGATGTAAATATTGTTCCTCCTGGAATGTGCCTCCTGGTCTTCATTCATGGCGGCTATCTGCACCAGTGCCTTCTCCATCTTCAGTACTTTCTCAGCTGTGACACCTGTGTCATCCTCAAGGTCCAAGATTTTTCTTGGCCCCAACCATTCTCTCATTCTGACGGTACATTCTATCCAGACGGGACGTTGACAGAATCAAGCGTGCGGTTTATGGATGCAAAGCCTGCCTTGAGCACCATGAGGATCATGCCTGTCACGGAGGACGCCCCTGTGTGGAGGGCACATCGCTCCTTGTTGCCGCCTCAGATGAGGTCTTCCTCTTTTTGGAAACCTGTGCCCATCGAAGGTGATCTTGCGTTGTTTGGGGTCCATCTTCCCCATTTTCCCCCCAAGGCCCCAAGTCTACGGGGGAAGGAGGCACACAGCGGTGTAATCAAGCTGAATGGGCTGGGTGGTAGCTATGGGCCTCACAACTGTCTGGCCCCTAGCAGACAAGTCAGTTAATCCTTCAAGGGTCAGCTCTAAAGCACAAAAGCTCCTCTCCGGCATGTGACAGCCATCAGAGCTTCAGTGTGTACGGCCAGTATCATCTACCCTTAGGTATACAGATCGGTGGTATTTAGTGTAGCCAGAGCCGGGATTCACCATGTATGCCTAGTGTCATGGGCTGGTGTGGCTCCCTGGTGGCAGCGAATATTTCCAGAAGGCCAGCATGCCATCCGTGCTGTGGGTCACAGCATGCCGCAAAGGCAGACAATATAGTCCTCAGGTATATTATCGAGGGGGGCCCCAGCAATCCCAAGTACATCCACCAATTCCCCCCACCCCGTCATGGTGAGAGGAGAGCACAGGCGGACCTCGGCTCACCAGCCGCCCATGTCACGGGTGGGCCTCCGGGATCACCAGCATGTACAGTGGGCCTGTCAGTGTCTAACCTGTGCTCGGAATGGTAGGCCAACGTTGCTTGACACGTGCTGCTCCATCAGGGTCCCTGGTTCACCATCATCTTCAACACCACCAGGCAGTGGCAGGATGGTGGTCCAGCATCAAGGATTGCTGTTGAAATGCGGGGTGAGATGCAGGAATACTGCTTCAGGCGGTCATCTTGGCTGCCGGCAAGCCTCGCCACACAGGTAGACTTTTATTACTTAAACACAAAACCAGAATTCTCCTATAAGCCTATTTGTTGGACTTGGCCCTCTCTGCGGAGTCACCCCCAAACATTTTACCTTCACCCCTCCTGATTAGCTGAATTCGTTTTTCTTGGCCTTAGGACTCAACAGTACTAAAGAGCTTGTGTTCTTTCCTTTAAACCTGGTAAAATTGGCTTACATCCAATTGGCATATTTAATTTACTTGTAAATCCCTAATAAAGTGGTACTAAATGTGCCCAGGGACCGGAAAATTAAATGCTACTAGGGGCCTGCGGAACTCATTGTGCCACCTACTTAAGTAGCATTTTTAAACGTATCTCAGGTCTGCCATGGGAGCCTGTATGCAGTTCTAAACTGCCAATTCAACTTAGCAAAATAACCCCTTTGTCAAGCATAAAAATCCCTTTTGAATACATATGTCACAGCTAAGGTAGGCCCTAAACAGCCGATAGGGCAGGGTGCATTGTATTTAAAAAGTTGGAAATTTACTTTTAAATTTTACATGTCCTGGTAGTGAAAAACTCACACATTTATTTTTCACTACTATGTGGCCAGCCTCTACCTTAGAGTAACATTGGGTTACCTTATCACATTTAATAAGTGCTAACTTTTGTTTGGGAGCTGGTAGAAATGTCATATTTGGTGTGGAGGGTATTATAATTTAAAATACTCTTTAATGGTAAAGTCGGATTTTAAGTCACAATTCTGAAAATGTCACTTTTAGAAAGTTACACAACACAACAGAAAGTTGGCATTTTCTGGTCCTAACCATTTGATACATGCAGCCTGTTTCCTGGGTTACATCACTAGGAGTAGTTCACAGTTGGCCTTTGTGTCTTCATCCTAGACAGCCACACAATAGAGGGACTGAGTGTTGGTAAGATGGGGGTGGGGGCAGAGTTGTGCACAACCCTATTTGCGCTACAAAAACACTGCGTCAGCTCACACACAAAATACATCACACTAGCCTATAGTGACTGCAGACATACTCCAAAAAGGAGGTTAATCAGAGAAGGCCAGGTAATTCCTATGACAACAGGCACAAGGCAGAGATACTGTAAATGAGTAAAATGATGCCAAATGAGCAAGATTGAGAGTTGTTCTTCCAAGAATTCTGGCTTTAGACCCAGTAAGCACATTTCATTGAAAAATCAAACTACTTCTACAACTTCAAGTTTGGTTGCAGTGCTTCAGATTTAGCCTTCCTGCTTTCTGTGCACTTGATACCATATTGCTGACAATGGCCATTGTGAAGGTATGACCCACAACCTGCTTTTATCATCACTAGAAGTTGGAGATGGGCGAGTACTACCATGCAGGAACAATCATACCCCATCATACTTTAGTATAAGGCAGGTCGCAATGTCCCAGGTTAGTGTTCCTGATTCCTCGGCACTAGAGCCCATCATGCTGCCTCTTACCATTGTGAAGATATTGCACACAAGCTTCTTTTATTGGAATTAAAAGGTGAATGTACGAAAACTCCTGCTGATGAGGAAAAATATTAAATTACCACCTAATACTTTAAGTGTGGTCTCAATCATTCTATAAGTAAGATCTTAATTATTATAGTCATACCTTTTATGTTTTTTGGGCTGCGTTTATGCTTTCTCGTATAAGTGTGATCTAACTTGTAAAATTGCACTTCTTCATTTAAACCTTCTTGGAGCAGAGGGTCCACTCACTAACCTATAAAGGCTGCTGCAACTCTTCCATCCCGAACACAGCCTTCAATAGACAATATAGACCCTGGTCACACTTATTGCTGCACGCTGTAGCAAGCAGGTGCTCTATAAGAGAACAGGACACATTTCCACCTACTTTTCATTTACTATCTTGGACCGTGGATGAACAGCCCTGGCATTGCCCATACACTGGAGGTTTTCTTCCACCATTGCGACATCTGGACAGCTAAGTTGCTGGAGCAAGCCAACATCCAGCACTTATCGTTCTGGCCCTCGTAACTGGCTGAGTCAAGGTGACTCTAGCTTTGATGGGCCTCAGTTACTTACATTTATTTGCCCATCCATTAGCCTCTATTTCCTCCGAATGAGGAAAGCAGGGGCCAAAAACCACCACTGCATATTTATGTGCACCTTCATAAACACTCCCCTCAGCTAATTGTCGTGCAAGCTCAGGTTTACAGCTGATGGTTAATAGTGCAAGATTGGTAGGCAGGGTACGACTTGCATCCTGGTGACATTCTGCAAAGATATGGACTGGGCGAGGCGGGGTTTTCACACGTACTTGGGAAACTAAAGTTCAGTGGCGGTGCGTCCATTGGGGCGCTGGGGCGTTGCCCCACTAATGCCACTGCCCCATTCATCATTTAAATAAATTACTGTACAAATAACAAATTCTCTTCGTTCTACTGTTCTGACGCTGCCTAATTCCAATCAGGACGCTCGCTGAAGGGGGTGGGGGCGTGGGCTGCGGCAGCACTCAGGGTTTGAGTTTGACTGATAGCGCACTAGACACTAGTAGTGTGCATGTTCGGTTTTGGGCTGGTCATTTTTACAACCAGCCCGAACATGCGCACTAGCCTTCCCTTTAGGAGAGCGAGGGTTGCTTCATGCCGCAGCCCCAGGACTCCTAATGGGCGGGGAGTATCCCTGCTCAAGCCAATCCTGGCGCTGCTGGAGCAGCATCTGGATTGGCTGAGAGGCACGCGTTCGCCCCGCAGTCTGAGCCACCCAATGCCTATTATGCCTCAGAGTCTGAGGCATAATAGGCATTTGGTGCCGCGCATGGGTGGCACTTGGCGAGAACGTATGGCCAATCACTGTGGCTTATGTAAAGCCATGCAGACAGTGATTGGCCATTTCGTTCCGTGACGTCGTCGCAGCAGACCGCGCGCGCCACACACACGACACGAGTCACAGACACGACACACCTCGTGAACTGCCTACTACTGCTCGTGGCTCGGCTCAGCTTTGGTTGATTGTGGATTTTCGTCACCAAAAGATCGGATCCTGATCATCGTTGATAGAGTAGACGTAAGTGTGCATTTCATGCCAATTTGCCAAAGTTAAATTCAATGGGCCTTGCATAATCTCCTCTCATCCTTCCCTAACACTTTGTACTGATCCAGTGCCAGTCGCGGTGTTGTGCGACAGTGGGAGGAAATGGCATCTGGGTGACTGGTGGCTCTGACATGGCTACTGGGAATGTTCCAAGCTCCCCCCCAAGAAGTTGCAATTGCAGAGTAGGGGTTGATGCCCAACTGACTCTTGACAGAGTTTTCCTGACTAGAAGTTTCAAGCCATTTCTTGTTTTTTAACTTTATTTATTAAAGATTTTCAGTAGAGAGCTTCAAAAATTGCACTAGTAATCCATACACAGTCATGGTAATAAATAAAAATAGTTTTGTGAAGTTGTTAATGAAAGAAGCACGTATTTTGTCTTATATAGCCCCGAATGCTCTTTCCTTGAGTCGGCGCTACAAAAAACACACCCTCAACTTAGTCGCTGACTTTATACCTTTATATAATGCACACATTACACCCACCACGCAGTTTACTTTTATGCAGGACGCTGCCTCCCAGTGGCTAGATCCGGTGCATATAATGTTTTAAATAATTACACTAAAGAGAAAATATTTAACCGTTCTTTTGCATACATGTTACTCCGCAAGCTGCGCTAGGTACCATTTCTGGTTCAGTCACTGAATCCCTGCCCTCCCTCACAAGAAGTGTCACAGCGCAGAACAGAAGTTCGGGGACTTTGTCCGTCACCGAGAAAGCGTTCGGCGGGTCATGCCACGAGCTCGGTATGCTGAGGTGGGGAAACGAAACCACCGTGCCTCATAACCGCCCCTGGCAGCGATGCTAATGCTAATGCGCTCTTTCCCCATTCTGCATTCTTCGCGAAGACGAGGCCTGGTTTCGAGTGGCCACTGGTACTTTTGTTTTCTTGTCTTTTTTTGAACAGCATTGTTTTCCCGGGTGGGGAAGTGCACCAATCGTGGGGTACTGCAATGACTGATTGATGGGTGGATTGGTAACCATGTTCTTCCTGCTTACATTTCACATGCTTTACTTTGCTTTTTCCAGGATGTTGGTACTTTTTATTTAGGCAGCATATTGCTCTCTTGTCTAGTGCGTAATTTGAATGGAGTTGCAAGTATATTATGGTTCTAAAAGCACTCGCTACCACCTTCCTAGCCTCTAGCAATTTTCAGAAACAATAAAAATGTCATGAATAACGACATGATGGTTACTGCTTTTCCTAGAGAGACTCAGCAGTTTTCAGATACTAGTGGAAGTTTTGACTCATGGAAAGGTAGCGCATGAAGGTTAATGTGCCTGCTGCAAAGAACATGTACCTGATGCAGATCACAAAATGCACATGATGGAAATAGGTCAGTGAGTCACTGCTTTTGTCAGAGAGATCCTTTTGTTACTTGCAGTTTGTAAGTTAAAATCCTAACATACAACAGTGAGCTATTAACTGTCATCTAAGAGTTGCATGCAAACTGCAAGGTAAAAATTAGAGCGTTATGTTTTTGTCCCCCAGTCTTTGTTTGATTATCCTAATGTTTCAAAAATAAATTGTTATATTTTTATTTTCAGCACCTGGTAAAGCCTGACAAGTTGACAACCATGACCTAATTTTTGGGCAATTTTTGGGCAAAGAACAAGAGGCCCCAACCTCCTTTGCTGCTCTTTCACCCCGGCTACAACCCAGCAAACACCAGTGTTAAAGGTAAGGAAACTGATGCTATATGTTTTTAGATTGGAGTTAGGGCTATGTATGTGGTCACTCTACATGGTGGTTGGGGTGGGTGCACATTTTGAACATTGTACCCTCAGTGGATGGAATTTACTAATAGCCTTAGCCCGGTGCTTTGGGCAATAACGGTTGTTAAAGGCACTATCTATCCATTGCCTTGTTAAAGGCCCTCAAGCAGTGTCTGTTTCAGTGCCTTCAGCAACCAGTATGGCACACAGAGGCAGCAGGGAGTAAGGCTGCATTTATAGCAGTCATGTTGTGCAAAGGGGAGCTGTTGGAGATATATTGCGATAATGCACAAGATATATGTATTTATACTGAAATTTGATATTATTGCACCAAACCTTATACGTTGTACTTTGATTATTGACAGGTTTCTTTAATATTGGTAAGGCCAGCATCGGCATGAATACAGTAGAACAGCTAATTGCAAGGCCATTCTTTGGACAGACACGTGAAGAGAAACTAAATATAAAGCAATTAGGACCTGATCAGCCTGACCTAAAACTGCAACAAACTTCCCATGACAGAGGAAAAACTTACAAACGTACATTCTCAAACACCTGGTACACAAAAGCTGATTGGCTTACAGGGTGCGCATCAAAAAATTCTCTGTTCTGCTTCCCTTGCTTGCTGTTTGGTGGTGACATGTCTTGGACAAAACAAGGAGTAATAGACTTGAAGCATTTGTCTGACAAAATAAAGAAGCATGCACACACAAGAAACCATATGGAAAACCTGACGAGACTGGGAATGTTGGGAGACACACCGATTGAGCACCACATAAACGATGTATACCGCAAAACAATACAGAAACACAATGAAACAGTTGATAGGAATAGACACATACTATAAAAAATAATTGATTGCATTCGTTTCTGTGGTGCTTTCGAACTGGCATTGCGAGGCCATGATGAATCTGAAAGTTCCTCAAATCCTGGAATATTCAGAGGCCTTGTGGATTTAATAGCATGCATAGACAAGGAACTGGAAGCACATTTAGCAAGTGCTACAGTCTTTAAGGGCACCTCTAAAATGATACAAAATGAACTCCTTGAGTGTATGCTAGAAATTATGAGAAGCCTTAATGTCCAAGAGGTGCAAAACACAGACTTTGTGGCTATTCAGGCTGATGACACCACTGATGTGGCCACAAAAACACAGTTCGTATTAGTCTTTCGGTACCTTGACAAAGACAGTAAAGTTGTGGAGAGGTTCTATGGTTTCACACATTTAAGAGACTCTAGTGCAGAAACCATTACTTCAGCTATACTGCGTCAACTGAACTTCATTTTTCCAGAGCTGCTCCAAAAAAAAAACTTATCGCACAAAGCTATGATGGTGCGTCCGTAATGAGTGGAAGCCTTGGTGGAGTACAGAAAATAATTAGAGATGTGTACCCTAATGCTCATTATGTACACTGTTACGCCCACCAACTTAATCTTATTATGCAACAGGCAGTATCAAAGATCTCCGAGACACAAATTTTCTTTCAGGATGTAGGAGGCATGGCAGCATTCTTCTCACGTTCCCCCAAAAGAACGGAAGCACTTCAGGAGATTGTGGACAAAAGGCTTCCAAGGGGATCCTCAACTCATTGGAACTTTAACATACGTACAGTCAACCTAATATATAAACATAGGGAGGACCTTGAGAAATGTTTTGACGCCATAGAAGCCAATGAAGACTTTGATTACAAAAGTCAGAATGAAGCCCGTGGCTTTGCTAGAACACTACAAGACAGAGAGTTTCAGTTCTTTCTGTTTTTATTTCATGACATAATGTTTTTTGTCGACATATTATACAACCAGTTACAAGCACGAGCCATAGATACTGTCTCTGTGCAAAGAGATACCAGTATGTTTGTCACCAACATGAGCAAAGTGAGAGATGGGGTTGACAATTTAGACAGCAAACTGCCAGAGGATTCTACTTTTTCAAACCGCAGGAAAAACATCAGCAGTCTGGTCCGAATTGCAAAGGAGATATGTGACGTTATAATTGTGCATGCACAAGAACGTTTTTCTTTCACAAAACATTTGGTGAGTGCCGCATTATTGCAAAGTGAACACTTTGCAAAATATGATCAATCCTTCCCTGAGCAAGCTCTGAATGATGCTGTGGAAGCTTATCCTATGCTCAACAAAGAGGACCTGAAAACTGAGTTGACTGTACTGTACGGAATGAGTGTATACCGGAAGGCCACTGGTGCCATTTCTTTGCTGGCTTTAATTCGGAAACCTAATATGGAAAAGTCACTTACAGAGACAGTGGCTTTACTAAAAATTGTCATTACCACTCCTATGACAACAGCAGAGTCGGAACGATGTTTTTCCACCTTAAACAGAATTAAGACATTCCTGAGGAACACAATGATTCAGGAAAGATTGAATGCTTTAGCAATGCTCTCTATAGAGAGCGACCTAGTTAAAAGAATCCTAGACTTTAACGTTCAAGTTATTGAAAAGTTTGCTGCTCTTAAAGACAGACGTGCTGATTTTATCTACAAAAAGTGAATATGTTGAATGCTGCTAGTTTGCGACCTGTATAGTTGTTTGTTAAATAAAAAACATCTGTGAGGTACTCAGAAAAGCAGTGTATCTCGAAGTCTGTTATGAAGCTCTGTGGTTATACTGAATAAGCAGCTACCTATGTTATATGACATCTCTTTATTAATGTAATAACTGCACTTTCACAATTGCTTTATTAACCTTCCTGCTTTCTCAAATTTGATTGAAAATGCACCATTTGTCCACTCTTTTTTCAAAATTTTCTCGGGGGGAGAACCCCCCCGAACCCATGTTAGGTTGTTCGGGCTACGGTACAGTATGAAAATCATTTTACGCCGCACCACTTTCAAATGTCACCAGCCGCCACTGCTAAAGTTGGTATTTAGTAAGGGCAAACATTCTCATTAAATGTGGGTGGCTAATGCAGAGATAGCTGTAGCACACAATACAGACTGGTGGGAGTACTAACTGTGGGTAGCACAGCCTTAAGGTAGAAACTGTTGTCACGACATATTTATGAAATTGTGGTCTTTGGTGCGCTTACAGTTGTAAGAGCACCAAAGACCACAGTTGCTCGTACAGCATGTTGCTTTTTAACTAGATTTGTGGACTATTAATCCCGCACATGCATATATACATGCACGGTAGAGTTATTTTACACATACTAGTTCAACTCTCTCTTTAAAGTATATCTGTTTAGGTTTCCAAATGGCCATGAATGTTACTGTAGTAAGTCAGCTGGCCGTGTGAAGCTCACCTGCACAGGTACCAAGAGGACAAATGTGGGCAGTGGGAATGAAAGTTCAAATCATTCCAGCTACTTCTGCAACTAAAACGTGGCTTTAGACCGAGGGGCTTTCTGCTTTCGGACACAAAGGCTGCAATTTCCTCCCTGGCTAGAGAAAGATGACGTTCCCATTCATTTATAACTTTTGAATGATAAATGCGATTAGAGCCAAATTTGCAGCATACACGTAACAAGGACTCAAATGGAATTTGGCCAAGTTATATTACAGTTGTGAGGTACAATTTTAGCAGTTTTGAGATAAGAAATAGTGTGCCTGAAATCACGCCCTGTGCATTCTCCTGATGCACACATTTATGTCCAGAGGGTCACTTTCCTAGAATCTGGTAGCCATGACCGATATCTGTTGGATGCCTCTGGCAAATCTTGAGAAGTGAAAATTCAAAAATACTGAGGACCCATCTATGATATTTGGAATTCCTTAGTCAATGGCATCTAGCGGCCAACCATGAAATCTGAAAGCCCTTGTGGTTCAGGCAGGTGTCTCTGGCAAAAGTTGACAATCTCCAATATCTGTCAACTATGCCAGGCAAATTGTAACCATCACTGACTTCTGGTGGCCATCTCTGACAAGTGATGGTTAGCCCTTACATCTGGTGGCCACCCCTGATGTCTGGGTCCTGCCCTTGGCATAAGGTGGGCATCACTAACTGATGTTGGCTACTCATGTTATACGGTGACAATCCCAGGCTCTGTTAGGCGTCTTTAGCATAAAGTAATCAATCAACATCTGGTGGGCATCCCTGATAATTGGGCTCTGGTAGACATCACTGGCATTTCAAGGGAACCGCTGCTATTGGAGCAACGTAATTTAGGCTCCACCTTAATTTGTCACTATTATGTAATTATATACTAGTAACTGCCATTATATACACTGTGTGCCTTAACTTCATTAACTTGTGTGAAGCATTTAAATGTTTTAATGAAATGTAATCATCGTAGGGATTAGAGAGTAATATATTAGTGCACTAATGTTCAGTTGAAATATGTAATCATGTACTTTTATTAAAGTTTTTGTTATGCTCCTGGTGGGGCATTGATATGGCAGTTACATGACATCTTTAACCTGTAACAGAGTCTATCATCTCCTAATTAATTTCATCATAAAACCAATGTGACCTGCCTACAGAGGATCATTCTTTGATTGCAACATTTTTCAGTGGCGGCTGGTGACATTTTAAAGTGGTGAGGCATAAAAGTTCAAGATGAGTGCCCTGTGGTGAGTCCAACTGTCATAAGGAGTGTTCAGGGTGGGGGGTAGGTAGATGCTTATTCAATATAACACAGTCTTTTAGCTGGAAAATCATCAAAAGTTAGGCATCAGATAGTCCTAAACATGCCATTTGCAACTAGTCATTATCATTAAATTAAGGGCATAATGTTCTCTAGCATCACATTAATAGTTTGGTCAGCATATTATCCCATTTTCATAAAATTCAATGACCAGATCTCATTACCGGGTCCCGCGCCACCTCCGCACCTGGCCTGGTACCGCGTTTTCCTGCTGCAGGAACAGGAATCAGAGGCCTCCCTCCCCTACCCTAAGCCAATCACATTGCTGCAATGGCAGCGTTGTGATTGGTGGGGACGGCGCCCAGCCAGGCGCCTATGTGGAGGCCATTTTCTCTATGTAGGCTGCCCTTGACATTTTTACACTTATTTTTAAAGTTAAACTTGTGTATGTGTAACCATATAGTCGAAGTTCATATTAACTGGTGAGTTAACTTAGCCTGACTACAGGCCTAAACTGAAATGCATTTAGCTTTGCCAGCATATTCTTTCTTTTTGCACATGCAGTATCATGATTCTCGTTAATTTAAGAAAGACTTATTGTTTGTAATAGACGCTCTTGAGTGCCATTTTGGTCAGCGCACTAGTTGTTGAATGCACGCCCGGCTACAAAATGTACACACCGGGGCACAGACATGCAGCAGGCATGCCACTGTCTGCGACCAGGAACCAGGACCAGTCAGGGTCAGTTATTCAGCAGAAGAACTGCACGCACTCAACCTCACTGAAGGTGGGGCATGTAAGCACACCACTATTCTCGGCAACAAGAACCAGACCTGTGAGAACTGTAAAATGACTATAGCCAACCTCAATTTTATTGCAGACAACCACAGGCCAGAGAGAGAAGGGAGCAATAGCGAACAGTGGCAGCTGTATCTGCTTAACTGCAGATCAATGCCCAAACACTACCTTGAAAAATTCACTTTTTTAGAAGACAACAAACATTTAGCTATGTTCCTCACTGAAACCTAGCTTCAAGAAGACTCCATGCCAGATATTGAAATTGCCCTGCCCCATGGCTATGCAATTGCCAGGTGGGACCGGGAAGAAAGTAAAAGTGGAGGGGAGTAGCCATTATCTACAAAGAGGAGTTAAAGATTAAATTTGACTCTATATCTTTACCTGGGTGTGAAAGTTTTTTCTTTGCCTTAGAACTGTCCCCGACCTTTACCTTCTCAGGTTTATTAATTTACCATTCCCTGTGCCCTGCCACACAGTTTATATAGACCCTTCCTGATATTGTGGCAGAACACAGTCTATTATCTACTAACTTCACTGTTCTAGGTGATATAAATTTGCATCTAGAAAAAGCCACATGTGAAGTATCCTAAAACTTTATAATGGACCTAGTGGTGGTCCAATTAACACTACGAGTTGAAGCCCATACCCATAAGCAAGGCCACCTACTAGATACATATTCTCCAACATACCTGAGCTGACTACGGGGTCTCAATAGAGATTCTATGGTCTGACCATAAACTATTCCCCTTCCAACTTTGTAATACAAGTACTAAATTCACTGCACCGCACCAGTCTAAATTTAGACGTAACTGGTCAGAAATGGACATAGGGGCATGGGAGAATATGCTCGCCAAATCCTTCCCCGAAATAGTTGGGGATATGGCAAGCAAATATATCAAGTTTAAAACATTAATGGTGAATGCCTTAAACAACCTCGCTCCTCTTAAACAACAGAAGGCCCAACACCCATGAGATAGGGCACCATGGTTCACACCAAAACTCATTAAATTGAAAAAGGAGTCAAAAAAACTAAAAAGGGTCTTGAGGAAAAGCTACGATGTATCTAGCAAAGATAACTAAGAACATATCACTATGCCATTTGAAAGGCAAGAGTCAACTACTTAGCCTTTAAGACTGACAATGCGGCAAACTCCTCCAAAAAACTGTTCCACCTGGTGAGCAGACTAATGAAACCCGCAAAAGCAAATCCAGCCCCTTCCTTGAGATTAGAGATGCAACATGCTAGCCGACTTCTTCTTGGAGAAGGTTAATAACATCCTCCTCACACTTGTAGGGGATGATGGAGCAGCTAAGTCTTCCCAACTGTGTTACCAACAATTGAGCTCTTTTCCAGAAATCACCCAGAAAGAGACCCTGAAGCTTCTTAAATCTCTAAAATCGGTCTCCCCGTTGGACGCTTCTCTCCCAGACATTAGGCTCAACGGTGGGAAAGCAGTAACAAGTATACTAACAGATATGCTTAACTTTTCACTCAAATCCGGGACAGTTCCTTCAGCCTAGAAACATGCCATTGTCAAACCACTACTAAAGAAGCCTTCGGCCAACCCCCTAAGTGTGAAAACTACCACCCGATCTCCCTCTTCCCAGGACCTAGTAAAATTCTAGAAAGGTTTGTAAATAGAAACCTTTTGTGACATCTAGAGACAAACTACATCTTACATCCATCTCAGACAGGCTTTAGACTGGGTAGCAGCATGGAAACAGCATTGCATGCTACCACAGAAGAGCTCAGAGCTATCCTGGATGAAGGTGGGTCAGTGGCCCTGATCCTGCTGGATTTGAGTGCGACTTTTGACACTGTCTCCCACCCAGGACTAGTGAAAAGGTTGAAAGAGGCAGGCATAGCCAGATCGGGTTTTTGTTAATATGACGAGGAGCTTTTCGCAACTACTGTACCTCGTAATGGGTTGCTTTCACGTTTTGGTTAGTATGCACGGCACGCGCTGGCACTAGAACTAACTAAGACTGGGTCATCGTATTTTTATGAGCACTGTGGCTACACACACGCCGTCATTAAAGTAGCGTTAGGACTGAGTCACCTTCGTTTACAGAATGGTGTAGCCACGCACGGTTAGACATCTGCATGATTTAGCATTGAGTCTTCTCTCCTTTTTAATCATCATGGCAACTAAACAAATGCTTTCTCACTAAACAATGCCCATCACAGTGTAGATTCTGTCACCACACCAGATCGGGCATATCCTGATCGCACTCATTTTGTCTGTATCGGGTCACTGCTAAATGACATTTATGCCAGCACATTCAACACTGCGTACAGCTCAACCCCAGTTTAGATCTAGTCTATTTTGATGTTTAGACAGTCCGTGCTTCCTTTAGAGTTGATCCTAATGACCCCCTCTCCTTGTACTAGATATTGATTGGATTGATTCCCTGCTGCGAGAGACTAACGACCTCGGAAGCAACCTTTTTCCTACACAGTAAGTGTCCATTCTATGGCCTGTCCTAGAGAGTGAGTTTTCTCACCACCCCTTCGGACCTTTTAACCTGATCCGGTTTCCCTTCCTTTTGCTTTTAGGACTACGCCTAGCCCATCACACCCTGGAAGGCACACTGATCGTGCCTTTCTACAAGTATGTATTTGTTACCTCATTCACCCAAGAGCACTCACCCCTCCTCTGTAAATACCGCCACCTCACTTACACGTTTTTTTGATTACTCGTAGGTGTTCTTCCCAGCCCTGTCCTGACGAAGACCCCAATGTGAGGATTAACTCACCCTCAACTTTAGGGGTCGAAACGTTGACAACTGACAACCTAACCACAAGCTCAAAGGATTGATTTTTACGAATAACATGTACATTTGAGCTATGTTTACATTCAGGAACATTTGACCTATGTTAGGCTGGAAAGGTCTAACCTCATGTAGATATGATGTATATATGTCACTATACCTTTACCCTGTCCTTTACCCACAGATTCACCACCATTTACCCTACCCCTTCTTCTTCTTCCTTCACACCAAGAGCACTGTAAATATTTATCGCACTGCTACATATTTTGAGCAACTGTGTTGCCTCTAAGAAATGCTTTGACGTTATATTGCATTTGATGCCTTTCATTTTTAGGATTAAAAATCTGATTTGAACATCATACATAAGCAGGAGTGGTGAATGTTTTACTATTTTTCTTCTGTAAAAGAAAGTTGCTACCACGACCACCATTATATTGTACTGTAATACTGACCCAGGTCTGGTAGTTTTATGTGGGTTACCCCGTTAAAACTCAACACGGCATAGCCGGAACAGCACTGAAATTGCTCACCTCCGTCCTCCAAAATAGAACCTTTCAAGTTTGTGAGGAAGCCACACTTTCGGAAGTTCACCCCCTTAAATGTGGGTGCCACAAGGGTCCTCACTGAGCCCTACATTTGTCAACCTGTACATCCTTCGATTGGCAGAGATCATAAAGGCCCATGGTCTCTCATCAACATCCTACACTGATGACACTTAGATCATCATCTCCCGCTCCCATCAAACGGATATAACATCCATCCAGCTCAACAACTGCCTTAAAAATGTTGTAGACTGGATGGCAGCACACAGTCTCAAACTAAGCGGGGAGAAAACAGAGATCATGGTAATCGGAAATAACTCCCCCGGGTGGATGGAGCTCAACTGGCCAAATCTTTTGGGCAATCAACCCACACCTAAAATGGAGGTCAAGTGTCTAGACTTCTTGCTAGACAACAAGCTCACAATGACAACACAGGCAAAAAACTAGTGGCAACATGCTTTGGCCTGCTAGGGAAGCTATTGAGATGGCTACCTGAACCATCATGTAGAGTGGTGGTGCAAGGTCTAGTCATCTCACAAATGGAAAGCGGGAACTCCCTATACCTGGGAAGCCCCAAGTCAGTCATAAAAAGGCTCCAAGTCACTCAGAATGCTGCAGCCAGTATATTATTGAAGATCCCCAATCACCAGTCTGTAACCATGGCTCTGGCAAACCTGTGCTGGCCTCCAGTACTTAACAGAAATCACTTTAAAACGTTATACATCGCTCATCGAGCAATGTATAAAAAGGGACCGAAGCTGAGCCAAAGAATATTAACATCCTACGACCCAATAAGAACGCTACACTCTACTACCCAGCAACTATTATGCCAAGTATAAAAAAAACAAGGAGTGGAGGACGCTCCTTCACATATCTGGCCCTTAACCTCTGGAATGCCCTCCCACAGCAAATAAGGAAAACAGAGTCAGAACAAAAATTTGGGAAACTGCTTAAAACCGCTCTCTTCAGCTAATTGGGTTGGGCTGATATGTTATCTGTAGGGTATCTTAGCACTGGGAAGCCCGGTTGGGTAGCCACGTGCTCTGCAAATTTGTATGAATAGAATAGAATAGACTGTCGATAGTGATGCCTGGAGGGAAGAACTTGGCAGTGAACGTGGAGAATTAATGGTTAGAAGAGGCCTCTGTTCATCGTGTACCAGGACAGAGGGATGCTCAAGATTGTGGATTCCAGTTCAAATTCCGAACAATGAGAAACTTAAAGGATGTTGAAGATGCTCCTCTTGAGTAACAAATTGATCGGTTCCTATTGGTGTGAAAGGAGATAAGGACGTTTCTGAAACTTCCGTTATTTTAATTTGTATTTTCATAGTTGGAGGGCAGATTCCCTTTGGACTTGGAGAAGGACAGACTTCTCTGCTTACCTATTTTCTTGCAAGTGTGAAGCTTTAAGCTAAACACTTAGGGGCCGATTACGATACGGAACGTAAAGGCTCCGACCTGGGGTTGGAGCCTTTAGGGCCACATCGTAATGGGCCGGTCAGTTCACTTTCCGACCGCCTCCTTATGTTGGAGGCGGTCAGAAAGTAAACCTGCCAGTCATTCCGGCTAGCTTCTGACGGGCTCTGGAGAGCCCGTCCGCAAGTCGGAAGGCAGCAAGTAATCTCAAGGTCGGGTCTTTCTGTCCTTGAGATTACGATCACAGTTTCTGACATGATTTTCATGCTGGCCTGTCCGACATGAAAACCATGTCAGAAAGCGTGTTTGGGGGCCCACAGCACGGCCCCCTTTGGTGCACGGCCTCCGGTTGGAGGCCGAAGGGGCACGTTGATCCCTGCACCTTATGGTAGGCACCATGGTGCCTGCCACGGGGTGCAGGGATGAACTACACCTCCCTTTTCTCAATGGGAGCTTGTGTTACAGCTGGTTACGGCTGGTTTATGGCCGTAACATGAGATCCAATTGAGAAAAGTGGAATGCAACCGAACAGTGTTCGGTCGCATTATAATATGCCGGCTGGGACCGCTACCAGGTGTCAGTCGGTCCCATGTGTCGGGTGGAAGGAATTCCGCCCCACATTGAAACAACCCCCTTTTTCTTTTCCAAAACGTCTACAGAAGTCTGTATAATGCTGACACCTTCCATGCTCCCTAAATAGAAATACTGGATAGATGGTCCTGTAGTTGACCTATGTTTAGAAGAGAGAAGGGAAGTTTGCTTTAATTTGTTTCATTATTGTTGTGGCTGTTACTATGCTGTGTCTCATTTTATTAAGGCTCAATCTACTGAGATATTTCAGCTTATCTGCTGTAATACTGTATCTCTTGAACTCCTCCTTGTTCTGCTTACATACTTGATTGTTGAGTATCCTAAAATAAATCCATTTGACCACATTTGGAAATTCTTGGTCCTTATTGAGGAGTCGCATTGGCTTCACAAGCCAGAAAGGTGTTGTTGATGTCTTCTCCCTTACAGTGCTTCAAGTCAATCAACAAAGGTCCATACGACCAATGAGAAAAAATATGTAACAATTTTACTAAAATATTGTGGTGTAAGCACCAGTACGCTGTCACTATTAGTGGGCACATCTGGCTTTCGATTTTGTTGTGGATCTCTCTTCTAAGGTCAGAAGCCTTGTCATATGTGACCATCTGTGATATCTAGTAGCCACTACTGGTATCTGCTGGGCACCCCTGGCATATGTTGGACAGTTCTGTTATACGGTGGACACCCCTGACATCAAGTATCTGCTGTAATACTGTATCTCTTGATACAGGCAGATGTGCAAGGATGGTATCTGGTAGCATGTATCATCTGGCAGGCATCCCAGGCATCAGATAAATATCACTGAAATTAGGTACCCACCTGTGACATCTGTAGACCACTCCTGTCATCTAATGGAAAACCCAGATATCAGGTGGCAATTCCTGATAGCCGTGCCTGGCATCTGGAGACATGCCCATGGCTTTTGATACTTCCCCTCCCCCCAAGCATCAACAGGCAATTCCTAGCACTTAGTGGCCAGTACTGGCTTCAGCGTACATCAATAACAAAAGATGAACATTCCTGGATTAATGGGACATCCTTGACATCTGGAGCTCACTCCTGTACCTGCATCCCACCCACAGCTCATTGTGGAAAACAGTTTCTTATATCAATTATCCCTGGGCAATCCTATCATGTTCTGGGCATTCCTGACAAAGGGTTGCATCCCTCTAACCCCATGCCAGCCCAGCAGCTGGTTGTCAGCTTTCAGATGCATTGACATTCCTGACACCGTGTGGTCATCCCTGACATCTTGTTGACTAATTATAGCATGTGTGTAGGAAGGAGCTAGTCCAATGATGAAGCATGCCAGCTAGGTGGATGTGGGCTATTGAATCCTTAAAATAAGGATTCCCCGGGATGTATGGATGCCAGTGGACCAAGGCTGAAATGTAATTCTCTATCATACAGCGGAACAGCACACCAGTTCATTGTATTGTGATAATACATCACCATTCTGAAATTTTGCAGATGCAATTGACTGGGCCCCACATTTGTTACTCAACATCACATATAATACCAGTACAGCAAAGTAAGCAATAGTGAAAACTTACAATAAAAACAGAGAAAGTTCAGTGGGGATCTTTACAGTAGTCACATTCCACACAAAGGTAATGGTTATTGCATTGAAAGAAACACAGTAAATTTCCTAAAAATAACAAACTAGTATAACACAGATAGGTAGAGTATACACAATGAGAACAGTCTCACAATGAGAACTTATAGGGCTAGATTTAGAGTGTGGCAGATAGGGTATTCAGAGCCTGATTACGATCTTGGCAGATGGGTTAGTCTGTCACAATGGTGAAGGATACCCAGTCTGCCAAAATATAAATTCCATAGGATATAATGGGATTTATATTTCGGTAAACGGGATATTCGTCACAGTTGTGATGGAGTAATCTGTCTGCCAAGATCGTAATCAGGCTCTCTGTCTCAAATGCAACAGAGTACCCTGTCCTCAAACCCCCAGTCCTCCTGCCTCATTCACAGTTGGGAAGACTGTAAATATTCCGTCAATGGAGCCCCTGTTTGCTCTGAGCCAGGTTCGTAAGAGAAAATACTTTACACCGCTCGCCCTGTTTAGGGTGGATGGTATAAAGTCTTTTTTTGTCTTTTCCATAGGGGACAGGATAAAATAATAATGACCCTAACATCCTGGGAGGAAGCTACTGGAATGTGATGGTCATTACTTTTTTGTTTTTGCAGATATGACAATAGGCCTCTTTCGTGTCACTCCACATTAGTCTAATGGAGTTTAACTGAGAATTCTTAAAGATGAAATTTGGTTTTTATAAACATTGTTTTTACATATTACACTTACAAATCATGAGGGGATTCTTTTTATTAGAATCACAAACAATTACCATGACACATATTGCTTGTCATGACCTCAAACATTTATGTTGTGCACGTGCATAGTCTTTTTAAAAAGTCTTCCACACATCAAATCACAGCAGTCGTTCGATTTCCTGCATTTGCAACATAATCCACCGTCTGCTGCATAATTTGCAGATTACATTTCATACATTGTTCCATGCACCAGCTGACACATTATAAAAGTTATCTGATGACCTTTCAGTTGCTGATTGCTGTATTCAGATGTTAAACTTGTTCTAATGAGATGCAAAATTTCCCAGTCAGTTTTAATAGGTGGTGAAATGTCAAAATAGCAAAATAACAGTCACAAGTTATGCCGCATCATGCCGCATAATTGCCTGTTTGTACCTCAACATTTTGTAACCCAGCCACATAATTTGGCCCTCCCTTGACTCCTAATTCTAGTGGCCCTGGTCTATATTCTCCTATGCATGCCTACTATGATAGTCTTCTACAAGTTGATATTTTGAAGTCTATGTTGCTGCAGTCGTATGCTAGAAGATTTATCTTACTACCAGAAGGCAGGAAATTTTTTTGGTCCAGTTGCGTTCTCCAAAAGGCGAACACATTCTCACATGAGGGTAACTGGACAGCAAAGGTGGGACCAAGGTTCTCAAACATGCCACTACTCTATTATCTTCCCGGAGTATCCAAAGATATTGGAGTAGACGCCTCACTCGTTTATCGTGACATGCTTCATCATCAGTGCCTATCCACACCCTTGTAGGGTGATACCACCAGGACGGATTCAACCAGAAGAAATTCTTTGGGAGTTCTTAGATAAAATAAAACTGGATAGGGCCGGGATCCAGAAGAAATAAAGTTAGTTTTTTCAGTGAATTTCTAAGGTTTTTTTAATGCTCTTTCCTAACTATAATGTCCCTTTAACCTTTGTTTTTCAGGGTCTTTATATGGTTTTTTAATGTTATTTCCTAACTATAACATCCCTGTAATCTATTTTTGTTTGTGAATTTTTAAGTTTTTCTTAATTTTCTTTCCTAACTATAAGGTCCCTGTAACCTTTGAGAGTGGGCGTGTGAGTGCCTGTTGGGGGCAGTGAGCGGGTCTGTGAGTTGCTGTCTGGGTCTGTGAGTGTGTGGTGTGAGTGGCTACATGGGTCTGTGAGTGGGTGTGTGAGTGGTTATGTAAGCATGTGAGTGGGTGTATGGGTGTGTGAGTGGTTGTTTGAGTGACTGTATGGGTCTGTGAATGGGTTTGTGAGAGACTGTATGGGTCTGTCAGTGAGTGGGTGCTCAAGTGGCTATATGGGTCTGTGAGGGGGGGTGTGAGTGGTTGCCTGGTTGTGTGAGTGCATGTGTGAGTGACTGTATGGGTCTGTGAATGGGTGTGTGAGTAGCTGTATGGGTCAGTGAGTGAGTGTGTGAGTGGCTGTATGGGTCTGTGATTGGGTGCGTGAATGGCTGTATGGGTCTGCGAGTGGGTGTGTGATTAGTTATCTGGGTCTGTAATTGGCTGTATTGGTGGCTGTATGGATTGCTGAGAGGGTGTGTGAGTGGCTGTATGGTTGGGTGACTTGCTGTATTGGTCTGTGAATGGGTGTGTGAGTGGCTGTCTGGATCTGTTGGTGAGTGGGTGTGCAAGTGGTTGTATGGGTCTGTGAGTGGGTATGTGAGTGGTTACCTGGGTGTATGGGTGACTGTATGGGTGTGTGAGTGGCTATATGGCTGTATGAGTGGGTGTGTGAGTGACTATATCGGTCTGTGAGTGGGTGTGAGAGTGATTATCTGGGTCTGTGAGTAGGTGTGTGAGTGGCTGTATGGATCAGTGAGTGTGTGTGTGACTGGCTGTATGGGTCGGTGAGTGGGTGTGTACATGGTTATCTGAGTATGTGAGTGGGTGTGTGAGTGGCTGTATGGGTGTGTGAGTGTGTGTGTCACTGGCTGTATGGGTCTGTGAGTGGGTGTGTGACTGGCTGTATGGGTGTGTGAGTGGCTGTATGGGTTTGTGATTTGCTGTGTGAGAGGCTGTATAGGTGTGTGAGTGGTTATCTGGGTCTGTGAGTGGGTGTGTGAGTGGTTATCTGAGTCTGTGAGTGGGTGTGTGAGTGGGTGTGCGACTGGCTATATGGGTCTGAGTGGCTGTGTGACTGGCTGTATGGGTGTGTGAGTGGGTGTTTGAGTGGCTGTATGGGTCAGTGAGTGTGTGTGAGAGTGGCTGTATGGGTTGGTGAGCATGTGTGTGAGTGGCTGTATGGGTATGTGAGTGGCATTATGGGTCTGTGACTGGGTGTGTGAATGGCTCTATGGGTCTGTGACTGGGTGCGTGAGTGGACTATTCGAATTTTGGTATTTTAAAGACACAAATTAACTTGAACTGGAGGTTCAAGCCCCTGCTCCAGGACGATACCACACATCAGTGTAGAATATGCTTTAGCACTGCTGTGACACAATTGTGGCGCATAGCAGCCTTCTGATCAGGGGCTTAGCTATCAATGGTGCAGCAGGTGTAGCGGCCCTTGGGCCCAATGGTCTCATGGGCCCACTGCACCCCTAGAGTTGCTCTATTTTACTATCTGGCAGGAGGGCAGGTAGCCCATTGTCCTTGCTCGGATTAGGGCCCCTAGCACTCTTACTATGCCACTGCTTCTGAAACGCCTCTGTAGAACAGCGTATGGGTATTGGTCAATTTATAGGAAATAGTGCATTGATGTGTAAAGCCTGCTTTTGTCTGAATAATAATGCAAGAAGGTGTAGGATTATTGGCTGTGAAACACTCCAGCCTAGGCTTGGCACAGAGCCTTGCGCTCCACATTGGAAGCAAGGGAAGCAATGCAAGTTCTGTGGGAACCTGTCTTGTAGGCAATTAGATAAGCACAATATATTTCTGATTCTTCTAGGCAACTGTCAATCTATGCCATGAGATTCACACATGCACATCATGGCAAGACAAAAAGAGAGAGGATGGTTGATTGAAGAATGCCAAGTATGGGAAAGGGAAAAGTGAACAGCAAAGCGCTTCCTCTTGCAGTTTAGATTGACTCGCACTTGGCAGTGCTGAGGTGTCACTGACGACGGCTCTTTGAACATGTGCACATTCTCAAGGGTCAGCAAGCATAGAAATCACTTGTTCTTGGGTAGATAAAAAGAAGAATGTGTGGCTTCTTTTCAGCAATAAGCCAACCTGTGCATTACATTTTGCATTTGCCCCATCCCTGACACTTACATAATGTTGCATGTATAGTTATAGCGCTCAGGGAAGTTCTTTTGTATATTTTGGCACAATCAGGAACATAATGGGAGAGGAACTGCACTGTACTTGTAAACATAGCTGGTGTATGACAGTATTTTCCCACCGTAAAACTTAAGTGTCCTGGCTGGGTATTTTTACAGTGCAGCGTTCGGTAACTGCGTGGCTTCTTAGCGCTTGTGTACAATGACAATTGGGTTCAAGAAGCATAAGCATGAAGATTTATTTTTAAGTGGCAAGCACATGCAGGTCTCCAGAACGTATTCACAATCAGCGTTTGACATGCCGTGTTCATAGTTATTTGTCATTTTCGAAGTGCCCTCTCTCCAGTTAACTGAAAACTAGCAGTGTCCTGCACCCGCATTCCCATCCCGTGATAAGCATTGGTCATTTTTATAGACGATCTTGCTTAAAATCATGATTGACCTGTTTGTGAGATTGTAATTGAATTTATGTAGCGCTTACTAACCCTAACTGTCTTCTACTCAAGAAGCAATGGCTCATCACCAAAGACTCCTCTGACAGAGCTGTACCCAAAACAGCACTCAAAGACTACCACTGGCACAACAAGGAGGCCAAAAGAGCAACCATCATGGGCCCCATCGACACCGCAGCCAATCACACCAAGGAACTTTCTTAAATCATCAAGGATTCTCCAACCCGACTGCCACAGAAAACACAGTACGTCCCTCCCAACAACTCTGCGACTCACTATCCGACTACTTCAACAGCAAGATTGCCAACATCTACAACAACTTTAACCCCCAACCACCTCACTCAGCCTCAACAACCTAATCCAACCAGCGAACCCCAGCCCAGCCATAACTACCTGGCCCCCACTCGACTTCCAGAACACCACAACCATTATGTCCTCCATCCACTCCAGGGCTCCCACTGACTCCTACCCCCACCATCTCTTCCACCTTGGATCCAACATATTCAGTCCTGAACTCACCAACCTCCTCAATGCTTCCATCTCCACAGCATCCTTCCCAGATGGATGGAAGCACGCAGACATCAGACCACTCCTAAAGAAGCCCTCAGCCAATCCCAGCGACCTCAAAAACTTCCAGCCAATCTCCCTGCCTCCATACCCAGCCAAAGAACTCGAGAAGGCCATCAACTGACATCACACCGACTACATAGAACAAAACCACCTACTTCATGCATCACAATCATGTTTCCGGGCCAACCATAACACAGAGACTGCACTCATCGCTGCAACTGATGACATCAGAACCCTCCTCAACCAAGGAAAAACAGTGGCTTTGATTCTCCTCAACCTGTCTGCAGCATTCAACACCGTCACCCACCACATCCTCATCGACAGACTCCACAACATAGGCATTCAGCAACACGCCCTCAAGTAGATGATCTCATTCCTCTCAGGATGCACCCAGATCATCCGTCTACCTCCTTGCATCTCCACTCCCTAGGAAATGCGGTGTGCCCCTCAGCCCCACTCTGTTCAACATCTACATGACCCCCCTCGCAGACATCGTCAGATTCCATGGACTCAACATAATCTCCGATGCCAACGACACTCAGCTCGTCCTCTCGCTCACCAAGGACCCCTCTAACACCAAAACCAATCTCCTCAATGCCATGACCGATGTAGCCGACTGGATGAGAAACAGCTGATTCAAACTGAACTCTGACAAAACTGGGATACTGATCTTCGAAAAGAACACCTCTGCCTGGGACCACAGCTGGTGGCCACTCCGGAAGAACTTGGACCCACACAGACTGACCACGCTCGCAACCTCTGCATAATCCTGGACAGCCAACTGACCATGAAACAACAAGTCAATGCAGAAGCCTCTTCCTGCTTCCACACCTTCTGTATGCTCCGCAAAAGTTTCAGCTGGATCTCAGTAAATACCAGAAAGATCGTCGCACAAGCCCTTGTCACCAGCCGCCTCGACTACTACAACGCGCTCTACCCTGGTATCTCCACCCAGCTCCTCAGGAGACTCCAGACAATACAGAAATCGGCAGCCAGACTCATCCTGGACCTCTCCAAGCATACACACATCTCTCCTCACCTCAGAAACCTCCACTGGCTCCCTATCCAGAAAAGATGCCAATTCAAGATGCTCATGCATGCCTTTTTGATGCAGACGCAGCAACCTTAGCGCCCAGATACCCCTAGGGTTGATAGTGCTGTGTGCTAGAAATTATTGATTGATTGATTGATGAGGTGTTGAATCCCTTTACGTCGGGCTGCACGCTGCTCCGGAACCCAAAGATTAGTGGTTAGTCCAGTTTTATTGGTTATTGTTTGTCATTGGGATTAGTCTTGTGCGCTCAAGTAATTCCTGTGAACTTAAGAATTCCTGACTACTGCTGGAACTAAAAACGCATTCAAACCCTACTCTGGAAACCCTTATGCCTCTCCTACTCTAAACCTACTGTATACCACCACATAGCATAATTCTCTTTCAGGGCTAGAAAGAGGTTTTAGTCGGAAAAAGCTCAAAAGACCCTGGATGACTTTCACTTCAAACCAGTAAACAGAATCTTGCCTGGTCACTATACTTTATGGTGCATGAACCAGCTCCAAGATTCAACCAAAGAGCATGCAATAGAGAAAGCCATCTCATTTCAACGTCGTTCTGAAAAGGTAATGCTTTTTTAAGGCAATTCAACCACAAATATGACAAGTGAAAGCACTAGCTGTTTAATTCCACAAAGGAGCCTTTCCTGTCCCCCAAAACGGCCAGAGGGATTGTTAATGATGAACAAAGCAATACACAATGTTTCCACCTTTAGACTATGTGTAGAAGAAGTACAGTCAAAGGCCTAAAAGAGGAGCAAGTTAAAAGTCCCATCACTGAAAGCGATTTTTTCAAGTGTTTAAATGCTGCAAATTAGAACAAGAGACGTTATGGGGTACTTTAATTGTGCGCTCTTGCATATTATTGAGGTGGTAGGCCTTTCTGCTTGAATATAGTCGCTGTCAAGAAAATCCCTCAAATCTTGGTTCTCGAATGCTTGACAGAATTTGTGAGTCTCACTGCTAATCTACGGATCCTTGACTTTAGACTAGACTTAGACTGCAGAATACTCGACTGTCTTTTGATGAGTTGTTTAAAATCATGTATGCACAATCTTCCACCAGCTTTCATACCATCGTGCCTTTTACTCGCCCTACAAACTTAAATATCCCACTCAACTTTGTTGTGCTTTAATTTTGCTTTCCAAAACGGTTGAAAAAGCGATAGTGTAGTACTGCCTAAATGCTTTTATAAATTAAAGAACGACCCTTAGCGTTGCCGAACAAATTCGGGCAGTTACAGCTGAGCGTGGTGTAACCCATACTAGCGGATTTCACTGAGTTATTTACTCCGCCTGTCCTCGGTGAAAGTGCCTGAAACCCCACTACTCTTTCAGCTAACATTGCATTAGAGTTGTGCTTTCCTTCATAACAGGAGGACTGTAGTATATGGTGTTATGGTGTTTGGTAAGTGGTATTTCTCTTTAATAGATTGTAGTTATTAGAATGTGTTTATGTTCTAAGTTCTATACTGTACTTGGTCTGGAATGTAGCTTCGGCATTCTGTCAGCCAGCTAACTTCTCCAGACGTGCTTTTTACTACTCCACAATAAATCCTATTTTCAATTCTATGGAATCATCTTATTTCTGAATGCTACAAATTGGCGACGATTTGGGATGCGACTAGTTTCTTCTGGATTTTTTTTACTTGCCTTTTGCAAAAAAAAAAAAAACAAGATTTCATCAAAATCTCTATTTTCTTCAAATTTAATCTCTACGAGTTTTCCACCGAGGAGTTCAAGCGTGGTTTACACTTTCCGACGGTCGATAATTCTTCAAACTACATGTGAGTACTTTGATAATTATTATTCATGTAAGTTACTCACCAACAGCTGTTTATTTTTAAACCATCACTTATTTCAACGACGGTTTCGAATGTCATCGAGCCACGCGTTGCCTGGTAGCAGTTTTCCCGTTGCAGTCGGCCAGCCGCGCACTGTTCCTTTGAACCACGCAGCTCCTTGGCAACAATACTCTCAACGCGCTGTCATCGCGCAAAGCATTGTGGTGTAACGTGACATCAAAGGTCACGCTACGTTAACCTCGACGCGGCGTACGTGCTGCCATCTTTGTCTTCAACAGTTTTTCTTCTATGTTTCTTCTTCGAGCACGTCTGGTACATCACAAGCTTTTACAAGCTTATCGTTTTGCTTCTACCTCAATAGTTTAATCGGAAGTTGCTGTCTCAACTACCTTATTTACACGTTTGACTTCAAGTAAGTTTTTTTTTTTTTTTGTTATATATAAAAAACAAATTATTGACTGGCTGGGTTTTATTCAACATCACCATGGATACTACTGCTTCAACCAGTACCTCAGGTTCTTCTTGCATTAATATAAATCTAAGTACTCCCAAAGAATTTCTTACTGCACCTGGTGATCCCATTATTAAGTGGACAGAATGGAAAGAGTATTTTCTTAATTATATAGCTACCTTGGAGGATAATGTAGGTATTTTATCTCCTGAAAGAAAGAAAAGAATACTTTTACACAGTCTTGGTCCTGAAGGGTTAAGAGTTTACAATCTAATGCAAAAACCTGAAAGATCAGGTGACTTTGATATTTTTAAAAGTGCTAATCTAGATCTTTCAGAACATTATTCTCCCACTGTCTGTATTGGTGTAACAAGACGTGCATTCTTTAAAAGAAAACAGCTTCTACATGAATCTGTGGACGAATATGTTTCTCAATTAAAAACCTTGGCTTCATCTTGCAAATTTGGCCTTTTGCATGATGAACTTATTCGGGACCAAGTAGTTGTTTGCACAAAAAATAAAGGCATTCAAGACAGGCTTTGGATTGAAGGTGAGTCCAGTTTAAAAGATGTCATCGATTTAGTAAAAAAAGCAGAACTGTCGGACAGAAGCTCCAAGGCATTATCAGAACAAACTGAATCTGCATCTACTGTTAATAAAATTTCTGCTGCCAAGAAAGGGAAAGAATTTAATAAGAAAAATAAGAACTTTCAAAACAAAAGTTTCAATTCCAAGATTTCTTCTAAACCAAGGGTAAATCAATATTTTGCTTCAACTTTTGCTTGCTATCGTTGTGGGGACAAAAATCACAACGCTGGTTTTGATAAATGTCCAGCAAGATCTACAAAATGTTCACAATGTGGAATTTTAGGACATTTTGCTAAAGTATGCAATAGAAAACCTACACAGAAACCAAAAGTTACTTGTCTCACAGAAACTGATTCATCTGATTATGACTCCGACTCTTGCAATTCTGTACACAACCCTAAAGAAATCAAACAATGCAATATTGTACTAAACATTAACGATAATGACAGGAGTAAACCTTTGTGTATTGTGAAATTTGAAGGTATTCCTTTGCAGGTTGCTGCAGATTCCGGGTCTCCTTTCACTATTATAGCTAAAAGTGTTTGGGACACGGAATTGGTTAGTGCATTAGGTCCACATTTGGAACCTACTGATGTTCTCCCTGAAAGTTTCACAGGTGATAAAATAGATATGTTAGGTTATCGTTCATTGGTCTTTGAATTTAAAAATCGCACTGCTGTTTGTAAACTTTATATTGCTTCGGATGGCCCATCAGTTTTGGGCTGGAAGGATCAAAGAGCATTACATATCATACTTGATCCCAACAGTCCAGAACAGGTTCTTGTTGCTTGCGAGGAGAAAGCACAAAAATTGGGTTCTTAAAGAATTTCCTAATGTATTTTCAGGAAAAATTGGTAAGTTGAAGGGTTTTTCTCATCGCATTAGAGTAAAGAGTAATGCTGTTTCAAAAATACATAAAGTGCGGAATGTCCCCATGATTGTAAAGGATGAGGTAAAAAAGAATTACTAAAATTACAAGAAAGTGGCATTATTGAACCAGTGGAGACTTCAGAATGGATTTCTCCGTTGGTTATAGCAAGACGGGCCAACGGAAAAATCCGTTTATGTGTGGATTTAAGAAGTCTTAAAGATAATATAATTGTCGATCAATATCCTTTACCAAGGATTGATGAAATGTTATCACTTACTCGTGGTGCTAAATACTTTTCTACATTAGACTTATCCTCTGCTTATCACCGAGTTTCTTTACACCATTCCAGTCGTGATTTAACAGCGTTTTGTACCCCCTTTGGATGTTTTCGATTTCGCCGCATGCCATTCGGGTTAGCTTCTGCGGCTGCAGTTTTTCAGCGATTAATGTCACAACTATTTGGTGATATGCAGGGGATTACCTTTTTCAAGATGATATTCTCATTATGGGTTGCAATTCTCATCAACACAATTCCAGGTTGAGAAAAGTTTTGAGTGTTCTTGACAGCAAAGGACTCACTGCTGAGATTTCCAAATGTAAATTTTCTGAAAATAATGTGGTTTATTTAGGGCATGAAATTAGTGAACATGGTATTAGACCCAAGACAAAATTGATAAGAGCCATTATAGATGCCCCTGCACCAAAATCCAAGGATGACTTAAGGTCATTTTTGGGATTGGCCGAATTTTATTCTAAATTCGTTAGTAATTTTTCTGAAAAAACCTATCCGATGAGAAACTTATTAAAAAACAAAGTCAGTTTTTCATGGTCTGAAGAATGTCAACAAGCTTTTCTTCTCATAAAAAAAGCTATTTGTAATGCACCTAATCTTCAAGGTTTTAATCCTTGCGCTCAAATGTTTGTTACTACTGATGCAAGCTCTAAAGGCCTTGGAGCAGTTTTAACTCAAAATTCTGATAGCAATCAAGAAGTTGTCATTGCTTTTGCATCCAGATCCTTGACTCCTACAGAAGAGAAGTATTCTGTAATAGAAAGAGAAACTTTAGCTGTAGTTTGGAGTTTAGAGCATTTTAGAAAAATTTTGTGGGGTAAAAGATTTTGTGTTAGAAGTGATCACAAACCCCTAACAAAATTACTCACTACAGAAGGACTGAACAGGGCTACCGCCAGGATTGCAAGACTGTCCATGCGTTTGCAGGATTTCCTATTTGAAATTCACTATGTTCCTGGAGTCAAGAACGTTATTGCAGATTGTCTTAGTAGACTTTCATTACCTTTAGTTGAAACAGATTGTAATTCATGGAATGATTTCTCTGTTGCTAATGTTCTTTCAAATGATGATTTGATGAATAGCATTTCTCAAGATCAATGGTTAAAAGCTGATTCTGAAGATAATATTTTAACTGATGTCAAGGCTAAAGTCATAAATGGTTGGAATTTGTTCAGTAAAAAGATCTTCATGATGACTTAAGGGGTTTTTGGGAGGTCAGAGATGAACTTTCCATTTCTGATCATTTACTTTTCAGAGGTGACAAAATTATTCCTCCTACATCTTTGAGAAAACAGATTATACATTTGTCTCATGAAGGTCATCCTGGTATTTCTCGCACTAAGTCCAGGGTCAGAGACCAATATTGGTGGCCTGGGATTGATAGTAATATTGAAAAGTTTGTAAGGTCTTGTATAAATTGCGAAATTGCTGATAAATCCAAGAAAACTTTTAATCCACCCTTAGGTGTAGTGTGTTCTCCTAATCTTCCCTGGGAAGAATTAGCTTTAGATTTTATGGGCCCGATCAATTGGTTTGATAGTACATTAAAGTATGTCATCGTTTTAGTTGATTTATTCTCTAAGTGGTTTGAACTAAAAGTTGTTGATAAGGTAGACACTAGAATTGTAATTGATTTTTTAAATTCCATCTTTTTACAAGAAGGTTTTCCTGCTTCTATTTTAACTGATAATGGAGTGCAGTTTAAATCTAAAGAAATGTTGGATTTTCTCATATCTAATGGTATTAAACAAAAGTTAACTCCACTTTATCATCCTTCCAGCAATGGAACTGTTGAGAGACTTAACAGAGTTATCAAAAATACTTTGCAATTGTGTAGTAAATCAAAACTTTCTTGGGAAAATGAATTTAAAAAAATGCTGTGGGCTTATAGAGTAACACCTCATTCTTCTTTAGGTAAAAGTCCTTTTTCTCTTATGAGGTGTAGAATACCGTTTTCCAAGACAAATCCTGGTTGGATGAAACGCAATGAAATGTCTTTTTGTGATTTAAATGATGTTAGAACTAATTTAGCTAATTCACAAATCAAGAACAAAGTTTATTTTGATACTAAACATGGTTCTAAACCTGTTAATTTACGTGTGGGTCAGTGGGTTTGTATTAAAAGTGCTAAGAAAGTACCTAAAGGTCATAGCAAGTTTAGTCTTCCAAAGAAGATTGCGAAAATTCATTATAATTCAGTGACCTTAGAAAATGGTGAAAAATGGCACATGAGTCGTTTAGCTTTAGCTCATTCTAATGATGTTCCGATGTCTACTCATGATGTATATCCTGTTTCAAACTCATATCCTCGTAGTTATTTTTGGTGTTATGAAGATGCAGAAGAAGGTCATCCTACTTTGTCCTCTGGTGTTATTCCTTTTAATGCAACCAGTACTAATGTTAACAATGATAATGGTGGTGAAATGATAAACACTGCTAGACCTTCTGCTAGTGTGAAGTCCTCTTTTGGCAGATGTGTTAAAAAACCTGAAAGATATAATGAATTTATTTGTTATTAATTATTCTGTTTTTTTTTTGTGTTTTGTTTTGTTTTCTATAAAGGGGAGGATGTGTAGTATATGGTGTTATGGTGTTTGGTAAGTGGTATTTCTCTTTAATAGATTATAGTTATTAGAATGTGTTTATGTTCTAAGTTCTATACTGTACTTGGTCTGGAATGTAGCTTCGGCATTCTGTCAGCCAGCTAACTTCTCCAGACGTGCTTTTTACTACTCCACAATAAATCCTATTTTCAATTCTATGGAATCATCTTATTTCTGAATGCTACAAGGACCCAGTCATTGCATGTTGGGTGCCAATAAAATAGACACGGATTGGTGAACAAAAACTGAACTGGCTCGTTTTGCCGTTTTCTACTGTTCGGTGATTTTATGTTACACCACACAAGTTCAAGGCGCGCACCTTACCCGGAAGCACTGGGTGCCCCGCTGCGTTGCAAAAAAAACTAACGGATCTGAAATGTCCAAACTCGAGATTTAAACAAAAAACATAACATATGCGACACAAGGGGTGGCAAAAGCATACTGGTAGGGCCGCTCCTAGAGTAGAGCACCAAGATGACAACCTCATATGAAGTACTGAAAACTTTGAGGGGTATATTCACAAGAACGTGCGATAACTACCGCAAGAGTAGCGTAACGCAACTTTCAATATCGCAGCCTATCGCGGGAAAATAACCCTGTGTCAACGTGGAATTCACAACAAGGCGGTAGCAAGCGATAGTCTGCCGAAACCGTGGACAATGTCCGCGATACAACCACCACGACGGAGATAAAAACACAAACCACAACACCAAAAAACACGCGATGGGCCAAAGCGCGATGAGGAAATCAGCAACAAGCAGCGCCAGGCCTGCAACACACACCTGGCAGGCTTCAAAAATCACCATAAAAGTAGAAAAAACACCCACACACAAACTGACCAACACCCAAGCACCATGGAGGCAGCCGGAGCAGGCGCAGAGGACGAGCGCAACCCCACAAGCACCCCGGACGACCAGCCTGGGACCTCGGGGACAGGGAAGGGCACGGACAAGAAGACGAGGAAGACCAAGTTCAGTCCGCAGGCAAACAGGATCATAGTCACGGAGGTGATGGAACACCATCAACAACTCTTCGTCACCTCCAACGTGTCATTGGGCACCAAAACTGGAATATGGCAGGACATCGTCGACAAAGTGAATGCCGTCGGAGAGCACAAGCGGACAATGGATGAGGTCAAGAGGCGATGGAATGACATCAAGCGGAAGACCAAGGAGAAACTCACCGACAACCAGAAGGCAGCAACACAGACCGGAGGTGGGGGCCCAGCGCCACAGCTGGAGCTGGATGACATGGAGGAGCTGGTGTCGACAGTCATCAGTGTGGAGACTGTGGCTGGAGTCGGGGGACCGGACACTGCTCGACAGGACACAACACAACCGCAACAGGGTGAGTGACCACCAGGTACTGGGGGGACGGGTGGAGATGGCCACAATGGCACACATGCACAAACAAGCAGGGCACAGTGCACACCCACAATGACCCTGGGTCCTCGCCCAGACCCACAGACTGTCACAATGTACAATGCCATGCTGTCTGAATGTCAACCTGTACCATGCGGCTACATACATATGGACACATTGTAATACACCATCTCCCCTTCACATCTCAGGGGCATCGTCAACACCTCCTGCAGAGCAGTCCCAGCCACTCATCACTGATGACGAGGAGGACAACACCAGCATCGACACCCAAAC
Organism: Calotriton arnoldi; assembly: GCA_963921515.1. Taxonomy (NCBI): domain Eukaryota; kingdom Metazoa; phylum Chordata; class Amphibia; order Caudata; family Salamandridae; genus Calotriton; species Calotriton arnoldi. The sequence goes on from CAWUFW010006713.1 coordinate 757,647, forward strand.
CATCCAAGACATCATTGACCTCATCCGCCACTCACCTCCAGGATCAGGGCAGCCCAGCCACATCGATGAGACCCCACCCACCACCCAAACCACCCAGCAGGAGGCACCCACAGCCCCGGCACTCTCCCAAGACCCCCAGGAGCAACACATGGCCTTCCAATGCCGTGTGCTGGAGGGCCAGAGGGAGACGGCTGAGCAGGTGCGGGTGGGGTTCGACCTCATGGCTACCAAACTGGACACCATCCATAGGTGTCTACGTCCGCTCCATGGTCTCCAACCAGCCCTGACTGACATCGCTGGAGTCATGACGCGGAGAGAAGAACACCTGTCTGCTCAGAGTGGCTCCAGCAATGCCAGCCGTGAGCTGGCACACATGCGGAGGCTCATGGAGGACATGGTGCGGATGGAGGCGGAAAGGATGGCAGCCACCGCTGCACACCATAGTAATGTAGAAGGGATCTACCATGCCCTGCAGTACTTCATCATGGCATTGCTGCCACAAGGCGTGTCGCTGATGAATGCGGCTGCCCCCACACCATCCACATCTCCGCCCCCTGGTGTGTCAGTGCCTCCCAGTGTGGCAGGCGTATCCACTCAGGCCCCTGATGTGTCAGTGGCACACAGTGCCGCAGCCGGTACTGCAACACCCACAGGTGGGGCAAAGCACACATCCGAGGACGAGGACGTGGATGGGTTGGCTCTCAGAAGGAGGCACTAGCATACATTTCCGCCACCTGGCCTGTTTCTGCTTGGTCCCGCACATGGCCTCATGACCTTCCACTGACCCCCGATACACTTAGATGCACTCACCTTGGACAGCGACATGGACTGCCACATCCTGGCGACCAGACTGTGGACTGTACCCTTCCTCTTCCGCAGTACATGTCAACCCCAGATGGACTCTGGCTGGCCCTCCACGTGCCCATATTGTGTAGTGTGCTCGGCATTGCCCTGTACCGCTCCAGCTGCATAACTGCACTGGATGTGCAATAAACATCCAGTGACGCACTGCTGTGTCATGTCTTTCATCATTCATGTGTGAATGTGTGGATGAATGTAGGGACAGTGACGTCTCTTGCTTCAATGATGTTCATCCTGTGGGATGCCAGTCAGAGGGTGCTACATTGCATTTTGTGTACCGGGTCCCGTGAACACTACAACAGGGACACACGCATCAGTCACTTCCTTGTCCGGACATGGACTGAACCATGCCCAGAGCCCACGAGTCATTGTTGCAAGCCCTGCGCTGGTCCGGCGTACGGCAGGCCAGACCACTCTGCTAACGCTCCGAGGGGGGGCCCTCATTGCTACCCGTCGCAGGCATACTCGCTGGTGGTGTGCAGGTCACTGGTCTAGTTGTCAGCATGTCACAGCCACTCCCTGAGGGCAGGTTTGCACGCACACCACACCCATTCGGCACAGGCGTCAGAGGCCATGTGACTCCGCCAACATAAGGGGCCGACGACGTCACATTCCCCTCTGCCGGTGGTGACTGGATGACGGACGCTCCACGGTTCTCAATCATTAAGGGCCCATGAGTTTTTGCGCACAGGGTTAGTGGCACACGAGGCCTTGTGGACGGCACGGGCCTACCACCACGTGGCGCAGACTGGGGTTGCACAGGGTTAGTGGCACACGAGGTCTTGTGGACGGCACGGGCCTACCACCACGTGGCGCAGACTGGGGTTGCACAGGGTTAGTGGCACACGGGGCCTTGCGGACGGCACAGGCACCCCGCCACGGGACGTGACTTTGGGTGCACTGAGTCAGAGGCACCTTGAGCTGCTGAGCGGGTGTGCAGCCTGCGATGATGCCCCGTCCCGGCGGTCCGGACAGCTCAGGTTTTGTGTGCCCTGCTGGACCGCAGTGTAGGCCAGAGCCAGCGGGTAGCGCGGGCCTAACACCACTTGGCGTCGCTTCCGGGATCCCAGAGTTGGTGGCACCCATTGGGCTGAGTGGGTGTGCAGCCTGCGATGGTGCGGGGTGCACTGGTATGTCCTATGCCATGGAGTAATCAAGACCCAGCACCAAACGTGAGACCTGGTGGCCTGCAGAGCGGGGCTGCATGATGTGGAGGGTGCCATGTCCGCAGGCCCCGGGCTTGTGGCTTGCAGCGGCACGTGGTGGGACCTCCTGCCTACGCGCCGGTGGCGGAAGGTGAGCATTGAGGCCTGGGTGTGCATGGGCGGGCATGCTCCGATGGGCGGCGGGAGGGGTTGGGGTGCCTCTGCCTGGGTGTGCATGGGCGGGCAGGCGATGTTGTCTTGTGCAAGTGTGTGTACTGTGCCAGTCATGTATCTGGACTCTGTTTCAGCTGACGGCTCTGACTCAGATGTGTGACCTGGTGTCCTGCTATACATACCGGCACGTGGTTGGAGACACGCAGCAGGTAACAAGGCTGCGTGTATTGACATGATTCAACTGAACTTTTAAGAATTAATTGTGCTTTTAAATTGTTTTAGAATCGCCGCATTGAAGTCCTTTTTAGCAACAATGTTTTTTTAAGCTCTCAGCTTAGTCTTACCTTGGTCTCATTTGATTACTTCACCAAGTCGTGTTCGTGCCCGTTACGTCCTGGTCCGCCGTGGCTGATAGTGCCGATTGAGCGGAGGGCGGGGCTTGAAGCTCTCTGATACACTTCCGCCGAAGGTAGCGGTCTAGTGGCGCGACTATCGCGCATACAAAGGCAGATGAGAGTGAGGGCGCAAGAGATAGCAGCAGGTAACAAGGCTGCGTGTATTGACATGATTCAACTGAACTTTTAAGAATTAATTGTGCTTTTAAATTGTTTTAGAATCGCAGGATTGAAGTCCTTTTTAGCAACAATGTTTTTTTAAGCTCTCAGCTTAGTCTTACCTTGGTCTCATTTGATTACTTCACCAAGTCGTGTTCGTGCCCGTTACGTCCTGGTCCGCCGCGGCTGATAGTGCCGATTGAGCGGAGGGCGGGGCTTGAAGCTCTCTGATACACTTCCGCCGAAGGTAGCGGTCTAGTGGCGTGACTATCGCGCATACAAAGGCAGATGAGAGTGAGGGCGCAAGAGATAGCAGCAGGTAACAAGGCTGCGTGTATTGACATGATTCAACTGAACTTTTAAGAATTAATTGTGCTTTTAAATTGTTTTAGAATCGCCGGATTGAAGTCCTTTTTAGCAACAATGTTTTTTTAAGCTCTCAGCTAAGTCTTACCTTGGTCTCATTTGATTACTTCACCAAGTCGTGTTCGTGCCCGTTACGACCTGGTCCGCCGCGGCTGATAGTGCCGATTGAGCGGAGGGCGGGGCTTGAAGCTCTCTGATACACTTCCGCCGAAGGTAGCGGTCTAGTGGCGCGACTATCGCGCATACAAAGGTAGATGACAGCAAGGACGCGCAGCGGGCGCGCCGCCGGCGCGCCGAAGGCAAGCCCGTCTGCGCCCGTCCGTGTCCTACCGGAGGCCAGGGGCCGAAAATGCTGCCCATTTCCCTCTAGGCAGCAAAGTACGGTATTCCAGCAGCCAACTAAGGCAACTAGAACCAAAGTTACCGTCAAACTGCAGACATAGACTAGACATAGATCAAGAAATAAAGAAGTGTGCATACTGCCCGTTTAAACTAAACCCTACTATTAAACAGAATACAAAACAGGCAGCCCATGAACTGAAATGCCTACTTATAAATTGCAGGTCACTGAGTAAGCATAAAATTGAAATATACGAATGCATCTTAGAGAGACACCCAGATGTCCTGTTCATTACCGAAACATGGTTACAGGAATCCTCTACGCCCGATATATTACAAGCACTCCCATCTGAATATGGGATCCTTAGAGTGGATCGCATTAAGAAGAAGGGAGGAGGCATAGCTATAATTCATAAACTGACACTTAGCTGTACAATGACGAAGACGGACATAGATGATTGTGAAGCGGCCTTATTTACAATAAAACCTAATGATAAACAAACCATAAACGGTAATTTGATCTATAGACCTCCAGGGACAAGTTCAGACTTTAGCGATACAAAAGGTGATGATGGACGGAACGTTTGAGCCAATCAAACACTCACCCCCAGTCAACTGATCTGGGTTTAATCCATCATCATTCTTTAGCTCACTCCACCACCCCAGTTCAGACATGGCCATATGCAAATCAGTCTGACCCTGTGCCTCATGGGAACAGTCCAGCCCGAACTGCCAAGCCATGTCTTCCCTGGACCGGAAACAAGCATCCTAGGACCGGTTTCTGGCATTCCAGCCGTCATCAGCCAGGCTTGCTTGAATCCAGTGGCAAAGTGAGCAAGGGACCCACGTCTGGGCATACCCCCGCCAACTTAGGGCGTACAAAGCGATACAAAAGTTGATGATGGACGGAACGTTTGAGCCAATCAAACACTCACCCCCAGTCAACTGATCTGGGTTTAATCCATCATCATTCTTTAGCTCACTCCACCACCCCAGTTCAGACATGGCCATATGCAAATCAGTCTGACCCTGTGCCTCATGGGAACAGTCCAGCCCGAACTGGGGGTGAGTGTTTGATTGGCTCAAACGTTCCGTCCATCATCCCCTTTTGTTTCGCTTTGTTCGCCCTAAGTTGGCGGGGGTATGCCCAGACGTGGGTCCCTTGCTCACTTTGCCACTGGAATCAAGCAAGCCTGGCTGATGACGGCTGGAATGCCAGAAACCGGTCCTAGGATGCTTGTTTCCGGTCCAGGGAAGACATGGCTTGGCAGTTCGTGCTGGACTGTTCCCATGAGGCACAGGGTCAGACTGATTTGCATATGGCCATGTCTGAACTGGGGTGGTGGAGTGAGCTAAAGAATGATGATGGATTAAACCCAGATCAGTTGACTGGGGGTGAGTGTTTGATTGGCTCAAACGTTCCGTCCATCATCCCCTTTTGTTTCGCCAAGTTCAGACTTTAGCCAGAGCCTTCTGGAAAGTTTAATCCAACCAGCACTGTACCATGGCAACTTGATTGTCTTGGGAGATCTAAATCTACACTTTGACAATAAAATGTGCAAAGAAGCACAATCTCTGTGCCAGGAGCTGGCGGGGCTTCAACTAGAACTTAAGTCTACACACGCGACACATCAATTAGGACACTTATTAGATCCCATCTTTTCTAACTGCCAAGAGCTATCAGTTAAACATCCAATAGCGGTTCCATGGTCAGACCACTATCTTGTGACGTTCCACATCCCACAATTAAGGCCACCTACAAAAAGAGATCCACCATCTAACAACAGACGTAGGAAATGGGCAAAATTTAACGAGAGCAATTTTACCCAGGCCCTACTAGCAAATAATCCTATCCTAGGCAGTAACATTAACGAATCAAGCCAAGGAGTAGATAAATGGATTATGGACGCATTAGATGTGGCAGCACCATGGACCAATAGTACTCCACAAAGGCAAACAAAGAGCGCGCCGTGGTTTAACAAAGCTTTACGGCTGGCTAGGAAGGCATGCAAAAGGCAGGAACGAAAATGGAGGGCCGGTTTCTTGGACTTAGAGAAAGTGGCATATAGAGTTAAGCTTAGACAATATTACTCACTTATAAAGAAAACTCGTGTGACCTACTATTCAGAAAGAATTGAGACAGCAGAAAGCTCATCAAGGGAACTATTTAGCATATTTAAAGAGTTATCCTCATTAGATAGAACAACAACTCCAACGTCTGGTTTGGAAGAGTCATGCAATGAGATTGCAGAGTTCTTTGCTGAAAAAGTATCTAAAATTTACGATACTTTTTCTGAGGATGCTCGGAATGGCTGCATGCAACATAAAGAACAAATACAGGATTGGGGTGAAAACAGTATTCGACAATTTCTTACTCCCCCTTTAGAAGATTTGAAAAAGATAGTACAAAGCATAAAATCAGGCTCCCCAAACGATCCAGCTACTCCTAAAGTGATTGATGCAGGACTAGGGGTGATACTGCCCTATATCCAACAACTGCTGGACACCTCCTTTCAGGAAGGTCAGCTACCTGATAGGTGGAAGCGAGCAATGGTGCGCCCACTGAAGAAAAACCCCACAGTGGATGGGAATTTATTAGCAAATCTGCGACCGGTTTCATTGCTACCATATTTTTCCAAAATTGTGGAAAAAGTGGTTAATATACACCTTGAGGGACACATAAAGAAAAATAAATTACTACAACCCACCCAATCTGGTTTTAGACCAAATTATTCAACAGAGACAGCTCTGCTTTTTGCTACTGAGACGATACGGAAGAGAGTGGACGAAGGGTTGACAACTGCGCTGGTCTTATTAGACTTGAGCGCGGCTTTTGATACGGTGTCACATAAGCTGCTCATACACCGTCTCAGAAGAGGGGGTGTGGTGGGGGCTGCGATGGATTGGATGGTATCTTACTTACAGGATCGCAGCTTTCAAGTGATACAATCTGCGTACAGATCCAAACCCATTACCTTGGCACAGGGGGTGAAACAGGGCTCAATTTTGAGCCCAACTCTCTTCAATCTATATGTCGCACCCCTGGCCGATATTGTAGAAAAACATGGAGTTTCAATTGTGTCGTACGCAGATGACACTCAGCTAGTGGTCACTTTGGCTCCCAATTCACCTCAAGCGGCTAACAGTTTTGCAGACTGCCTGAAAGACCTGGCAGGGTGGATGTCAGATAACTGCCTAAGTCTAAATGGCAGTAAGACAGAGGTATTAATAGTAGGAAATTCTCCCTCTATATGGTCGCCGGCTTGGTGGCCAACTATGTTAGGACCTGCTCCGTCTCCGAAGACTGAGGTGAAAAATCTGGGAGTATGGATGGACTCTAAACTGTCCTTCGATGCCCAGATCAAAAGAACGAGAGGGAAATGTTTTGGAATCCTGAAGACCCTCAGGAAAACCCTGGACATTCTTCCTATTTCTGCCAGAAAAACCTTGATCCATGCTCTGGTCACGACAAGACTGGATTACGGGAATGTGCTGCTCTTGGGCGCAACTAAAAGGGTCTTCAGAAACTGCAATCCATCCAGAATGCAGCTGCCCGTCTGGCTCTGAACCTGCCAAGGAGGGCACCTTCTAAGAATGCATTGGAAACACTGCATTGGTTGCCTGTTCAGAAGCGGATCACGTTCAAGGCACTGTGTTTTGGCCATTGTATTCTGCAGAAAAAAGGCCCTACATATCTGCACAACCTACTTCTACCATATAAGACGGACCGCCAGTTAAGATCTACTGGGACACATCAGGTCAAAGTCCCAAGGATAAAAAAAGCACGCATGGGCGCACGCTCTTACAGCTATCTGGCAGCCAAGAGTTGGAATGAGCTTCCCATGTCCCTTCGGGAGGAACAATCACAGAAAGTTTTTCGCAAAAAATTAAAAACATGGCTTTTTACACAGAAGATAAGGGCCATATTCGAACTGCAGGCAAATGATTCTTGGAATTGTCAGTTGAAGGATATAGCGCGGGGACACACCAGTTGGTGTAACCAGGCGCTTTATAAATCTAAAAACTCAAACTCAAACTCAAACTCAGGTGAGCAGTGTGGCCTGGGTGAGCAGGGGCGGCACTCTCTCTCTCTCTCCCTCTCTTCCTCTCTCTCTCTCTCCTCTCCTCTTCTCTCTCTCTCTCCCTCTCCCTCTCTTCCTCTCTCTCTCCCTCTCCCTCTATTCCTCTCTCTCTCCTCTTCTCTTCTCTCTCTCTCTCTCTCTCTCTCTCTTCCTCTCTTCCTCTCTCTCTCTCTCCCACTCTTCCTCTCTCTCTCCTCTTCTCTCTCTCTCTCTCTCTTCCTCTCTCTCCCTCTCTTCCTCTCTCTCTCCTCTTCTCTCTCTCTCTCTCTCTCTCTCCCTCTCTTCCTCTCTCTCTCCCTCCCTCTCTTCCTCTCTCTCTCCTTCGCTCTCTCTCTGTCCTCTGATGTGCGCAGGACACACCTTCTCATCATGTTTTTGTCTTACAGGCTGTGACCTACGTATTGTCCCGAGGGGAGCGGCCATGTGTCTTCATTTCATTTCGGTGTTCATTTTAATAAAGTTTCATTTGTTGCTTCGAAAGTGAATGTGTGCTGCTCATTTCTGTGACGACACATGCATGTCACCAGTTGTGATTGTGCGACATCAAGCAGAATAATTAGTACATGTTGAGGTGTGGCTGATGTGGCATGTCTTTGGTCGGGGGGGGGCCAGGGAGGGGTGGTCCCGGGGGTGGTGGCGGTGGGTGTTGTGGCCGTCTTGGGTGTCCGGGCCGCATGATGGGTGGCTCCATGGCATCTGTTGCCCTTCCGATCTAGCCCTGGCCTGGCAGTTCGGGCTGGACTGTTCCCATTGGGCGCAGGGTCAAGACTGATTTGCATATGGCTGGGTCCAAACTGGAATGGCATGGTGAGCAAAAAACGATGGATTTAGGCCCAGATCTCTGTACTGGAGTGAATGTATGACATTGTTCTGCATTCTGTCCATCAATTTTTCTTTTTGCATTTGTCACCCTGAGTGGGACGGGTATGCCCAGACGTGGGTCCCGTGCTCTCCATGCCACTGGAGTCAAGCTATCCTGGCTGATGAGGGCTGAAAGCCCGAAACCGGTCCTAGGATGCTTGTTTCCAGTCCAGGGAGGACCTGGCCTGGCAGTTCGGGCTGGACTGTTCCCATTGGGCGCAGGGTCAAGACTGATTTGCATATGGCTGGGTCCAAACTTGAATGGCATGGTGAGCAAAAAAACGATGGATTTAGGCCCAGATCTCTGTACTGGGGTGAATGTATGACATTGTTCTGCATTCTGTCCATCAATTTTTCTTTTTGCATTTGTCACCCTGAGTGGGACGGGTATGCCCAGACGTGGGTCCCGTGCTCTCCATGCCACTGGAGTCAAGCTATCCTGGCTGATGAGGGCTGAAAGCCCGAAACCAGTCCTAGGATGCTTGTTTCCAGTCCAGGGAGGACCTGGCCTGGCAGTTCGGGCTGGACTGTTCCCATTGGGCGCAGGGTCAAGACTGATTTGCATATGGCTGGGTCCAAACTGGAATGGCATGGTGAGCAAAAAAACTATGGATTTAGGCCCAGATCTCTGTACTGGGATGAATGTATGACATTGTTCTGCATTCTGTCCATCAATTTTTCTTTTTGCATTTGTCACCCTGAGTGGGACGGGTATGCCCAGACGTGGGTCCTGTGCTCTCCATGCCACTGGAGTCAAGCTATCCTGGCTGATGAGGGCTGAAAGCCCAAAACCGGTCCTAGGATGCTTGATTCCAGTCCAGGGAGGACCTGGCCTGGCAGTTCGGGCTGGACTGTTCCCATTGGGCGTAGGGTTCAAGACTGATTTGCATATGGCTGGGTCCAAACTGGAATGGCATGGTGAGCAAAAAACGATGGATTTAGGCCCAGATCTCTGTACTGGGGTGAATGTATGACATTGTTCTGCATTCTGTCCATCAATTTTTCTTTTTGCATTTGTCACCCTGAGTGGGACGGGTATGCCCAGACGTGGGTCCCGTGCTCTCCATGCCACTGGAGTCAAGCTATCCTGGCTGATGAGGACTGAAAGCCCGAAACCGGTCCTAGGATGCTTGTTTCCAGTCCAGGGAGGACCTGGCCTGGCAGTTCGGGCTGGACTGTTCCCATTGGGCGCAGGGTCAAGACTGATTTGCATATGGCTGGGTCCAAACTTGAATGGCATGGTGAGCAAAAAACGATGGATTTAGGCCCAGATCTCTGTACTGGGGTGAATGTATGACATTGTTCTGCATTCTGTCCATCAATTTTTCTTTTTGCATTTGTCACCCTGAGTGGGACGGGTATGCCCAGACGTGGGTCCCGTGCTCTCCATGCCACTGGAGTCAAGCTATCCTGGCTGATGAGGGCTGAAAGCCCGAAACCAGTCCTAGGATGCTTGTTTCCAGTCCAGGGAGGACCTGGCCTGGCAGTTCGGGCTGGACTGTTCCCATTGGGCGCAGGGTCAAGACTGATTTGCATATGGCTGGGTCCAAACTGGAATGGCATGGTGAGCAAAAAACGATGGATTTAGGCCCAGATCTCTGTACTGGGGTGAATGTATGACATTGTTCTGCATTCTGTCCATCAATTTTTCTTTTTGCATTTGTCACCCTGAGTGGGACGGGTATGCCCAGACGTGGGTCTCGTGCTCTCCATGCCACTGGAGTCAAGCTATCCTGGCTGATGAGGGCTGAAAGCCCAAAACCAGTCCTAGGATGCTTGTTTCCAGTCCAGGGAGGACCTGGCCTGGCAGTTCTGGCTGGACTGTTCCCATTGGGCGCAGGGTCAAGACTGATTTGCATATGGCTGGGTCCAAACTGGAATGGCATGGTGAGCAAAACAACGATGGATTTAGGCCCAGATCTCTGTACTGGGGTGAATGTATGACATTGTTCTGCATTCTGTCCATCAATTTTTCTTTTGCATTTGTCACCCTGAGTGGGACGGGTATGCCCAGACGTGGGTCCCGTGCTCTCCATGCCACTGGAGTCAAGCTATCCTGGCTGATGAGGGCTGAAAGCCCAAAACCGGTCCTAGGATGCTTGATTCCAGTCCAGGGAGGACCTGGCCTGGCAGTTCGGGCTGGACTGTTCCCATTGGGCGCAGGGTCAAGACTGATTTGCATATGGCTGGGTCCAAACTGGAATGGCATGGTGAGCAAAAAAACGATGGATTTAGGCCCAGATCTCTGTACTGGGGTGAATGTATGACATTGTTCTGCATTCTGTCCATCAATTTTCTTTTTGCATTTGTCACCCTGAGTGGGACGGGTATGCCCAGACGTGGGTCCCGTGCTCTCCATGCCACTGGAGTCAAGCTATCCTGGCTGATGAGGACTGAAAGCCCGAAGCCGGTCCTAGGATGCTTGTTTCCAGTCCAGGGAGGACCTGGCCTGGCAGTTCGGGCTGGACTGTTCCCATTGGGCGCAGGGTCAAGACTGATTTGCATATGGCTGGGTCCAAACTTGAATGGCATGGTGAGCAAAAAAACGATGGATTTAGGCCCAGATCTCTGTACTGGGGTGAATGTATGACATTGTTCTGCATTCTGTCCATCAATTTTTCTTTTGCATTTGTCACCCTGAGTGGGACGGGTATGCCCAGACGTGGGTCCCGTGCTCTCCATGCCACTGGAGTCAAGCTATCCTGGCTGATGAGGGCTGAAAGCCCGAAACCAGTCCTAGGATGCTTGTTTCCAGTCCAGGGAGGACCTGGCCTGGCAGTTCGGGCTGGACTGTTCCCATTGGGCGCAGGGTCAAGACTGATTTGCATATGGCTGGGTCCAAACTGGAATGGCATGGTGAGCAAAAACGATGGATTTAGGCCCAGATCTCTGTACTGGGGTGAATGTATGACATTGTTCTGCATTCTGTCCATCAATTTTTCTTTTTGCATTTGTCACCCTGAGTGGGACGGGTATGCCCAGACGTGGGTCTCGTGCTCTCCATGCCACTGGAGTCAAGCTATCCTGGCTGATGAGGGCTGAAAGCCCAAAACCAGTCCTAGGATGCTTGTTTCCAGTCCAGGGAGGACCTGGCCTGGCAGTTCTGGCTGGACTGTTCCCATTGGGCGCAGGGTCAAGACTGATTTGCATATGGCTGGGTCCAAACTGGAATGGCATGGTGAGCAAAACAACGATGGATTTAGGCCCAGATCTCTGTACTGGGGTGAATGTATGACATTGTTCTGCATTCTGTCCATCAATTTTTCTTTTTGCATTTGTCACCCTGAGTGGGACGGGTATGCCCAGACGTGGGTCCCGTGCTCTCCATGCCACTGGAGTCAAGCTATCCTGGCTGATGAGGGCTGAAAGCCTGAAACCGGTCCTAGGATGCTTGTTTCCAGTCCAGGGAGGACCTGGCCTGGCAGTTCGGGCTGGACTGTTCCCATTGGGCGCAGGGTCAAGACTGATTTGCATATGGCTGGGTCCAAACTGGAATGGCATGGTGAGCAAAAAAACGATGGATTTAGGCCCAGATCTCTGTACTGGGGTGAATGTATGACATTGTTCTGCATTCTGTCCATCAATTTTTCTTTTTGCATTTGTCACCCTGAGTGGGACGGGTATGCCCAGACGTGGGTCCCATGCTCTCCATGCCACTGGAGTCAAGCTATCCTGGCTGATGAGGGCTGAAAGCCCGAAACCGGTCCTAGGATGCTTGTTTCCAGTCCAGGGAGGACCTGGCCTGGCAGTTCGGGCTGGACTGTTCCCATTGGGCGCAGGGTCAAGACTCATTTGCATATGGCTGGGTCCAAACTGGAATGGCATGGTGAGCAAAAAAACAATGGATTTAGACCCAGATCTCTGTACTGGGGTGAATGTATGACATTGTTCTGCATTCTGTCCATCAATTTTTCTTTTTGCATTTGTCACCCTGAGTGGGACGGGTATGCCCAGACGTGGGTCCCGTGCTCTCCATGCCACTGGAGTCAAGCTATCCTGGCTGATGAGGGCTGAAAGCCCGAAACGGGTCCTAGGATGCTTGTTTCCAGTCCAGGGAGGACCTGGCCTGGCAGTTCGGGCTGGACTGTTCCCATTGGGCGCAGGGTCAAGACTGATTTGCATATCGCTGGGTCCAAACTGGAATGGCATGGTGAGCAAAAAAATGATGGATTTAGGCCCAGATCTCTGTACTGGGGTGAATGTATGACATTGTTCTGCATTCTCTCCATCAATTTTTCTTTTTGCATTTGTCACCCTGAGTGGGACGGGTATGCCCAGACGTGGGTCCCGTGCTCTCCATGCCACTGGAGTCAAGCTATTCTGGCTGATGAGGGCTGAAAGCCCGAAACCGGTCCTAGGATGCTTGTTTCCAGTCCAGGGAGGACCTGGCCTGGCAGTTCGGGCTGGACTGTTCCCATTGGGCGCAGAGTCAAGACTGATTTGCATATGGCTGGGTCCAAACTGGAATGGCATGGTGAGCAAAAAAACGATGGATTTAGGCCCAGATCTCTGTACTGGGGTGAATGTATGACATTGTTCTGCATTCTGTCCATCAATTTTTCTTTTTGCATTTGGTTTGCAGGCTGCCGTCCGACTTTACACCAGGTCAGAGCAGGTGTAGATTTCCTGGTGCTAACGCGCCTTATCGCCTGTTTTGTGTTTTTATCGCCGATGTGGCTGGTCGTTGAGAATGTTTTGGTGTGTTGTTGTCGCGCCTTTTGGCACGGGAACGCCCACTCTGCATCTCATTAGCGATAGTTGCGCGGGTCCTCTGTGGAGATGTTTTTTGCGGCTGCTATCGCGGGTAAACTGGTGCTGTGGGCTGTTTACACCAGCTTGTGAATGGGGAGGTATATTTATCACGACTTTGGCTGCGATAAAGTGCCGTTAATTCAGCGATAGCTCCTTGTGAATATGCCCCTGAGTGTAGTAAAAAAACAAAAAAACAATACTATATAGAATATATAACTTGTGATCATTTGCTGGATAAAATGCCCTGAAATAACTCTCCTGCATGGGCCTTCTTACTGAGATGCGGGAATGCAGGAAGAGATCGTCCCACCATCCTCTGAGTGGGCTCGAACGAAGTGACAGTCACCGAGGAAACATGCCATATGGCCTCCGAGCCCACAGAGAAGACACCCTGCTGAGGGGCAGCACCCGCCCGTGGTGCAGAGCGGGGATGGGAGAAACCCCTACACTTGCTGCAGTTTCATATTTTTGTCATATATATTTTGATAGACAACCCTGACAACATTTGCCACGCAATATGTGTAGATGGAAATGGTTTCTATGTAACTGCAGAATAACCATCTTACAAACACAAAACAAGCAGGAAATGCACATACAAATAATAGAATACCTTCAGCTGCATTATCAAACTCTAGAATTTCCTATGGCCCTTTCCATTAATCCCAAGGCGCTAACGTATAACTGCTGAAAAAGATGTATTTTGTTATAGAATACTTAAGTTATGTCCAGTGCTTAGAAATATGATAATTATGGGGGAACCAGCACCTAGCTCTGCTAGCACATTACAGTCTGAGATATGCAGCTGGTGTCGGCTGGCTCTCGTTCCCCTGTGCACCGAAAGAGCTAGAAACCCTCAACAAAAAAATGAAAGCTGCTGGGATGAGAAGGACTGTCCGTAACATCTATGCTGAGGTTAACAAGATGCAACTAGACACCTTCCCAGTTAGGCGACAATGTGTGACAGGTCATGCCCTAGCAGACAAAGGCTGAAGATACTTCTGCACGCAGGTGAAAAATATGGCATTCAATTACCGACATAAACGTATAAATTTTACATTTCTATATGCCCTTTGCATCACACCCAATCAAATGTTCAAATAAACTAACACGCGACCTAGCAAAAGAAAAACAACACTACACAACGCAACTCGCGTGTATCTCTTTTGGGATAGAGAGCACAAATACCAGCAGCAGATAGGAAATTTGTCTCAATGGCTTTAGTACTGCCCAAAAGACATGTGGCAATGGGATGGATATTAACAAACCACCGGTGCACAAACATTGGCTTAAAGCCTCCATCTATTATAATGACATGGTTGAAAACTTTCCAAGACTGCCACACCCAGCAGCTAGAATGGAGGACATCTGGATTGCATCTTGGGGGCCTGGTAATCTAAAAATGTAATATGGTTGATGGCTGTTTAATGAATATGATAGGGTTATCAAGTTGATATGTGATATATACATAAACTGGTTCACTGCTGAAAACTAAATGCACTGGAAAATACTGTATGCTAAGAGTGTTTGTATATGTGCATAATTAATTATTGTAAGAAATTGGGATATTGGTTGAGGGAGGTAGAAGGCCCACTCAGGCAACAACCACAATACTTGTCAGGGTGAACCACAAATGCCACTAAGTTAACCTGTTCTCAACTCTCTGGTAGCTTGGCACAAAGCAGTCAGTCTTAACATAGAGGAATGTGTAAAGTGTTAATGCAGCACACAAACAGGAAAAAAGTGAGAACACAACACAAGAAAAATCCCAAACCAATTTAGACAAATAGAGTACATTGTAATGCATAAAATGATACCAGAATAACAAAAATCGAGTCAGTAGAACCAGACATTTGCAGTTTTAAATAAAAAAAAATAATGAAATTAGTGCCTAATATCACAAAGCGCACTCACGGTCATCTGTTCGCACTAGATCAGGAGAAAGTCACAAGTTCAGACCAACTGCGAAGGAGTGTGAATCGGATACAGGGACCAGGTTAGTCCCACTGCAGAGTTACATTCTGAGTCTGGCCCGACGAGTGCAGTTCGCAGTGGAGGAGGCCATGAGGAGTAGGGGGAGTGTTGCAGATGGTCATTGCTGTAGCATGAAGAGCAGGCCAGACGTTTTGGTCTGTCATCCCTGTAGTAAGAGGAGCTTGTTGGGCTTCACAGACGGTCGTTGCTGTAGCTTCACTTTGGTGGTCACCGCAGGCTGTAGCATAAAGTGTGGCTCTCGAGCTGCAGGTCATTGCTAAGAGTTGCTGTAGAGCAAAGAGTAGGTCTCTCCTGAGCTTCGAATTGGCGAGCTTTGTGGGTGGCAGAGTCTTGGCACAAACGGGCCTGCTAGCGGTCGTGAGGAGCCCAAACCTCAGGATTTATGCACCCTTTCTTGCAGAGGAGTATTCTCTGATGAAAGCCAAAGGTCCTGGGCCTGGGGAGGCACCTCATGGGGATCATCTTGCCTAAGCCCAGTCCCGTTTGTCTCACTGTCTGGAAACAATACACAAACCCCAAAAGCAGAGCCATTCACAGTCATGTGACCCAGGACACTGGCAGAAGGCGCAAATGATTGGGACATGTAAATGACAACTTTCTAAAAGTGGCATTTTCAGAATTGCATCTTAAAATTGAGTTTACCTTTAAAGAAGATTTTAAATTAAAATTAATTTGAGTGTAAACAGCATATCTCAACCTGTTCCCAATCCAAAGTTAATACTTATTAAATGCAATAAGGTAAGTCAATGGGAGAGATAGGTGTTACAACAGTGAAAAACAACCTGGGGAGTTTTTCACTGCCAGGACATGTAAACGTAAGCACACAAGTCCTGCTTTTCAAATGCAATACACCCTGCCTTATGAGCCCTTAGGGCCAACTTTTGGGGTGACTTACAAGTATTAAAAAGGATGGTTTAGGGGGTAAAAGGTTTATTTTGCAAAGTCGAAATCCCACTTTCAAACTGCACTAGAGGCTGCAGTGGCAGACCTGAGACATGTTTTCAAAGGCTACTTTAGATGGTGGCACATTGAGCGCTACTGCCCACTAGTAGCATTTAATTTAAAGGCCCTGGGTACCTGAAGTACCACTTACTTGGGACCTATATGTAAATGCATCAAACAGGTGGATGCCAATTGTACCATGTTTTAGGTAGCGAGCACAAACACCTTCACTGCTTAGCAGGGAAAATGTGCTCGGAGTCCTAACACCAACAAAAACGGGTTCAGCACAGAAGACAAAAATAATCTGGGGGTGACCCTGCAAATATGGCCAGATCCAACAATTATGTTATTAGTCTGAGTATAAATCAAATTATTATGAAGTTCAAACTCCCTTTCAGGATTTGGCAGACTTGTATCCAAGTCCTGTGAACGTTGGCGAGGTCTATCGATCGAAGCACATTAACTCCAGCTGCCAGTAATCAGAGATACCAAGGGAATCTCAATGTGTGCCTTTGAAGTGCTCATTGGGTTCATGGTACTTCAGCTCTACCCTTTGAAGTGATCATTGGGTTCATGGTACTTCAGCTCTACCCAGCATCTTATGTTATACCAACATTTCTGCACTCATCAAAAGAACGATGAATTGAAGAACATGCATTACCTTTTGGCTGAATCATGGGGACTCCTTCTCATCCCAGCAGATATTCCAAATGCCCGACTTCTCCTGCAATTGTACCTGATGTGCTATGGCCACAATAAACAAAGTTCGGACTTAAATAGCTCTTCCGCCTCAGTACTTGTTTTGAGAACTTTGCTTCCCATCTAAGGAACTCTGCATCTTGACTAGTCTTTCATTTGAAGGCAGCCTCCTCTGCAGGCCCTCACAGTGTACAGCAACAATAGGTTTGGACCAAAATTGAACAGTTTATTGTTGTCTTGTACCAAATCACATGTGCTTTCACAAAAAGTGTAACATTCTGTCCATAAATGCATTCAAGCCCAAAGACAGCATTGCGGGCATAAGCAGGTGCATGGTGGACTCTTCATAGTGGCACCACACAAATCAGCTGAACTAAGTGCATGTGCAATATACTCTCTGCACATGTTCGAAACACACCAGGACTGCAATACCAGGAAGAATTGGCAAAGACAATTGGTCTGTTAGTTGCCACCCTTTTGGGCTTTGTGAATGCTTGTTTTGTTTTGCTTTGTTATGTTTTATAAAGAACTTTAGTGTCGTGGAAGCTAAGAGCCCCCGTCAATCTATAAAAAAATATTGGCTGAAACTAAAATCGTTTCTGGTCTCAAAAAGTACTCATTAGCATAGCAGCCCCTAGCACTGAAGGGAGCTACTCTGTGTGTTGATCTGCTCTTTGTGAAAGGGCAGAATGCCGTAACTCGCAGTGAAATTAGCCAATGACTGAAGTGGACTTCCCCATGCTTTATGCTGTAGTGGGCAGAAGAAAAATATGAATGACACAGTAACAGACCAATGGAGAAAAAGGGCTTTCTGATAACTCCTGTAAGTAAGTATATTATACTTATAATTTTATTTAAAGCAAAAGCTCTTGACTAATGCTATACCTATTAAAAACGCGTACTTTGGTAGCAAGTTTGGAGAACAACAGTCTGTGGTTGGATTGCTCAAAAACTTTGTGAGTAAAAAGGGGATGAATCAGCAGAAGATCGGAGTTTATTCAACAAAATGAAGGGAAAAAAATGTTCAACAATTTTTTAGCTTCCTCTGAATATGGTGAATCGTTCAAAGGAAACAAACTCGTAAAACTGTGGGATCCAAATACTGATCAAGTCAGTTTCATTGTTTAGCCATGAGAAACAGGCTATAAGTCACAAAGGCCCAGATTTATCATAGTATTGTGTTGCCCTTGCATCACCAAGGTATTCCAAGGACAATCCAGTACTAAAGTCAGGTTTACCAAGCAACGCAAGGCCACCTTGCATGGCCCTGTGTTGCTTGGTAAATATGGAGTAACGCAAGGCAGTGCAAGTCACTGCCTTGAGTTACTCTGTCTTGGGAAGGCGTTCCATGGGTGGGTGCGTGGGTTTTTCCACGTACCACCCATGGATTTTGGTGCATTCCCAGATTAAGCAAGACTAGCTGGTAAACTGAGAATGCATCAAAATGCTATGCCTTCCCAGGGGAGGCGCAACCAGGAGAAATATCTTTATTTCTCCTCGTTGTATTCTCTTTCTCTTTCTGTGTGTGCTGCATTCAGCAGCACACTTCGAAAGAAAAAAAGCCTCAGAGGATTGTTTTTGTGCAGGAAGCTGTCCCTCTTGATGCAAGGGTGCCTGTGTTGGAGCTAGGCAACAGATTGTGAGCCAGTGCACACAAAGAGCAGGAATGTGCCATACATTAGTAAATGTGGTGCATTCTTGCCCTCTCCCATTCACGAGCGCAGCAAGTTGTCTTCCTGCGTTGTGTTGCTTGAATGATTGATAAATACGGCCCTTAATATGTCATTTCCAGAGTTGGCATCCTTTAACCCCTTCCCTGCTCATGACGAGCTCAGCTCGTCATGCTGCGCGGTCGGGCTGTGCGCATGACGAGCTGAGCTCGTCACGACTACGCCCGCGATCGGAATGTCCAGCACCTGGGCGGAATTCCGATCGCAGCGAAGGCGTTAAGCATAAGAAAATTGCAATAATATCAAACATGCTATATATTTTTGATAGGGATCTGTGCTTGCTCCTTTGGGAGTGCGAGATCCCAAGGTCTCTCCAGATTACTTGGGAACACCTAATGATGTTGGATAAACTCATGTTCTGTGCTCTAGGATTTATACTAGCATAAAGAGACCTTTCCAGGGGCTGGGGTCACCATCAAACCCTGACAAAGCAGGAATGGCAAGGAGGCATGGACATGCGCATGGAAGCCGAGGATGACCACACAAACCGCAGAAACTATGGGTCAGATGGAGGTCATACTATAGCGGAGGCGAAGAAAACCCTTTAGGAGGGGGAGACTAGGGAGATCTTGACATGAAGGACCAAATAATGTGACATTCCTGTGTTGACAGCCATTAAATACAAGTAGCAACCACAGAAAAAATAACATTGTAGCATAGAGACTGTCAGGTGTAATAATGTAATGTTGAAGGGCTGTGTCACAGAGTAATAAATACATTCAAAGAAATGAATGAGGAGTTTGCTCTTTCAACGCCACGTCCTCTTTAATACGCCTCCCTTGGCACGGTATGTTTTGTAATTGAAAAATTAACTTTAATTTAAGGCTCTGAAAGTATTGGATTTTACCGGAGGAATGTGTCATATGCCCCGAAGTCTTGCTTCTTTAATTTTCTCTACAAGTTTCTAAAATATTAATGTGCAATATTAAATGCTTTGGAAACTTTGCAGCATCTTAATTTTAAACACGCATGCTGGGAAATGGTTGAAGCCTAAAGCAAGAGTACAATATATTTTGCAAGCTGTTTGCCATTCGCTGAATAATAAAAAAATCAAAGAGAAGACGTGCTGTATATTTTTGGATTGTTGGACTTACAAGACTTGGGGCCAGATGTACGACCATTGAATTTTGCGAGTCGCAAAATTCAATGTACAACAGTGTCTCAGACACTGTTTGCGATTCCCAATGGGGTCGCAAATTGTATGCCTCATGAATATTAATGAGGCTGTCGCAATTTGCGACCCCATTGGGAATGGCTAGAACTCCCAGGGATGGTGTCATGCTGGGGTCAGCAGACCACCATGCCTGGGACTGCTTTGTCAATAAAGCAGTTTTTTTTTTTTTTTAATGCATCACGTTTTCTTTAAAGGAAAACGGGATGCATTTAAAAAATAAAAATGAAACTTTTCAGTTTCATTTTTTAAGGGCAGGCAGTGGTCCCTGGCGGAGTGTGGTCTGAACAGAAAATCCTTGGATTTGTGAAGCGTTGGCCATGTCTTGGGGACAATCCACCAATGGAATTTCTTCACACAACCTATCCTTCTGCAGAAGATAACTCTGCCGCTAAATTTTTGTACTTCTTGCACAAATTAGACGAATTTCCATTACCACCTTGTTTTTAGATGTCAAAACTGACACTGCTAGTGATCAGTAGATGGCTGTTCACCAACTCGTTTGCAGAGCTCTACTGTTGAAGGCATTTGAATAATGGCTATTGATCTAGTGATTATTTTTTAGAGCAGCTAGTGATTGGGGTGCTCTTTTTAGAGTAGAGCATGTTCTGCAGTTGCCAGGATACATTTTGGAGAGTGTGAACAGTATGCCATATTTTTGAGGTTTCATGTTTTTTAAAGGGCACTTGCAGCTCTCTCGGATCTTCCGGGTTTGAGGTGTGGTCCCTCAAGCTCCCTTGTGAATTCTTTCAAGGACTCTGTGTCCATAAAACAGTTTGCAACCTGCTTAGATCACATCATTGTTAAGCCTCATCAGCCCATCCACTGTTGCAGTTCACAGACTGATTTTAAATTATTTTAAGATATGAAGATACCCGTTCTAGCACCTAAGATGATCTTAAGTGCACAAATAGCTTCATGTACTCCTGTAAACTCATAACATAAATTTACTTTTGTAAATGTATTTCCTTAAACATAACATTACAGTAGATTGGGTTATTATTACGTATCAGCAAAGTTGCTCCCAAGGGCATCTTGTGGGACTTGCAAAGTGGGAATGCCTGCTTCCAACATTGAACGATACAAATTTGAGTGGTTAGTGGGTATTCACGAACTCATGGCCATCATGATTCCTCTATAGATAATGTATGAGATGTTCAGATGTTCAAGGGCAGCAGTTAGAACATCTCAATCCCATGTGAGAATGTCGAGGGAACAACCACCAAGGGTGAAAGAAAAGCAGAAGAAACCTAGCAAATACAACTGAGATACAATGAAAATTTTAGGGCAATTAGAAACGGTAGAATAGCCTGTGGCAGTACTTTTTAATCCAATGCTTACAAATGGCAACATCAATGCTTTAAGAACATTGGAAATTGATCATACCAGGCTTATGAACAGATGCTTATCAAAATACGTAATTGAGACAAAGTAAAATAAGATCAATAGTTTTAGCAGTGGCGGCTGGTGATCTTTGACATTGGTGAGGTGTAATACTTTCCCAGTAAATCCATCCAGCGAGCCCATTTTCTTCAGAAATATTCATATCAATCAATCAATCAGGGATTTGTGAAACGCACTAATTACCCGTGAGGGTCTCAAGGCGCGGGGGCGTGCATCTCCGATTCAGCTGAAGAGCCAGGTCTTGAGGCTCTTCCTGAAGGTGTGCAGAGTGGGGGAACGTCTGATGTTGAGTGGGAGCTCGTTCCAGGTTTTAGCTGCGATGTAGGAGTAGGCTCTTCCACCCGCTCTGGCTCTGTGGATGCGCGGGATTTTGGCGAAGGCGAGGTCGGCGGATCGGAGGTTTCTCTTGGGTACGTGGAAGGAGACTGTTTCGTTGAGGTATTGGGGTCCGGTGTTGTGGAGGGATTTATAGGTGTGAGCTTGAAGGTTACTCTTTTCTCGACAGGGAGCCAGTGGAGGTCTCGTAGGTGCTGGGTGATGTGTTCATGTCGTGGGATGCAGAGGACGAGTCTGGCTGCAGTGTTCTGGATGGTATGGAGTTTATGGAGCAAGGATTTGTTGATTCCGCCGTAGAGGGTGTTTCGTAGTCCAGTCTGCTTGTTATGAGTGCATGGGTGACGGTCTTTCTGGATTTGGGGGGGATCCGCTTGAAGGTCTTGTGAAGGATGCAGAGGGTGTTGAAGCACGTGGAGGAGGCAGCGTTGATCTGTCGGGTCATGGTGATGGAGGAGTCGAGTATGATGTCGAGGTTCCGGGTGTGGTCCATGGGAGTGGGGGGGTTGCTGTGGGCGGTGGGCCACCAGGAGTTGTCCCAAGCTGAGGGAGTGGGTCTGAGTATGAGGACTTCTGTCTTCTCCGAGTTGAGCTTCAGACAGCTGCTGCTCATCCAGGATGCAACGTCTTTCATTCCTTAGTGGAAGCTGAGTCTGGTGGTATCGGGTTCCTTCATGAGGGAGAGGATGAGCTGGGTGTCGTCGGAGTAGGATACTTTGCTGAGTCCATGCTGTCTGACGATGGTGGCGAGGGGGGCCATGTAGATGTTGAATAGCGTGGGGCTGAGTGATGATCCTTTATGGTACTCCGCAGTTGATCTCTGTGGGTTTGGAGAGGAAAGGCGGGAGTCTGATTCTTTGTGTTCGGCCGGTGAGGAAAGAGCAGATCCAGTTGAGGGCGGTTCCCTGTATGCCAGCGTCATGGAGTCTGGCAGTGAGAGTGCGGTGGGAGACAGTGTCGAAGGCTGCAGAGAGGTCTAGTAGGATGAGAGCCGCGGTGTGGCCCTGGTCAAAGAGAGTGCAGATGTCGTCTGTGGAGGCAAGGAGGGAAGTCTCGGTGCTGTGGTTGCTGCGGAATCCGGATTGGGAAGAGTCGAGGATGGAGTTAGCTTCGATGAAGTTCGTGAGCTGGATGTTCACAATCTTCTTGGCGACTTTAGCCGCAAAGGGGAGGAGAGAGATGGGTCTGTAGTTTTTGAGGTCCATTGGGTCTGCGGAGGGCTTCTTGAGGAGAGGCTTGACTCCTGCGCGTTTCAAGTCGTCGGGAAATGAGCCAGATTCAAAGGTGGCGTTGATGGTGCGTGTAGGAAGGTGGAATCTGACTATATGGTTGCCCCCACTTTTTTATGGTGTTTTGCTGGTTTATGACTTAGTTGGACTGGGATCCTGCTATTCAGGGCCCCAGTCTATCTGCTTTCTCTGTAAAATGGATTCCATGTGCCTTAGGCACATCTCTGATTGGGATCTGGAGTGCCCTTATAAGTCCCTAGTATATGGTATACTATGTACCAAGGGCATAGGTACCTCAGAGGCCTGCCAGGGGCTGCAGCATGTATTATGCCACCCCTGGAAGGCCATCCAAACTGACACCACAGGTCTGCTACTGCAGCCTGGGTAAGGTGGTGCATGCACCCTTACTGTGATATAGGTTACCTATATCACGAAATACATACACACCTAGAAACCTATAAGTCACTCCTAAGGCAGGCTTTATCAATCCTAAAGGCAGAGTGCATGGTTCCTATGTGAGAGGGTGCCCCTGCATGAGCAGGGCCCCTCTGCAGCGTTCGGAGACCATCTCTGATGCTGTTTGTAGTACAGCCTGACCATATACTCTTAAGCGCATTATATCCTCGCGGTAAAATGCTAACTTTGGAATGGCTGCACCTAAACATGTCGTGTTTGGTGTCAAACATCTTGGAATACTACCCCCCGCCAATCCTGGCGGCGGGGGTAGCATTCCACCCTTCTAGAGGGAAAGACATGTTAACTCTGGCTTACCCGGTAACTTCTTTCTGAAGCCCTGGCATCACAAAATGGATGCTGCTGCCACAGACACAAGTCTGGCCTCCTGCTGCTGGACGAAACTCCGGCAGGGGAGGCCTGGACAATAGGTTTCCTGTTGCAGGGAGGTGTGACCACCTCCCCAGACAGGATAATGTGTATTGGGGCTGGGTGGGTGCACTCTTAGAGTGCTTTGAAGTCCTGCACTGGGGGAGCAAAAGGCTCCTCTGTGCATATGCCAGTTCAAACCAGCTCAGGGGCTACCTGCCCCTGCTCTGGCGCGAAACTGGACAAAGGGAAGTGGGTGTAGCCACCCCTCCCTTGACCCTCCCATAGGTGGGGTCATAGAGTTAGTCCCTCCCTGTTTTACTAGTTAAAATGGGGAACCCTTGCCACAGCAAGATTAGATATCCCTGGACTAAACTTTGAAACTGAATCCTGGACCTTCGACGCTCTACATCACGATTAGAGGACTGAAGAATCTCCCTTGGGGTCAAGGAGTGACTCCCCTGCTTGGCAGGCACCAAAAACGATAACGACGGTCGCAAACTACGCCGCTCCCGCCGGAGTCCGAAGTCCCTGCAGCCCAAGAAGTGGATTTCCTGACTTCTCCAAGGCCATCGTGAGTCCCCAGCGAAGCTGAGGCAAGTGGACCCCACGAGTGACGAGGAACCACGACCCCTGGGTACCGTGCACTATTATCGAGTGCAACCCCTTCACAACGTTCTACGAACCTGTGCTTTGGACCACGTGTGGTCCCAACCTCCAGCAGGAATCCCTCCGAAGATCAGAGGCCTCTACCGTCCTGAGTGACCGTGGGCCCATGTTGAGTGATTCCGCCCGAGGTGTCTTCGCGATCCCTTGCCAGCCGGCTCGTGGGTCCCCAGAAGACTTTCTAAAGAAACCAAAGGGCTCCCCTGGTTGCTCCAGGCCTGCCCTGACTTACCCTCGCTGGGTGAGTTCCCCAGACCTTGCTGGTCTGCACCATCGACGATCTTCAGCTACATCGAGACTTGCCGTTGCCAAGGCTTGTTGGGTCCAATCCGGTCGCCGACACCGCAGCACTCGACAGACATCGTGTACCAGCCCGAATCCTGCTTCTGGTCGCCAACAACGCCTCCTGGACCTCGTGGCTGCAGAAACGAGACGACCGTCAACGCACCTGAAGCACTCGACATCGGTGGGCATCTGTCCATCGCCTCCCTGGTCACTGGCTAGTGACCCAGACTCTGTCCCCTCTGCTTTCAGGTTCTTCAGAACTCCGATCCACTCTTGGATCCACCCGGACACTTTTCTCCTGGTCGCCAGCAGCACTTTGCAGCAGATCGCCATAAGAAACGACGACGAAACCCGACCCCGAAAGGCACCTATGCACCCGGCTTCCCTGGGTGAGGTAACACGAGTACTCCGGTGCTCCCGTGGGTAGAGACTCTTCAAAGTCCTAGATCTCAAAGGGTTTTGTCCTAGTCCTCTTTTAAGTGTCCCTTTCCTCTATTTTCCCGATCCCGACTTTCTCCATAGAAGTTAACGGCGTATCGCGGTTGTGTATTTACACTGCACGCGTCTCCCGTGGGTCCCCTGTGTCACTACCTTGGGTGGTTCCTTGTGGTCCAAGCACTTCTAGAGGCTCTAGGCCTAGTGTCTAGTTCAGTCGTGGTTCGCATACCATTTTATTGGTATATGGTTTGAGTACGCCCCTAGGGCTCAAACGTGTATTTGTGCTATTACTGTGATTTAAGATCTTATAACCTATGTACTTCGAACTCTAGCCTCATAAAGAGACTAGAGGGGTGTGTTTAGTAATAAATACATATATTTTGAATATATACCTGGTGTGGTGCTCTTTCATTTGGTCACTCAAGAGATTATAGACTGGTAAAACAAGCTGCTTTACATTCCTTCAAGACTTAGCCTGAAGGCTGCTCTCCACAGCTACCACTAGGATAGCTTTCAATAAGGTTGTCTTTAACCTACCTACCATAAGAGTCGATTTGGACTGGTGCACGGTGCCCACTTTAATTAGTGGACAGCATATGCCAGGCCAACTTCTCACAGTGCGTCGTAGCTCGGGTACTATGGCAGTGGTGGCTCTGTGGAAGATGTGCAGCGGGCAAGAATCTGTGGGGGCCCCTGAGTGAATGCTCTTCATGGTTGTGGTGGTGTCTTTGGTGGTGACCGGGGTCCAGGCGGAGATGGTAGTCTGGCTGGCGTTGCTGGAGGTAGTGGTGGTTTCGGTGTCTGGTGTCAGTTCATTGAAGTTGTCGTATAGGGACTTGATCTTGAGATGGAAGTAGGATCCGAGTTTGTTGCAGAGGACCTGGGAGGGCGTGATGTCTGAGGCTACACTGGGGGGGTTTTGTGAATTCCTGGATGATGCTGAAGAGTTCCTTTGAGTTGCTGTAGTTGGCGAGGATTTGGTCCTGGATGAAGGTCCTTTTGGTGGATCTGATGCGTTGGTGGTATTCTGTCATGGCGTTCTTGTAGGTGGTCCCAGCTTCCAGGGTTTTGCTGTTTCTCCATAGTTTCTCGAGACGACTGCAGGTGTGTCTGGATTCTTGGAGGTCGGTGGTGAATCAGGAGGCTTTTATGGGGCACTGACTGTCGCAGTTGCGGAAGGGGGCGAGCTTGTCTGAGCGGTTGGTGATCCATCTGTGTAGCTCGTTGGCTGCAGAGTTGACGTCGGTAGTGGTGGGAGGGGCATCGTGGTTGAGGGTGGAGTTGAGGTGCTCCTCAGTAACCTTGCTCCAGTTCCTTCGCGGAGGGCATGGTGTGGGTTTGTGAGCCGTGGTTTTGTTGACAGAGAAGTGTACGCAGTGGTGGTCTGTCCAGGGGGGTTGCGTGGTGTGGTTGAAGTAGATGTTGTTCCCTCCTGCAAAGATGGGGTCGAAGGTGTGTCCTGCCTTGTGGGTAGGGGTGGTGACGACCTGTTTCAGTCCGATGTTGGCGAGGTTGTCCAGGAGGGCGGTGGAGTTCGGGTCGCTGGGTTTGTCGAGGTGGAAATTCAGGTCTCCGAGCAGTATGTAGTCCATGGAGGCGATGGCGTGGGGCGCGATGAGGTCGGTGATGGTTCTGGTGAACGCAGTTCGTGGTCTGGGAGGTCTGTAGGCGAGGGTGCTGCGTAGGTTCGTTCTGGTGCTGGTCTGGATGTGGAAATGGAGGTGTTCCATGGGGGACAAGGAGTCGTTTGTGCTGGAAGTGGTGAGTAGGAGGGAGTTCTTGTGCACGATGATGAGTCCTCCTCCTGGGCGGTAGGGGCGGTTCTTCCTCTGGATCTTGTATCTGACGGGGATGGCAGTAGCGATGTCGGGCGGAGGTGGAGTTGGTCCATGTTTCCATGAGGAAGGCGACGTCTGGCGAGAGGGTTTCGAGGAGGTCCCAGATCTCTACTGCGTGTCTGTGCAGAGATCGCACTTTAAGGAGAATGCACCTCAGGGGCTAGGGTGCGCTGGCGTCCGGAGGGTGGGTGGTGACCGTGGGGGTTTGGAGGTTGGTGAAGGTTGTCGGCAGTGTCGGCAGGAAAACTGGCCGTGGGTGGTGTTCGGCGCCAACAACTGGCAGTTGTTGTTCCTTCCGGGGTTGAGTGCGAGGAGGGTAGCTGAGTCGTAGTGGTGGGTGGTTGGAGAACCAGGGTTCCTGGTGCTGGTCACGGTCAGGTTGTCGACGGGTGCAGACGGGCTTGCCGAAGGCGCGCCAGAGGTGCGTCCGTGCAGCAGCCGCCATTAAGTAGGGGACGGGGGAGGGATCGCAGCTGGGAGGTGGGAGCGGGAACCAGCAGGGGGGGGTGGTGGTTCTCATAGGGCAGACTCAGAAGCATAGCACACTCACATGCACACTCTCACTCACTCATGCTCACCTACATTCACTCTCTCATTCTCATTCTCCCTCACACTCATTCATTCTCACTCACATGCCCTTACTATGACTGCTTTACACTGCCATATACATATTCTCAGTCGCTCATACTCACTCTTATTCCCACTAACTCCCACAATTTCTCTCTGTCATTCTCACTCATGTTGCCATCACTGTATGCTCAGTGGAGGGGCCAGGAATTGGAAGACCTGACCTCATGGTCTACACAACTTTACGATATAGTGTCAGGAACTGTGAGAAGATTGCACTGTAAAATTAAGGAGATGAAACTGCATGAAAGGGTTTAACCTGCACATGGATTATTTAGGTGGGAATGTTCTGGAGAAGGGCAAAATGCGGCCTGAGGCAGACAGACTGCAGGAGGCGACAGAGAGCACTGGAAGTACAGCTCACCTGTGATGAGAGGCGAGGCAGAGGCAGTCTTCTCCAGCACCAGTTCTCTGCTGTAGTACTCAGTTCTCACCCCTGGTTGTGTTCATCCATCTCAGAAGGCCAGCAGCAGCAAGGGGAAAGTGAAAGCAGGTGCTGGGTTAAACAGATACACTGTGCGTCCACAGCTAAAGCATGTGCAGTCTATCTATTTACTACATGTGACCCAACGTCAAAGTCATCAACATCATGACTCTGATGACTACAGATCACATGGTCATAGAGTGGCCCAACCCCCTACATAGGTAGCCTCCAGAAGCACTCTGTGATTGATAGGTAGCCCCGGGCATTATATTGCTAAAAATGAAAGTACCAAGGGCTACATTAAAAAGTGGTGCTTGCTGCGTGTCATCAAGGGGTGTGGCAACGATGGCCTGAAGAATGGCAGACCAGACATGGATCATGGTAAGCCCTGGCTTAACCAATGTTAATACAGATATCGAAGCTTTTATCAATAAAAATGTACTATCGTCCTTATTAATAGAATCACCAGTCCCGAACTCCACATCTACCTCGACACACAATTAGGTAGTCAGACAGGCCCTGCGACCTAGGCCCAGGATTACTGATTGATGGTCACAGGTGGGAGAGTGCATAGCTGGCAGGCAAACACGCGGGCAGGAAACTCTTGAGCAATCCCACAGATAGGAGCAGAGACATTACAATGGTGAGGGGATATTGTCCCCAATAAAACAAACATGGCCTGAGGGGGGTACATGCGCTTCTGAAAACACCATAGAGTCAGATGCCACATGAGTTAGGAATACATAGCCAATCAGGACCTAGCACACGTAGTGATCACACGCTCCCCATACTGGACATCTGGACACATTCACCACTGGCCACACTGTGTTCACGCAAGGTCGAGACCTACCTGCAATAACCATTTGACCATTAATTTATGAATCTAAGGCAGCAACCAACATATATGGTAAACCAGAAACTTTTAATACTTGTTGAAAATACAGTATATAAGATGCACACGAGCCCAATGTAAATTGAGACAGTCCTTTGACCTCATGCCTGTAACTGTTCTCCTGACTGAACTGTTTAATTAAACAAACTGTTCCTGTTTTGCCAAACGCCTCTTGTCTTCTGTTTTTTTCCGAAGGATCTCTAACCCGAGCAGCTTTTTGGCAAGTCAGATAGGAGGGATGGGGACTCGTACCTGACTGCAGCTGAAGGAAGGTAACCCCACCCGGACAGATTCACGTTGCACAACCGCAATTCTGTTCGGCAGTGGGTACTGTTATGTTTCGTAGGGTACCCCAAAATAGGCTTGAGTAGTCACCTAACCCTTCACCTACATTTACCGTACCATTGCACTACATAACAGGTTTTGGTATTGACCTTTTACCTAGTTAAGCGCTGCATAAATGTTGTGTGGTTTTCCCTGAAAACTAGCCTCATTAATTATGCATGAGGATTCTCAGAATCACAGCAAGATTACCATCTTCTGCATAATAACTATGTATAAGGGTCACGCCTTCCGTCATCCTCGGCCGACATGACACAGCAAGGTAGAATCTCCTGAGGGTACCTTTTGGGTATTTATACACCATATCTTTGCCAGGGCAACCAGAGGAGAAAGGCTTCCATGCTGACACACTGACGCGAGACGCTGAGGTTCCTGCACGCAGACACTCCAGCATGCAGTGGTCTGACATCCCCCATGGGGTGTCCATCTCGAGACCAAGACGGGGTCCTTCCTTCTCTCACACCAGGTAATGGTGTTGGCCTCATCCTAGGGGATTCTTGGCTATACACCTACATACATGCTAGGTACACTTAGGTAGATCTAGTTAGGGTTGCATCGTAGGAGTACGCATTATTACTGTCATATATTTATATGCTTGCATATATTCATTGTTTTAGCACTATGGTAGAAATCTGCCATACATTTACTCTGTTGGTGCTCAATATCGTTTACATCTGTTTCTGTCTTTTGGTTGTGTCAGCACACCTATTTTACACTAGAATAATGCTGGTTCAATAAATGCTTATTGAAAACGTCTCCACCGTTTATTCTGTGTATCTCTCTGAGACAAAGTGAGCACGAGTGACTGAGCGAAAAGTACTGTACTGTTTCCACGATCCCTGATGGGACAGGGTTGTCATGTTCGATAGTTGCCAAGAGCTATTCTCTCCTTGGTAAGAGGAGTTTATAGTGGAACTGTAAGCTAGCTGGTATACAGGCGAACATATCCGGTGGGGGTGTCTGGAATCAGTCTGCACACCAATCTCACAGTTTATGTTGTCTAAACGCACAGATCCTATATAGGTTAATAGGAACTACACGACATGGCGCTGCCAATGTTGGTTTGGTTCTTATTTAACGGTCAAATCTGAGTAGTTCAGTCGTGCTTTCTCAGAGACCCCTACTCACATTAATCCAGAGACATCTGGAGTGGGAAAAAAAAATCCACCAAAGCTGAGTAGGCATATCCTATGTATTGGCTGTAGGTTTTAATCAAGCTTGAAGGATAAATAGTTCCTATTGTGCATAAAATCTTATCCCAGTTTCCTTGAAACTCTTTCAACAATGACTGAAGAATAAAATGCTGCAGTAACATTACGTGTGAATGCAGCGAGGGAAGATGAGCAGGAAGGTGCGATAAATATTTCAGAAAATGTAAGAACTGCCCTCACTTTAAAATTAGCAGAATTTGGAATCACAGCAAGAGGTGGGACAGTAACCTTCGTGATTGAGGCACATGAGTCATACAGGACAGAGGTATTCTATTCATGGGTCAAATTCCTGCCAACAGATGCATGCACAAATACATTTCATTCATACATTGAAGATGAAATACCAGAGGAATATTGTCCATACGAGAACATTGAAGTTCGGCTCCTCTACCAGGAACACATAAACTAGTTTAAAGGCGCCCTCCCACACACAACAGATAAAGTGAGACTCGGTCTACTCGGAAGAGATGGAGCCACTTGGCCGGTCCTAGCGGCCTACACACCGCATCCAGACATTGACACAATGCCTGTAGCAGACTTACGTCAACTACACAAAGAAATAATAAAACTTTACAGAAATCTAATACAGTTCATTATGAGAACACTCACACTCCAGCCAACAAGGGCTACACCAGAAGGACACATTCAGGGGTCTGCAACTAAAATAACTCCACAAACACTAAACGCAGTTATGGGTAAAGTGCCCACTAAGCGTGAGCAAATGCCATTCTGGATAGCTCAGAAAATAACACAATTAGAGGCAGTGTTTCCACACACAAGTCCTCAAGAAAAACATAGAATGCTAACAATCTGATTGCCGATGGGGATAGCTCCTCAGATAGAGGGTTGTACCTCTTGGGGTACAGTTTTCTCTGCCATCTATACCAGAACTCATGGTATCTCTTCAGTGGCAGTAATACCAGACGTATTGAGACAGATACAGAATGAGTATGGAGCAGAACCTGCTTTGAACTTAGGGATGAAATAGTTAGGAAATTTTGCCCAGGTATCAACTATTATGTTGGCTAACATAAAAAGGGAGGCAGCAGCAGTGGCGATACGCCAACGCCTGAGGGATTTCACTCCTATACAACAGGAGCATGAATTACCTAAAATTATCGAGTATACATATGCTGATTTAGGTAGAGATAATTTGGGAGCTAGAGCAACAAAACCTCAACTCATGGGTGGACCTGATAAGGATAACACCAAGCAAGCACCCGATTCTTCTGAGAAGAAATGGGACAATAAAAAACAAAAGAATAGAGATAATAGATCACAATCAAGGGGTTGGTCTCTTCGACAGGAACCATCCAAAAGGAGGTACAATCTTAGGAATCGTGATAACATTAAAAAACCTGATAGGTATCAGGATACTGATAGAAGTTCCTCTCATTCCTTTCAGGGTTCATCAAATAACTCAGAGAGGGAAGGACGGTCAGAACACAGACAAGAAGAGTGTACAAAGTCCAGAGACACGCAACGCGCTTCAGACTATCATATCAAAAAAGAAGATAAACCAAAATCAAAACCACAATTCAAAAACAAGAGAGTGGCAGGTCTAAAAGTAAGAAATGCCAAAGATACTGAGGACTCAACTTCTGAACGTGGAATGGGCTCTGACGATGCTAGACAGCGCAGCAGAAGTAACAATAGCTCGCCAGAACGTGATGGAATTTCTGGTGACAGCGGCGTTGAATGAGCATATCATGGTGGAGACACCGGATACTAGGGTAAGTGTTCCACACCTGTTATATGAAATAACATTCCAAATGGAGGGGGACAAACCCAGAAAAATCAACAGTAATTTTACCGGCTTTTTCCGACCTCGTTCCAGTATCACTAAAACATTCATATGCGCAGGAGTGGGTGGTAGCGCTTAATCCAGCATTATATCGCAACCATGTAGGGTGGGATACTAAGTCACCTCACCATGTAATCCCAGTAAAAACGACTCCAACTCCACAGAGACAGTACCCAATAAAACAAGAAGTGAAAAAACAGACCAGGGAGATCTTAGATCAACTTGAATACAAAGGTTTAATAGAGAATTGCACCTCTTCAGTGAATAATCCTTTGTTTCCCGTAATGAAGCCTGACAATTCATATCGTCTAGTTTTAGACTACAGACATCTGAACACATGCAGAAAGACATTTGCAGTACAGAATGCACACAGTGCCGCATTAATGAATAACATTTTGCGGAAAAAATACAAAACAACACTAGATATCTCAAATGGATTTTTCTGCCAAAATATCGCACCTGAAAGCAGATATTTGACAGCATTCTCAGCCTTAGGCTCTCAGCGTCAATTCTGTCGGCTGCCCCAAGGGTATAAGAATAGCCCCGGGTTGTTCTCAGCTAAGGTAACAGAGTTGCTTCAAAACTTTGATGAGGAGGCATTGTCCTATGTAGATGATATTTATCTGACGGATGATGATTTATTGGATCACTTGACCAGGGTGAGCAACATCATTTTGGGATTCGCCTCTGAGGGCTACAAATTCAACTTTAAAAAATCGAAAATAGCCCACCTCAATGTCCTAGTTTTGGGATACAAGTTATCAAGTGAAGGAAAAAGCCTAGCAGCTAACTTTTTAGAAAAGTGTGCACTGCTCCTACCTCCAAAAACTCTGAAAAATTTACAATCCATTTTAGGATTCCTAAATTTTGGCAGAACATACATTTTGGATTACGCAGAAAAAGTAAAACCTTTCTACGATCTAATCAGGCCATATTTTTAAATTAGACACTGGACACAGGAACACACGGATATCCTTTGTTCTTTACAAGCTGACATGATAGCTTCCAAAACCTACACACGTGTAAACACCACAAATCTGGTGATCTGTGTAATCGCAGGTCAATCTGGGTACACTTACATAACCTTCAATGAAGACGAAACGGTACCCATAGCATACAAATCACACTTGTACACAAACACTGAAATGCGCTTTGCTTCTACAGAAAAAAGTCTGACAGCAGTACAGACAGCCATAGTGAGAGAAAGAGCACTGGCTCAGGGGAAACAAATAATTGTCGTAACTCCAGTACCGGCCTTAGAGGCTGTTATAAAAGCGAGCGTTCCAAACGCAAAAGCACTGCATCCATGATGGATACAATGGGCTAATTCTCTCACTGCAACAGATGTAGATTACAAATTTGATTCCACATTAAAAACACATTCATTCCTGCAATACAAACAAGAATACCCTCTCCCGAATGAAATGATGCCTTTAGATCAGTATGAATACATTATTTACACTGACGGTTCTGCTCAGCCTGGCATAGGAAGTAAAAAACAGCAATACAGCACAGCTTGTGCAGGAAGGCAAGTTCCATCCTAGCAGTACGAAGACACAGTCTTTGGGAGACTGCACAGCACAGCTGGCCGAATTAAAAGCTCTATTACTGGCACTTATAAATACGGATCGGGAATCCCCCACACTTATAGCGTGCGATTCTTTTTACTGTGTCCAGTCTTATAATTAATATCTTCACTACTGGGGTCAGAATGGGTTTAAAGACTCAAAAGGTTGCACAATAAAGCACAAATTGCTTTGGGAACAAGTGGCAGAGCTGAAAAAAGACTTGCCAAGAGCTCATGTGATACACATGCTGAGTCATCAACTTAATGGTGTTCACGGTAAAGGGAATTCATTGGCTGATGAAGCTGCCATGGCAACAGTGCGGACTGCTGCCATAGCTGCAATCACTCATTCTAGTACGAGAATAGATGGAAGCACAATGGTAGCTGTCATTGTTTCACGCAAAAACAGCTCAGCCTTGCCAAAAGGCTTTCCACTCAAGTACTCCTACAAGTTAGATGCAAAACATATTCCGTATACTCAAATTCCAGGAGTGGGGGATAGAGTAATACCAAACATGTATCGCATATTAGGTTTAATTCTAGCTGCACACGAGGGTCAAGGTTCTGCACACGCAGGGATTACCGTAACAGTTTCTCTACTGAAACAACGCTATTGGTGGCCAGGGTTAACAAAATAGACAAAAGGGTTTGTCCTTAAGTGCAAAAGAAGAGGCCCCCTACAATTTAGATGAGGTTCCTTAGAGTAGGGAAACAAATATAATCAATGTACAGTTTTAAGGCAACCTTTCAATAAGTAGTAGATAATTACTGATAAGTGAACAATAAAAATCAGAAATAACCAAAGACAACAGATTATTTATCAAAAATACAAAAATGAGCATTTATTAAATATTGAAACTGAGAACATTGTAATAATCATACATTCCCTTTCGTATCCATCATACAGACTCACATGCACACTGAATGCAATTTTAAAAACATTGTTGGAATGATGACATTTTGTTCGACAATAGTAAATTGACAGACTATATAAAACAGATTCAGTTAGGAACTGAGTGGCACAAATTCAAATGACTGGTGGTATTCAGGCTTCTCTCAAATGGGAGTTACTTAATGCTGAATGATCAAGGTTGTTGTGGGATGCTTCCATGCATCGCATATCTTGTCACTGTAAGTTCCAGGGTTACTTGTTGTATGCAAGTATTGTTTCCACTGACCCACACAGTCAGGGAGGCACTGTTAAGACCTTCTTTGAATGTTTCCTTTATACGGTTTGATACTCTGAGCCGAATGAAAGCCATGCTCTTACAAAAGGATGTGCCCTTAACCTCAGCCCAAGAGACTTTTGATCTCCAGGTTGCAAGGTCCTCAGCTGGGATGCAGGCATTGTTACGAACGAATTGCCCTTTCCATTTTGGAGAAATGGTACAGCGTATCTTTAACATGTCTGATACGAAGGGTATAGTACACCTATTTAAGACCATAGGTTGTGGACTGTTAAGCACCTTTGAGACAGTCTTCGGAGTGATTCCAGCTTGTATACACTCTGTATTTGGAAGTATTTGTGGAGGGCTTCCGCTGATCCTGCTACTGATAGTGGATATCCTGATTTTAATTTTTCTGCTACGCAATGGACGTCCCAGTCAACAAGGAAATGGAAAAAACGCTCTTTGAGCAACGTTATCGTGATCGCATGGAACTCCATCTTGGCACACCTCGACTTCGGGAGCTAAGCGAGTCTTGGTTCCTATCATTTCGACCAGTCTGGATAGACTGTGTTTTGCCTGTTCTCCGCTGCTTGTTCTGCGGATATGAATGTGTGTTGGACCTCTGTCTAACACTTCCATTGGTTGCGCCACCGGACGTGAATGCATTGCTGGGCCCATTAAAGGCTCATGTAGTGCTGTGTCCTCAGCGTATTCCCATGTTGACGTCGGCATTCTTAGAGCCACCACTGGATGCTTCAGCTCCTGTTGGATTGGATAAAGGCTCCACTACAGGCACACAGGCTTTGGATGTTTCTAAGGCTTCCCCAGCATTGGCTGTGGGAACTGAGGAAGATCATATTGGCTCAATTGACCTGATCTGTGAGGTGTTACAGGGGCCGTCGTCTGCGAAGGCAAGCAGCAGTGATGTTGCATCTCCCACACAGGACACATAAACATTTGGCTCTCCGTGTGCCGGAGAGAATTTGGCCTTTTTCCAAAACAACTGAAATTGGAATTTTAAACAATTTTTTTTCTCCCTCATATTTACTCTTACTGAGCACCATGGCTTTCAGACGTAATCAGTTGCTCAGACTATATATATATGAACATATTTTAAAGGAATTTTAGAGTTTGTTTTTTAGAGATTTTTAATGAATTTTTAGAAATTTTTAAACACCTTTCTCTCCTTGGTAAGAGGAGTTGATAGTGGCACTGTAAACTAGCTGGTATTTAGGCGAAAATACCCGGTGGGGGTGTCTGGAATCAGTCTGGACACCAATCCCACAGTTTATGTTGTCTAAACGCGCAGATCCTATATAGATTTATAGGAACTACACAACAGTACGACACGCTCATCGCCCCTTATTCGAGGCTATGGAAAGGCCAAAAGCCTTCATAGCCAATGAGGTGCAAGAGGGAGAAGAGATTCGTGATTGTGCAACATACGCCCCCAAAGGGCTCAGCCAGGCAGAGGAGGATCCAATCCTAGACAGTGAGGGTAAAAACCTATCACAGGGAAATTACCACGCCATCCGTATGGCGAAGAAGGACGCTTAGGGAGCAGTTGAGACGACACACGTACTTCCCATACAGCATGCAGCAGAGACAATACCCACTGAGGAGAAAGCCCAAAGAGACACCGCAAGACTGGTTCAACACAAGTTGAAAAAGACTGCCATCGAGGGGGCAGCAATGGCCGCAACCATGCAGATGGCACCAGTCTCAATGGGGGCTCCTCTGCAAAACTTCAGAGGGTTCCAAACAGGCTATGGTAGTAGAGTCCAGGGAGGTTGGCAGCAACCAGACCCTAGAGAGTGCTCTTATTGCCATAGGCCGGCTCACCTGGCTGAGAGATGCTGGTTAAAAGCATACCACAAGCAGCAATAACATCAGAGATCAATGAGCCAGGGCCAGCCACCACAATACCCCAAGAACTTCCCTCCTCAGCAGCAGGCACAGGAGAATCAGAATGTACCCTACATCCAGTCGCAGTGAGGTCCACCAGGTGCCATACAGCCGCAGCAGGGATCCAGTCATTGGTTGAGCACATGACAGCAACAGCTACGGACAGGGAGTCCAACGCAATAGGGAACGGGGCCACAACACCCGCAGGGAGGGTTGACAATGTTGGGAGGTAGTGCCTTCAAGCAATCACAGAGGCAAATTGCACTGTAAAGTAAGCCCCCCAGCACAAGTAGGAGTTACCCCATCAACTTAACACCCAGTGGTTAATCACTAGAACCCACTTACACTCTTACCCAAAACTGTACCAGACCAAAAAAAGGACTAATAAGACAGCAGTGTGAGTAACATTTTTTTACTTGCGTCTAGAAATTCAGAGAAGCTGAGGGCTGTCGATCGGGGGCCCTCACCAAGTTCGTCATCAAGAGGGTGATCTCAAAAGGCCCCACTCTGCTACTGATCCCCCCAGGGCGGGGTTGGCTGGCCCCGCCCCAGAGACAAGGCAGTCTGATGAGGGGACATAACAGAGAACTGTTTAAAAAGGGACACCAAAATCCTGCGGCCAAAGTCAAAAGGAATGCGTTTCGATCACGAAGCGAAAGGGTCCCCATTTTCGGGCACCACGTCCGGGGCCACTGTTTCCTTCATGGTGGGTAGTCCCAACAGTGCCCCCAAAAGCTCGAAGTCTGCAAATCAAATGGAGGCCTTGCTTTCAGTTAAAAAAAGTCATCTTTGGAGTCGGGAACCATGTACTCTTCCTGCACCTGGGATGATCGATATTCTACGAGGCCTCAGCATGAGGACGAGTCCAAGCCTCCAGTTGGAGGCTTCACCAGGGTGACCAGCCATCCCGAATTTGCTGAGGCAGTCTCGGTTTTTCATCGCCACCTAGCAGACTTTGCAATTTTTGGGTCAAAGTCCTGGGTTTTTGGTATAGTCACATTTTTTTATGTTACAGTTCAAATACTAACTAAATTAGCCTTCTACTATGGATTTTGTGTGAATTGTCCCGTTTTGTTGCTTTCCAAAAGTCCTGTCACCCTGCCACACCCTTCCAAATATCAACAAGAAATGCACCAGATAAGGGACAGTGGGCCCACAAGGATGCTGGTAGAAAGTGGGATGTGGTACGGGGGAGAGGGGGTACCCGGGTGTGAGATTTCCAAATCTCCTCTCTGGCTCCAGATTAACGTATGGCACTGGGTGCACTCAACTCCAGACCAAGCACTAGCACATGTGCCGGTGAAAATGTGAGGGTCAGAAAGTGCTAGCCAGCCACGCTTTACTAATTTTCTAATTAACTATTGTAACATTATAATAGCAATTAAAAAATTTGAATGTTTATGATGCATAAATTGGGTGGTTGGAGCCTCAAAGCCCTAACTAACCAGCCACTCCTGGCTGATGGATCTAGCTGCCCTTTGGCCATGCCTTGTTCCCTTTGGTGGTCTGCATCCCAATCTGCTCACAGCAGCATTACTAACCTGAATTCTGTGCTGCTTCTAGGTGTCTGTGGCATGGTTCTCTCCTACATTGCGGCCTCAGCAGCTGTGAGTCTCCAGTCCTTGTGGGGGGAGAACATGAGCAGGGAAGCGGCTCTTACTGCATGCTGACGCATATTCTGCATGGGCTGTAGGAAGACACTC
Organism: Calotriton arnoldi; assembly: GCA_963921515.1. Taxonomy (NCBI): domain Eukaryota; kingdom Metazoa; phylum Chordata; class Amphibia; order Caudata; family Salamandridae; genus Calotriton; species Calotriton arnoldi. The sequence continues at coordinate 795,974 of CAWUFW010006713.1, forward strand.
GAAAATAGGCGCTGAAAGGGAAGTATGCAAGATGGGCAGGGCCAGCAGAGGCCTTCCACAACTGCTCATGGTGCCCTGGAAGATCTGAGTGTTCCAACTGAATGCTACAGCAAAGCTTTCACTGGGAAATCGCAGCCTCCATTAAGTTTGATTACAGGTCTTGGGAAGGTTTCAAGACTGTTTTGGGTGGAAGTTTTTAGAAACAAAATTGAGACATTGTTTAAGATGTGGGTGTGAGAGACGGTCATAGGGAAATTACAGAAGGGCTAAGTGAGAGTGCTTTGAGCATTTCTGGAGGGGATTTGGATAATTACTTGTCGGGGGTATTTTGAAAAACAGATTAGGTAACGGTTATTTCTCTTCGGAGTTCCAACCTTACGGTTTTTAGGGATTTGTTTCTGCTACTGGGACCCTGTGTTTGATTTACTTCAATGGATGTGTTGCAATATTCCTGTTATCTGTATAGGGAACAGAATTGTTAACTGGGGGGGCGGGTGAGAGAAATCTCAGTCTAGATATCAGCTTTGTTAGAACTGGGGGTCTCTAGTTGGCAATCAAAAATAGACTAAAAATGATAGAGACAGTTCACGTTATCTTCAAAAATAGGATATTCAATCAAATAAAGCTTGTAGCAACAAATAACTCGACTTGGAGTTATCACGATGTCGTGACCGTTGGAAATCCCAAAGTACGCCGCCGACCGCGAGGTGCGCGGCGTCGGGCCCGGAGTCAAACAGACCCACAAAGAACAGTACCTGGAATTCGATGAAAACAAAGACGGTGCACGGAGTCGGGAGGTGAAGCTTCGTTGGCGCCGGCGGCGTCGGTTCCTACGACCCCAGGGGAGGTGATGTCTCGGTTCCTTACTGCAGCGCAGGGGAGGGGCGGCGTCGGTTCCTTACTGTGTCGGGGAGGTGACGTCACGGATGGCGGCGAGGCGGCGGTTGCTTATGATGGTGCGGTGTCGATGGATTCGGGGGTCACCCACGTCGAGGATCGGCTCCGCGGTGATGAAGCCCTGGCGTCGGTGAAGTCGGGGCTGCGGTGCGAGTCGGGACGGTGCGTCGTGAGCGTCACGAGCGGTGTCCTCCGCTCCGGTGCAGGCAGCGGCCTCGGTGACGGCCGGAGTCGATGTCGCACGGCGTCAGCAGGCGTCGGGCCTACGGTGCAAGTCGGGGCGGTGCGTTGTGCTCTTCACGAGTGGTGCCCACGGCTTCGGTGCAGGTTACTGCGTCGCTCGCCGGCATCGGTGTTGCAATTTCCTTCTGTTAGCAGCTAAAACAGCAGTTCTAGATGCAGGCAAACAGAAGGGATGAAGTCGTTGTGTCCCTGTGACTTCAGGCAGGAGGCAAGCTCAGTTCAAGCCCTTGGAGATTCTCTTCTTCAAGATGATAAAGCACAGCAAAGTCTTTTCTCCTGTCCTTGGCAGAAAGCAACCACTGCAGGCCAACCCCAATCAGCAAAACAGCACAGGGGCAGTACTCCTCCTTCAGCTTCTCCGGTTATTCTCCTTGGCAACAGGTTTCTTGATTTCCCAGAAGTGATCTAATTTCATGGGGTCTGGGCCCCAGTATTTATGGTCAAAAATCCTTTGTCCTCTGAAGGCAGAGGGTCCTGTACCTGGTCCAAACCAGTTCTGGGTGCATTCTGTCAGGAGACACCTTCTCCCTTTGTGAGTGAGGGGCAGAGTCATCAGCCGCCCGGCAGGAGGTCGAGCCAGCATTGTGGAAGGCAGGTAGAGCCCTATTCAGACCCAGGTGCAACTCCTCCCACCACTCTACATGCAGGAAGGTCTATTCAGCTCTGTGCTGACTCACCCTGTCTCCTGGAATCCCCAGCCCCTGTCATTCACAAAGCCAGACACACAATACACAACCTAGCAGAGGCAGGCTTGGACAGTTTAGGCAAGAAAATACCTACTTTCTAAAACTGGTATTTTCAAACACAGAATGTTAAAACCAACTTTACTAAAAGATGTATTTTATCATTCTGAGTTCAGGCATACTAAATTTGTTTTTCTACCATGTTCCCCGTGTCAGTTAGGATTATAAGATGTTATAATCAAAACTGCCCATTCTGGCCTATGGGGATCAGGTAGCCTTGCAATAGTGAAAAACGAAAATGGCTGTAATTCACTATTAGGACATGCCACACACACCAGGGCATGTCCTACCTTACACTTACAATGCACCCTGCCCTTGGGCCTCACTTAGGGGTGTCTGATATGAAGATAAGGGAAGGTTTAGGGACTGGCAAGTGGTTGCACTTGCCAAGTCGACATAGCAGTCACAGACTGCACACAGGCTCTGCAATGGCAGGCCTGAGACACACTTTACAAGCCGCTTCTGTGGGAGGCACAACCAGTGCTGCAAGCCCACCAGCAGCATTTGATTTACAGGCCCTGGGCACACCTGGTGCACTAAACTAGGGTCTGACAAGTAAATCAAATGATCCAATCATGGAGTCACTAATCAAAACATCAATTTACAATAGGGAGAGCATATGCACTTTAGCACTGATCAGCAGTGGTAAAGTGCCCAGAGTCATAAAACCAACAAAAACAGGTCAGAGGAAATACAGGAGGAAGGCAAAAAGTTCAGGGATGACCCTGCAAAAAGGGCCAAGTCCAAAACAACCCCCTTCCAGCCAAAACGCAGGGTAGACCAATCACTACCTTGATGGGCTTTCCTGCTCTGGGCGATAGAACCTGGACCTGGCCCGCAACAGCAGGGGCATACTCCAGTTCTACGCCAATCTGAACCTATTGGAACCCCTCTGTCCATACTCTCAGGGCCCACCAAGCTAATCCATGGGGACCCCTTCTCCTCTCCTGTGGACACCACCTGTGCAGCACCTAACCTTAACTTGCTCACAGGTGTGTCCCAACAGACAGTCAGCAAGCCACAGTGGCCACTGACAGTGGTCAGGGATGAGACCCAGGCCTTATGCCTCTCAGGGCTCTCAAACCTCTGTGGCGTCAGAGAGCGGGGGGCAGTAGCCTCAGGTGCTTGGCACCCTTTGTCCACTCTCCCTCCTGTCAGGTCAGGTATGACATCCTGACACTGACCTACCAGCCCCGGGCCTATACCCGGGGGCTGGACAGGAGACTGGGGTGGGCTTTCCCTCACCCAGTTCTCCTCCTCCTTGTTGGGGCTCTGTACCCTCCCACCTGGAGTGGTACCCCCTTCCAGAATTGCCAGGGCACCTGTGGCAGGTGTCCTGCTCAATTCGCCCACCAGTTCAGGGGTTCTATCCTGCAACTGGGATCCCAGCTTAGGGTCTTTACCCTTAGACTGGGCAGAGGTCAGGGGTGAGGCTGCCCTCTCCCCGCCTCCCTCAGTGGGGCCCTGCACCCTCCCACCTGGAGTGGTGCCCCCAGAAGACAAACTGGTAGGGGCACCGTTTACAGTTGTCCCACCCTCCAGGTCAGACAACACCTGAACCTGGCTTCCCAACCCAGGGACCAACCCCTGCGGTTGAACACTTGCCCGGCGCACCAGGACTTCATTGGGAGCACATAGGCCCCCCCGAGGGTGACACACAACTCATGTGTCGTGTGACAGTCTGCCTGGCGCAGATCTCCCGACCCCTGTCCATCTGACAGTGCGTGAAGATCCCCCAGGACAGAAGTGGTGTCACCATGGTCATTCACTGGTGACTCAGCCCTTCTGGCTGGCCCCTGACCCACTGGTTCTTCCACTGGGGACTCTTTCCCCCTCTCACCCCTCACTCTGGACTTCTGCACCCTCCCCTTAGGAGTGGCACTGCCAGACACCAGAACTGATGGAGGCCTGCTTACAGACACTCCCAGCTCACTAGACACTAGGGGATCTCCCTCAACAGGCGGCCCATCAGGACAGCCTAGGCTCCCTACCTGGTGTTCCCTTAAAGAACCATCCAGGCCCTGAGACTGGGTTTTGGGCACCTTGGGACACGCAGCCACACACTCACTCCTTCTCCACTGAGACAGGACGTGAGCCCCTACACCCCTCCCGCTACACCGGGACTTAGCTGGGCTACTCTGAACCACATCCACCACTCTGGGTTGGAAGATACCTGAGCCTCTCCCCTCAGGGTCACTCCCCAATGCCTCTCCAGACCCTCTGGAATCCACCAAAAGGTCTGCCTCCCATGTGAGCTCCCTGGGGTCAGAGAACTCACTCTCCAACAGGTGTTGGCATAGCTCTGGAAAACAGGGACTTACAATATGCTCTCCCACGATTGGATCACCCAGGCCCCTGTAAGGGTTAACCAAACTATCCTTCACCTCTCCATCCAGTGCCTCGCACACGTACTCCACACCACTCTCCTGAGACTGGCAAGACAGTATCTGACTGTCTCTGTCACTCAACCCACACTCTTCTGGGCGGTCTTCACACTCACACACCAGGACTTCAACCATGGGGGAACCCCTCTCCCTGCATCTCTCATCTAGAGTCAGTAGAGTGTCCCTCCCACCACTAGGACTATGAACCCCTGGGCCAGTTCCCCAATCCACCTCAGGGACACTGCGCACCACTGGAGCTACCTCATATCCTGGAACCTCCTGGTGTATATCAACCCCCTCCAAGTCAGGCGCCACATCTCTGGGTGTATGTACTACTCCCTCAGCACTGGATAACACAATATTGCTGCCACCATCTGAGCTGGATTCCACCTCCAGCTCAGTAAAGCTCATTTCCTGACCTACACAAATTTCTTCTTCTTGGTCTAAGGCCCTCTTAGCCTCATCCAGCTCTTTCAGCCTCTGCTCACAAGCCAGAAGCCAGCTATCTTTTTCTGTTTCTCCCTCACTCTCAGGGAATTCCTCCTCCACAGACTCAACTAGTAGTGTTGCCTTCCAGCGTGGTAACTCAAACTGAAATAGGGATGCCTCTAGATCCTCCCTGGACCTTCTCCTCACAGTCAGCCCTCTTTCCTTGCAAAACACACGTAGCTCCTTCATTGTGTAGACAAACATGTGCCAGAAGTCGAGTTCCATTTCACAACAACTAACCAGAGTCATAGTATCCAAAATACTTCCAGGAGGACACCAGAAAACAGAAAAACAGTATGTGGTTGCGTTTTGTCTGCACTCACTAGTAGTGTACACCAATCACTGTATATGAATCACAAATGCAAGTCCAAATCCTCACCGCTGACCACCAATGTTAGAACTGGGGGTCTCTAGTTGGCAATGGTTTGCACCTTTGTCCAAATAGGGACCCTTGCTTCTAGTCAGGGTAAGGGGGATACACTCCTAAAATAACCCCTGCTCACACCCTGGTAGCTTGGCACGAGCAGACAGGCTTATCTCAGAGGCAGTGTGTAAAGCATTTGTGAGCACATACAGTAATACAGTGAAAACACTACAGATGGACACCACACAGGTTGTATGTAAAAATAAGTAATCTTTATATAGACTTAACACAAGACCCAATAGCAAAAATCCACAATACTGTAATCAAAAATAGACTAAAAATGATAGAGACAGTTCACGTTATCTTCAAAAATAGGATATTCAATCAAATAAAGCTTGTAGCAACAAATAACTCCACTTGGAATTATCACGATGTCGTGACCGGTGGAAATCCCAAAGTACGGCGCCTACCGCGAGGTGCGCGGCGTCGGGCCCGGAGTCAAACAGACCCACAAAGAACAGTACCTGGAATTCGATTAAACAAAGACGGTGCACGGAGTCGGGGAGGTGATGCTTCGTTGGCGCCGGCGGCGCCGGTTCCTTACGACCCCAGGGGAGGTGATGTCTCGGTTCCTTACTGCAGCGCTGGGGAGGTGAGGCGTCGGTTCGATACTGTGTCAGGGAGGTGACGTCACGGATGGCGGCGAGGCGGCGGTTCCTTACGATGGTGCGGTGTCGATGGATTCGGGGGTCACCCACGTCGAGGATCGGCTCCGCAGTGATGAAGCCCTGGCGTCGGTGAAGTCGGGGCTGCGGTGCGAGTCGGAATGGTGCGTCGTGAGCGTCGTGAGCATCACGAGCGGTGTCCTCGGCTCCGGTGCAGGCAGCGGCCTCGGTGACGGCTTCGGAGTCGATGTCGCACGGCATCAGCAGGCGTCGGGCCTACGGTGCAAGTCGGGGCGGTGCGTTGTGCTCTTCACGAGGGGTGCCCACGGCTTCGGTGCAGGTTACGGCGTCGCTCGCCGGCGTCGGTGTTGTAATTTCCTTCTGTTAGCAGCTAAAACAGCAGTTCTAGATGCAGGCAAACAGAAGGGATGAAGTCGTTGTGTCCCTGTGACTTCAGGCAGGAGGCAAGCTCAGTTCACGCCCTTGGAGATTCTCTTCTTCAAGATGATAAAGCACAGCAAAGTCTTTTCTCCTGTCCTTGGCAGAAAGCAACCACTGCAGGCCAACCCCAATCAGCAAAACAGCACAGGGGCAGTACTCCTCCTTCAGCTTCTCCGGTTATTCTCCTTGGCAACAGGTTTCTTGATTTCCCAGAAGTGATCTAATTTCATGGGGTCTGGGCCCCAGTATTTATGGTCAAAAATCCTTTGTCCTCTGAAGGCAGAGGGTCCTGTACCTGGTCCAAACCAGTTCTGGGTGCATTCTGTCAGGAGACACCTTCTCCCTTTGTGAGTGAGGGGTAGAGTCATCACCCGCCCGGCAGGAGGTGGAGCCAGCATTGTGGAAGGCAGGCAGAGCCCTATTCAGACCCAGGTGCAACTCCTCCCACCACTCTACATGCAGGAAGGTTTATTCAGCTCTGTGCTGACTCACCCTGTCTCCTGGAATCCCCCAGCCCCTGTCACTCACAAAGCCAGACACACAATACACAACCTAGCAGAGGCAGGCTTGGACAGTTTAGGCAAGAAAATACCTACTTTCTAAAAGTGGTATTTTCAAACACAGAATGTTAAAACCAACTTTACTAAATGATGTATTTTATCATTCTGAGTTCAGGCATACTAAATTCGTTTTTCTACCATGTTCCCCGGGTCAGTTAGGATTATAAGATGTTATAATCAAAACTGCCCATTCTGGCCTATGGGGAACAGGTAGCCTTGCAATAGTGAAAAACGAAAATGGCTGATTTGATTTACAGGCCCTGGGCACACCTGGTGCACTATACTAGGGTCTGACAAGTAAATTAAATGATTCAATCATGGAGTCACTAATCAATACATCAATTTAAAATAGGGAGAGCATATGCACTTTAGCACTGACAAAACAAAAACAGGTCAGAGGAAATACAGGAGGAAGGCAAAAAGTTCAGGGATGACCCTGCAAAAAGGGCCAAGTCCGACAAGCTTTATTTGAGGTCTCACAACGTTAAACAATTGCCTAGAAAGTAGAAGTATGTTTCTGTGATGAATCCTAGGGATACCTTTTGTAGCTGAGGATGAAGCCATGTGTTTCATTTGGAGCAATAACAAAGTCAAGAAATAAATCAGATAAAATTCCCAATCTAATTTAATAAAAATAAAAATATGTAATCATTAAAACAATACCAAACAACAAAAATCAGTTAAAGATGGGGTGCTATGAATACTTAAAGGAATAGTAAAAATTATCTATAGAAAACAACAGGGAATTAAATAGTCAATGTTAGTCTTTGGAGCACAGATGTCTGGGTTCTAGGCACCTATCCAAGCTATTCGTAAACAAACAAGAACTGGAACAGCTGATCACAGCAGTCAATAAGTTTACCTTTTTCTGGAGTCAAATAGCTCCTACGGTGAAAAGCAGGATACTGTGGCCAGGATGGGTTCACTGTTGAGTTCCCATTGAAGCCTTGAACACAGAGCAGTAAAGACTTAAAACTTTCAGGTGCAGAGGTCGCTTTACTCCTGGGTTCGTTTTATCGTTGCCAGCAGGGCTGCAGGTGGAGACCAGCTTTTCTGCCACTCAGAATGGCTTCCAGCTCTGGGGGTTCAAGATGAAAAAGGATATACCTCAGTTCTTTTGCAGGGAGTAGGAGTATGCCTTCTGCAGTTTATTGTGGTCGTCTTCAGGTTCAAGCAGCATTTTCCTATAGCAGTAATTAAACAGAGATTGGTGATGGCCTAAATCATATCACTACAAAGTTCTTACATTGTTGTCCCCGCCCATCTTTTGTTAATTTGCCTTATGGCAAAAGCGCTCCTAGAATGCATTATTTAAAGATGGTTGTGGGGAGACTGGCATTAGACGCGGACCACATACACCAGTGGTTACAGCACAGGGGAGGAGATCAGCTCAGCTGAACTTCAAGGGTGCACAAATTCTTCCAAGGTAGGAGAGTTCAGAGGTGTGAGGCTTCATATCTATGAAGCAAGCACTAAACGAGAAGCACAGTGAAGTCAGAACTGACTACAAGGCCAATGGTGCCACGGGCCTCTCATGAGAATTGTAATGGCGGCAACAGTCTTAGATTTATGAAGTATTCGTGTTTTGGTGTTTATTGCTAGGCAGTCAAGATTGTTGCTGCTGCCTGAATCCTGTTGCCAGAGGTGTATTCTAAATGTTACACCTGGAGATATCTAAGGTTTTTTGATTTCAGAGAAGTATTCTGGGATAGCATTGCGCTCAAGTTTTAATACTTTTGATGTTTGCACATTGTAAGAAATTGGGTTACTAGTTGAGGTGGGTGAAACCCTACTTAAGCTTCAACCACAATCCTTATCAGCATGAAATCACAAGCAAATCTCAAATTAACCTGTGCTCAACTCTCTGGTAGCTTGCACAGAGCAGTTAGGTTTAACTTAGAGGCAATGTGTGAGGTATTTATGCATCAAATCTAACAGTAATAAAGTGGAAAACAACACAAGAGAAATCCCATGCCAATCTAGAAAAACAGAGTAAAATGTAATAAATAATTTAAGACCAAAACGACAAGAGTCCAATCAGTAGAACCGGAGATATGCAATGTTAAAGATTTGAGAGACAGTAGCGCCAAAATGCACAAAGCGCCAACTGTGGTTATCTGGTCTTGCCGGACCGAGACAAAGTCACAATTTCATGCTGACTGCGATGGAGCATGGGCCAGATACAGGGACCAAGTTAGGCCTGCTGAACAAGAGTCCCTCCAATTCCGGTAGCGGAGTGTTGCAAGATCCCACATCAAGGATGCATTGCTGAGCCGAGGCAATGCATGGTCCTGGAGTGGAGATGCGTTGCACAGCGACTGTTCTGGGAAGCCGCAAGGCTGCAATGCAAGGTCCTGCATCATCATCAAGGATGCCATCGACAAGGTGTCTGCAAAGCGAAGTCCTGCATCGAAGATGCATTGCGCACTGGCTGGTTCCAAAGAAGTAGCGGGTCTTGCGAAGCTGAGTTCAGCATCGTCGTCATTGAGAAGGCCATCAACGAGGGGCTTGAGATTTGAAGGCTTGCGTCCAGGATGCGTCATGCATCAGTGGTTCCGAGGCAGGAGTGGGCTGCGATGAGAAGTCCTGCATTGGAGATGTGTTGAGTAGCGGTTCCGCTACGGAGTTCTGTGAGGCAATGCATCACGCTGCAACTCTGATGTGGAGGTTTGGGAGACGATGTATGGCACTGCGTTGGTTCTGCTGGGACCACAGCTGGGCTGGCAGAGCACCTTCAGGCCCACTTCCAAGGATCCAGGACTGGGGTGGCACCACTTGGGAGAGTGGGACTCACAATAGAGTCCAGGTGCTGGGTTCAAGGTGGTTGGAACCTCCTGTCCCTGAGGCTCTGTTCAGGAGGCCAGCCAACTAGCCCTTGATGTCACTCTGCTGGTCTTGGGTTCAAGATGTAGGTCCATTCCTTTCACTCAGGCAGCAGGGCAGCACAGCCAGGCAGCAGAGTGGCAGTCCTTCTTGCAGCAAAGCAGCACAGCAGGCCTTCTTCTGAGTCTTTCACTGGTCCAGATGTGTACTGAAGAGGAGGGTGTTAGGGTCCATTATTTATACCCGGTACCCACTTTAAAGCTGGAGAAGGTTCTGGAGGTTTCCATGCCCCTGAGGGGTCAGTCACCCCCTTCCTCCCTGCCCTGGCCCCAGCTTGTCTGGAGACACAAGAGACAAAGGACAAACCCTTTGTGAGTGTGTTCAAGCACAGCCTTTGTGATGTGCAAGTGTGGTAGGTGACAGCTCCTCTCCCTCGTTAAGTCAGAGAGGCCCAGCATGCTAACACCTAGCCTTCCTTTGACTTACTGTCTGGCAGAAACACACAAAGACCAATTGCCAACTACATCTAGTCATGTGACTCAGGAAGCAGGCTACAGACATCAAATGTTTAAGACAAAAAAGTGCCATCTTTCTAAAACTGCAAAAAAACAATTGATGAACAGACTGCTGAACAATGTCAAATGTTCATCCCAGTTCAGAGATCTGGGCCTAAATCCATTGTTTTTATGCTCTCCATGCCAGTCCAGTTTAATACGCATTCAGTCCAGCCCACACTGCCAGGCCAGGCCCTCCCTGGAACAGAAACAAGCATCCTGGGACTGGTTTCAGAGTACCAATTCTCATCAGACAGGCTCGTTTGACTCCAGTGGCATGGAGAGCATGGGACCCACGTCTGGGTGATAAATGCAAAAAGAAAAATTGATGGAGAGAGTGCTGAACAATGTCAAACATTCACCCCAGTACAGAGATCAGGGCTTAAATAAATCATTTTTTGCTCCCCATGGTGTTCCATTTTAAACCTAGCCATATGTAAATCAGTCTTGACCCTTCTCCCCATGGGAACAGTCCAGCCTGAACTGCCAGACCAGGTCCTCCATGGACCGAATACAAGCATCCTGGGACCAGTTTCTGAGTACCACCATTCCTCAGCCAGGCTAGCTTGACTCCAGTGGCATGGAGATCACGGACCCACGTCTGGGCATATCCATCCCACTCGGAGTGACAAATGCAAAAAGAACAATTGATGGACAGAATGCTGAACAATGTCAAACAAATTGGTGCTTTTCTTCAAAGGTTCCTATTTTTACAGGAACTTCTGATATTTGTCCTTTTTTTCTTCCCTCGCAACCCTTTTCCAGGCATTAAATGCTTCATATTACATAGGTCAAGATGGTGGCTTCATCGTGTACAATTTTCCCTTTGAATGATCTAGAATTCTGTTATTAAATGTCAAGTATCTCAGAAAACGTAAAGGACCTTCATTTTCTGTAATTCTCTCCCATTGTTTTAGTCATAGACATGAATTTAATTAATGCTTATTAGCCATAATGTATGCTGGAGTACCTTCAGGAGGTGCTTCCTCCGCTTTTCGTACAGGAATAGTGACATCTCCCTTCACAAATTTCTTAAAACCCATAAAACATTTCATAATGACAGTTGAATTTTCTAAATTGTCACGTAAAACCAAATGTTTTGATTCTGTTCTGTATACGTCAAATTTTTCGTTAGTCAATTAAATGACAGCTGTAATGTCATGCGATCCTGTACCAAATCCAAGGACAGAAACCAAATCAACAATGTCTAATTAGAGTGCGGCAGGGGCATGGCCAAGATGGCAGACAGTTGAGACGTGTTATTGAGTCTCTCCGCTCCCCGCCGATGGGCCTAACTGCCTGGAACAGCACCATATAGAGGTGGACCCTGCTGAGGTGCCCTGCTGGAGGTTCGGGGGTTCCTTGCGGCAGCAAAATGGTACGGATGCCCTGTTCCTGATCCTGAGGAAATGAGTGGAGACACGGCCTGTGCACCAGAGACCCGAGGTGCATCACTCCCGAGGCCATCTCTTCCAGCGGTGGTGGCATGCACTGAGACGGCGGTGCACTGAGGGCTACCCGCTCAACTGAGGAGCCGACGGACCCTTGAGGGAGCAGACACGACAGGCCATGGTGAGAGAGGTAGAGCAGCCCGGCTGAGGACTGCTCCTGCGACTTCAAGGTGAGGAGGCGAATGGGAAGGGCCGCGCCAGGCTCGAGCTTGAGGGAAGCCAGGGACCGATTGGAGTCCGGACGAACACCCTGACCACCAGGACTCGAAGAGGTAGACATGGCGGGCGGAGAGGGGGTGCCTGGGGGAGTGGCGGCAGGAGAGCTCCGAGAGGCTGAAACACCCCGGTTTCTGGTCCCCCTTCCGGATCTCAACAAGCGAGGCTGGTTGGACGCCGACCATAGCGGGCCCCCACATGCCTGAACGGGACGAGGTATCGCACAAGGGAGTAAAGCGCAATCCTCCCATTCACGGAGAAGGAGCGGGCGACCGGCCCACACACGCCGCGGCCACATTGGCCTGAGTAGCAGGGCCTACTCGCAAGACCGCCACCTGGCAGAGACAACCAGCACCAGAGAACACAACACTGGAACACGGCAGAGGCCACTAGCCAGAACCTCTAAAGCCCTAAAACCCTGTGCCTGCCTGACCGGGAGGGCCTCCCAGACAGAGCCAAGCAAAGAGCATAATACGCTGGGCCCCCCCAGTTGACCTCAGAGCTCCACGGCTGAAGCAACACGGCACCTGCAGGCCGCTGCCAGGATCCCCCGGGCTAGACTCACTCAATGCAACCCACAGCCACACCCCCTCTCTGGCCAACAGGAGCAGCATTGGCAGTCGGGCCTTCAGCCACACCAGCCTGGGCGGAACTACCGGAACTACTAACACGGTGAAGGAAGAGCCTCTCACGTCGGAAGCGCACTGATCCCACAGCAGTGGCCGGCTTGGACTGTGGAAATTACGCATCAGGAGTGAGCAATTCAGGAGTGCAACCTGCTCCACCACAGAAACCCGGAGTCGCACTAGAAAAAAAGCCAATCTCGGTCATTCCGGACTAACAGTCTCGCCCATAACAAGACCCCTTAATACCCCAATACCTCCCGCCTGACAGCCTCCTAAAATTCGGCCTATCCTCCAACATGGCTGCCACGAGGGGGAAGAAGGACCGTAACCTTAAAGATATGCTTCTAAAGTCATCAGGAGGACCAGGAGGGGACACACTTTCGACGACGGCCCCTGAGGGGCCCTCTGATGCTGGGGTCCAAGATGAGCCGATCACTCGTCCATATCTGGAGTCGCTGTTTGCCTCTTTGCGCGAATATCTCCAGTCCTTCAAGAAAGAGCTCACACAGGAGCTGAAAGAAATCCGACGTGACTTAGATGGGCTTGAGGAGAGCGTCTCCTCATTGGAAGACCATGAAACAAGCAGGGAGGAAGAAATAGAGCAACTCCAACAAGAGATACTTCGTCTCAAGGACCAGCACCTGGACCTTCAAGCCCACACAGAAGATTTGGAGAACAGGTCATGCCGGAATAACATCCACATACGTGGGGTACCATCTGGGGCCGAAGGATCAGACATCACCTCCTTTGTGAAGGACCTCTTCAGATCCGTCCTGGAGGCCAATCCAGAGGTGGACATCAAGCTAGATAGAACGCACAGAGTGGGCCCCAAACTCTCACCCAAAGCCCCACCACCGCACATCCTTACATGTGTGCATGACTTTCCCTTGAAGGAGCAAATCCTCCAGCAAGCGAGAGACGAACACCCCTTTCAATATCAAGGCTTCCAATCGGTCCTACATAAAGACCTCGTGGCCACAACCCTTCAGAAGCGTAAAGCCTTCTGCCCTATCACCACACACCTCCGTGCAGCAGGAGTGTGCTACTCATGGGGTTATCCCTTTCGCATAATCTGCCGCCACAAAGGGAAATTACACCAACTTCAATCATTGGAGGAAGCATGCAGCACACTGGAATTGAAGGAAGACCCATCCGAGTCTGCGCGAAGCGAGAGAAAGGAATCGGATGAGATGAACAACCAAAGACGGAGAAGTGCTGGAGCTTCTTCGGCCGAACTCCGCCCGGACCCTGAGACAATAGCCAGGGAAAAGCAGGCAGTCATAGACTCACTATCCGGAATGCCTTCAAGACTGGTATCACCCTGAACTACACAGTGCGTACCCCTGAGGGACTCTGAGCTCTTCTTTCATCCGGCTCCCTTTCTTCCTTCCACCTCGGCCTCACCATACTGCTTTAAACTCTGGGTGGGATGGGCCCGGGTGGGGAGGTGGGCCCACACCTACGAACCCCAACTCGAGAACACACTATTGACTTACCAGATATAGACTCTGAATGGCACATTTCAGTTTTAATTCGTTGTTGTTTTGTGCCATGAGTTTAGGCGCTTTACTGTTTTTTCCTTTAGTTGGACCCAGACATTGCCTACACGAGCCTGTGATACTCCCGCTCCCTAATGAAAAGCACATTACATATCTCACCCACATGACTTCTCAGTCATACATGAGTAGACCCAGCACAGAATCTCATCTTCTCACCCGATGTCAGACAAATTGAGAGTCCTCACACTGAACGTTAAAGGCCTTAATCACTCCCTGAAAAGAAGTGCCATCTTATACCTGGAGCACTCCGGGGCGCACATCTGCCTATTACAGGAGACGCACCTCCTCCCCCGTGATAAACATAGGCTCCGCTCCAAACATTTCCCTCACCAGTATTTCTCATCCCTCTCAAACAAAACAGCGGGAGTGGCCATCCTGATCTCCCGACATTTCAGGGGTAAGGTACTATCCAAAGAGGCTGAACTAAAGGGGAGGATGCTAGCGTACTCATTACAAATAGGCCCCAGAACTATCACGGTAGCTACTATATACTCACCTAACAAAGGGCAAGAGTCATTTCTAAGACAGGCGGTGACAGAGATTATGGGGACCCAAAACCGCTCAGTTCTGGTGGGGGTTGACTTAAATCCCGTCTTGAACAACAAACTGGACAGGTCTGCACAAAGGCATGGCCAGATAGGTGCCCTATCCAAAGGGGCAGTGGACTGGCTAAAAGACATAGGCCTAGCCGATATCTGGAGGAACACCCATACACAGACCCGAGACTACACATATTGTTCATTTGCACATAAAACATACGCCAAGCTAGACTACTCCCTGGGCTCTCACAAACTGGCTTCTCTGTTACAAGAAGTCGCTATTGAACCCCGATCCCTATTAGACCATGCGGCCGTAGTAGCTACAATAGACATCCCTAAACACAGCCCCAATCCCAGGACATGGAGACTGTGAGACAGTCTCTTACAAAGACCTGAGAACGTAGCCCAAATCACTGGAGCTATTGACGACTACCTGGCCATCAACGATAACCCGGACACAGCCATCTCCACCATATGGGACGCATGGAAGACAGTGGTCAGGGGGGAACTGATCGCCTTGTCGTAGGCTGAAAACAAAGAGCGCAGGGACAAAAGAGAGAGCCCCTCCCTCCAAGTGGCAGAACTTGAACGCATTCATAAACAGACTGGGGCTGCTAGAGTTTGGAGACAGTTAGAAGCCGCCAGAGTCCAACTAGCTGGAATCGACATGGACAGGGCAGAATATGCTGCACTCCGCCTAAAACACCGATACTATGGCCAATAGGCTGAGGAACCAACAGCAAGAGCACTGGGTCCAGGAGGTGTTGGACCCCGAGGGCCGGGCAAAGAATGAAGATCCCCATATAACACAAACATTCCGGGATTACTATCAAGAGCTATACGCAGCACAAAACCTCCCGTCGGAGTATATACCGACATACCTCCGAGAGGCACACACATCCACCCTAACCTCAGACCAGAGGGAAAGTCTGGATTGCTCTATCAGAATTGAGGAGGTTATCTTCTGCATAGCCCGCCTAAAGCTCTCCAAATCCCCCGGCCCGGACGGTTTTCCAGCCATCTTTTACAAAACCTTCTGCCAGACTCTGGCATCCCTCCTCACCCGACTCTTTAATGCACTGGGGAACTCTACGACCCTCCCCCCATCCATGAAGATGGCTTCCATTGCAGTGATTCCCAAACCAGGGAAGGACAAAACTCAATGCTCCTCGTATAGACCTATTTCCCTTTTAAATGTATACCTTAAAATTTTTACAGGAATCTTAGCGGCCCGTCTCAACCCCCTAATGCAGGGTCTCATAGACCCAGACCAAGCAGGTTTCGTCCCACAGCGCCATTGCAGCGACAATACATGCAGGGTCTTCCATCTAATAGACAAGGCGCAGAGACACGGCCATGAACGGATGTTCCTATCGGTCAACGCTGAGAAAGCATTTGACAGAGTCCACTGGCCCTACCTCGAAGCCACCTTGGAGCATTTTGGTATAGGTGACAGATTTAGAGGGTGGATCGCTAGCGCCTACGACAGCCCCACAGCAGTAATACAGGTCAACGGTCACGCCCCCACTCCATTCACAATAAACAGGGGTACCAGACAGGGGTGCCCCCAGTCGCCTTTACTCTTTGCTCTATACATGGAGCCCATGGCACACAGAGTCAGATCCCACCCCGCAATAAAGGGAATCAAATTTGGTGGCGAATATCTCACAATCAGCTTGTACGCGGATGACATATTGGTGACCTTAGAAACTCCAACCTCCTCCCTACCGGCGTTCCTTGATGAGCTCGCAGCATTTGGGCAGGTAGCCGGGTTTAAAATGAATATCCACAAATCACAAGCCCTTAACCTAACCTTGCAGCAACACACACTAGCCACCCTCCAACTAACCTTTCCTCTTCAATGGGCCAAGTCCCATATTCCGAATCCTGGACTCCAAATCACCTCGACGATTTCCGAGACAATGGCCCTCAACTACCTCACCCTGATTTGTCAGGTACGCTCCGACCTTAGTCGCTGGCGGAACCATTCACTCTCTTGGCTTGGGAGGATAGTCGCAGTGAAAATGGCAATCCTAACCCGGATTTTGTACCTATTCCAAGTCCTACCAACCGATCCGCCACCGGGCACACTCCACCCCCTCAAGGACAACTTGAACCGCTTTGTCTGGGCCGACAGGCATCCTCGACTCAGCATAGCCTATAAGCCTGGAAGACGGCTTAGGAGTTCCAGATCTAGCCCGATACTACCAGGCCACCCAACTAAGAATCTTTGTGGAGTGGTCACGGGCAGAGTCGGAAAAGCATTTGTCTTTTATGGAAAGGGCTCTTGCCGGGCAACCCCTGTGAAGGATACCCTTTCTCCCTAAAACTGCACGACCTCCCAACTTATATCTCTCTTCCATCACCAAACCAGTACTGACCTCACTTCCTTCCCTTCCCCCCAGACTCCCATAGTAGGGAATCCAGACTTTACACCGGCCTTAACTGACCCAGCTTGTCACCGCTGGAATCAAACAGGATGCAGATCAGTGGGACACTTGTTCGACACAGAGGGCCCCATACTGTTTGAATCTCTTCGCTCAGAGCACGGACTCCCCGAAGGTGAGAGATGGCACTATGCCCAGGTCACTGGGTGATGGAACCCTCAGTCCGCCCGGGCGCACGATGACGCCTTACCCCATATGAATGTTGGTTGCTCTCTTGTGCAGCAAACACACGCCGTATCACACAGCTATATAGGCTCCTAAGCCCAGAGAGCACAACCGCCAAATCCCCAGGCCAAAAGCGATGGGAACTGGAGATTGGTCGCGAACTATCCCCGAAAGAATGGGACGATATACACTACCGTGCTAGGCACACAGCCTGCAACATTCCAGGCATTGAAACAGCAACCAAGATCACAACATACTGGTACCGCGCTCCCACCAGCCTACACAGACACACACCATCTAGATCCCCCGAATGTTGGCGCCAATGTGGATCTCCCGGCACACTACTACACATACTATGGGAATGCCCGAAACTAGCGGCTTACTGGGCACAAGTGCTTAAGGACATAGACAAACACCTTGAAACAGAAATCCCCAGATTCCCAGCGTATATCCTCCTAGGTCTCCCTAACGCACTTACCTTCCCATTAAAATCCAGCAGAGGCAGGCAGATTGGGTTAGCACTATTGGCAGCCCTTCAGAACATTCTAGCGCACTGGGGTACCGGGCACATTCCTACCCATCAAGGCTGGCTACACAGACTGTGGTACATAATGGGGATGGAGCGAATCACCCTCCCACTAATGAATCAGGGCTCAGCATTCCCCAATATCTGGAAGCCCTTCTTAACCCCTTCGCTGCTAGGCCTTTTCCCCTCCTGTGCTAAGCCTTTTTTTGGCTATTTGGGGTAGTGCGCGCTTAGGCCCCTGTAACTTTTTGACCACATAAGGTATCCATGCCAAATTTGCGTCCTTTTTTTCTAACATCATGGGGATTGTAAAGGTACCCAGGGTTTGTGGATTCCCCTGGAGGGGACCCAGAAATTAGTCAAAATACAGCTAAATTTTGGTTTTTTTGGGAAAAAGGCAAAAAAAGGGCTACAGATGAAAGCGTCTTGATTTTTCCCTGCAAATGGCATCAAAAAGGGGTTGTGGGGATGAAATCACCATCTTCCCAGCTTTCAGGGACAAGCAGACTTTTGTCAGAAAACCAACTTTTTTTACACAGTTTTGGCATTTTTCTGGGACATAGCCTATTTTTGCTATTTTTTGTGCTTTCAACCTCTTTCCAGTTAATGGTAGAAATGGGTATGAAACCAATAATGGATCCTGGAAAGCCATACATTTATGAAAAGTAGACAAAATTCTGAATTCAGCAAGGGGTCATTTGTGTAGATCCTTAAAGTTTTCCTTATAGAAACTAACAGTTAAATAAAGGAAAAATTGAAAATTAGTTGAAAAAAACAGCCATTTTTTGTCAACGTTTTCACCTGTAACTTCTTCTAATTATGACAGCTATTTGAAGGCAATATACCGTTATATCCGCTGGACCTTTCTGGTTGTGGGGATATATAGGACTTGTAGGTTCACCAAGAACCCGACGAACCCAGAGCCAATAATTGAGCAACATCTTGCAATGATTTTTTTTTAAGTACCGGGTATATAGCAATTATTTTGGGAAAATGTATACATGGAAAAATTGTTATGAAAGACACCTATGTATTTCTGAAATGGGAACAAAATGTAGATTTTAGAAACAGTAGATATTTGCACATTTCCGAAATTGGGAGTACCCAATGAGAATTATAGGTCATTTTTCAAAATGACTTATTTTTTACACATTGTCTTTCATTTGGAAGGCAGAAATGCATCGAAAGTCAATAGGTAATAACAGTTGCTCTACAATTCTGTGTTACCCTAAGTCTCCCGATAAAAATGGTACCTCACTTGTGTGGGTAGCCCTTGTGCCCACAACAGGAAATGGCTCAAAATGCAACGTGACGTACCACATTTTCACAATGAAAAATTACCCTTTTTTTGCAAAGTGCCTAGGTGTAGTTTTTGAACCCTAGCTCTGCCGGCACCTAGGGAAACCTAGCAAACCTATACATTTTTGAAAACTAGACACCCAGGGGAATCCAGGATGGGGTGACTTGACTGCCTCCCACCAGGTTCTGTTACCCAGAATCCCTTGCAAACATAAAGAATTGTCAAAAAAATCACATTTTCCCCACATTTCTGTGGTGGAAAGTTCTGGAATCTGCGTGGATCCACAAATTTCCACCCACCCCGCGTTCCCCAAAGTCTAACGAGAAAAATGGTACCTCACTTGTGTGGGTCGGCCTAGTGCCTGCGACAGGAAACGGCGCAAAACGCAACGTGGTCACACCTCAATTTCGCAGTGAAAAATGACCCTTTTTTGGCAAAGTGCCTAGCTGTAGTTTTTGAACCCTAGCTCTACCGGCACCTAGGGAAACCTAGCAAACCTATACATTTTTGAAAACTAGACACCCAGGGGAATCCAGGATGGGGTGACTTGACTGCCTCCCACCAGGTTCTGTTACCCAGAATCCCTTGCAAACATAAACAATTGTCAAAAAAACCACATTTTCGCCACATTTCTGTGGTGGAAAGTTCTGGAATCTGCGTGGATCCACAAATTTCCACCCACCCCGCGTTCCCCAAAGTCTTACGAGAAAAATGGTACCTCACTTGTGTGGGTCGGCCTAGTGCCTGCGACAGGAAACGGCGCAAAACGCAACGTGGTCACACCTCAATTTCGCAGTGAAAAATGACCCTTTTTGGCAAAGTGCCTAGCTGTAGTTTTGAACCCTAGCTCTTCCGGCACCTAGGGAAACCTAGCAAACCTATACATTTTTGAAAACTAGACACCCAGGGGAATCCAGGATGGGGTGACTTGACTGCCTCCCACCAGGTTCTGTTACCCAGAATCCCTTGCAAACATAAAAAATTGTCAAAAAAACCACATTTTCCCCACATTTCTGTGGTGGAAAGTTCTGGAATCTGCGTGGATCCACAAATTTCCACCCACCCCGCGTTCCCCAAAGTCTTACGAGAAAAATGGTACCTCACTTGTGTGGGTCGGCCTAGTGCCTGCGACAGGAAACGGCGCAAAACGCAACGCGGTCACACCTCAATTTCGCAGTGAAAAATGACCCTTTTTGGCAAAGTGCCTAGCTGTAGTTTTTGAACCCTACCTCTGCCGGCACCTAGGGAAACCTAGCAAACCTATACATTTTTGAAAACTAGACACCCAGGGGAATCCAGGATGGGGTGACTTGACTGCCTCCCACCAGGTTCTGTTACCCAGAATCCCTTGCAAACATAAAAAATTGTCAAAAAAACACATTTTCCCCACATTTCTGTGGTGGAAAGTTCTGGAATCTGCGTGGATCCACAAATTTCCACCCACCCCGCGTTCCCCAAAGTCTTACGAGAAAAATGGTACCTCACTTGTGTGGGTCGGCCTAGTGCCTGCGACAGGAAACGGCGCAAAACGCAACGCGGTCACACCTCAATTTCGCAGTGAAAAATGACATTTTTTTGCAAAGTGCCTAGCTGTAGTTTTTGAACCCTACCTCTGCCGGCACCTAGGGAAACCTAGCAAACCTATACATTTTTGAAAACTAGACACCCAGGGGAATCCAGGATGGGGTGACTTGACTGCCTCCCACCAGGTTCTGTTACCCAGAATCCCTTGCAAACATAAATAATTGTCAAAAAAACCACATTTTCCCCACATTTCTGTGGTGGAAAGTTCTGGAATCTGCGTGGATCTACAAATTTCCACCCACCCCGCGTCCCCCAAAGTCTTACGAGAAAAATGGTATCTCACTTGTGTGGGTCGGCCTAGTGCCTGCGATAGGAAACGGCGCAAAACGCAACGTGGTCACACCTCAATTTCGCAGTGAAAAATGACCCTTTTTTGGCAAAGTGCCTAGCTGTAGTTTTTGAACCCTACCTCTGCCGGCACCTAGGGAAACCTAGCAAACCTATACATTTTTGAAAACTAGACACGCAGAGGAATCCAGGATGGGGTGACTTGACTGCCTCCCACCAGGTTCTGTTACCCAGAATCCCTTGCAAACATAAACAATTGTCAAAAACCACATTTTCCCCACATTTCTGTGGTGGAAAGTTCTGGAATCTGCGTGGATCCACAAATTTCCACCCACCCCGCGTCCCCCAAAGTCTTACGAGAAAAATGGTACCTCACTTGTGTGGGTCGGCCTAGTGCCTGCGACAGGAAACGGCGCAAAACGCAACGTGGTAACACCTCAATTTCGCAGTGAAAAATGACCCTTTTTTGGCAAAGTGCCTAGCTGTAGTTTTTGAACCCTACCTCTGCCGGCACCTAGGGAAACCTAGCAAACCTATACATTTTTGAAAACTAGACACCCAGGGGAATCCAGGATGGGGTGACTTGACTGCCTCCCACCAGGTTCTGTTACCCAGAATCCCTTGCAAACATAAAAAATTGTCCAAAAAAACACATTTTCCCCACATTTCTGTGGTGGAAAGTTCTGGAATCTGCGTGGATCCACAAATTTCCACCCACCCCGCGTTCCCCAAAGTCTTACGAGAAAAATGGTACCTCACTTGTGTGGGTCGGCCTAGTGCCTGCGACAGGAAACGGCGCAAAACGCAACGTGGTCACACCTCAATTTCGCAGTGAAAAATGACCCTTTTTTGGCAAAGTGCCTAGCTGTAGTTTTTGAACCCTAGCTCTGCCGGCACCTAGGGAAACCTAGCAAACCTATACATTTTTGAAAACTAGACACCCAGGGGAATCCAGGATGGGGTGACTTGACTGCCTCCCACCAGGTTCTGTTACCCAGAATCCCTTGCAAACATAAAAAATTGTCCAAAAAACACATTTTCCCCACATTTCTGTGGTGGAAAGTTCTGGAATCTGCGTGGATCCACAAATTTCCACCCACCCGCGTTCCCCAAAGTCTTACGAGAAAAATGGTACCTCACTTGTGTGGGTCGGCCTAGTGCCTGCGACAGGAAACGGCGCAAAACGCAACATGGTCACACCTCAATATCGCAGTGAAAAATGACCCTTTTTTGGCAAAGTGCCTAGCTGTAGTTTTTGAACCCTAGCTCTGCCGGCACCTAGGGAAACCTAGCAAACCTATACATTTTTGAAAACTAGACACCCAGGGGAATCCAGGATGGGGTGACTTGACTGCCTCCCACCAGGTTCTGTTACCCAGAATCCCTTGCAAACATAAACAATTGTCCAAAAAAACACATTTTCCCCACATTTCTGTGGTGGAAAGTTCTGGAATCTGCGTGGATCCACAAATTTCCACGCACCCCGCGTTCCCCAAAGTCTTACAAGAAAAATGGTACCTCACTTGTGTGGGTCGGCCTAGTGCCTGCGACAGGAAACGGCGCAAAACGCAACGTGGTCACACCTCAATTTCGCAGTGAAAAATGACCCTTTTTTGGCAAAGTGCCTAGCTGTAGTTTGTGAACCCTAGCTCTGCCGGCACCTAGGGAAACCTACCAAACACACACATTTCTGAAAAGTAGACACCCGGGGGCTTCCAGGGAGGTATGGCTTGCGTGGATCCCCCAACGTTTCCTTACCCAGAATCCCCTGCAAACCTCAATTTTAGCTAAAAAAATCACTTTTTTCACACATTTGTGTGTGGGAAAGTGTGGCATCACTGGCCTCACACAAATTTCCTACCACCCAGCGTTCCCCCAGGTCTCCCGATAAAAATGGTGCCTCACTTGTGTGGGAGGCCCAAGTACCCGCGACAGGCAAGGGCCCACAACGTAGTGAGGCGACCTCAAAATGGCCTTTCACAAAACCACCTGGTTTTGCAAGGGGGGTCACCTGGGTTTTTGGCCCTGTGCTCGGCGGCCATCTAGGGAAACCTACCAAACCCACACATTTCTGAAAAGTAGACACCTGGGGGCTTCCAGGGAGGTATGGCTTGCGTGGATCCCCCAACATTTCCTTACCCAGAATCCCTTGCAAACCTCAATTTTAGCTGAAAAAATCACTTTTTTCACACATTTGTGTGTGGGAAAGTGTGGCATCACTGGCCTCACACAAATTTCCTACCACCCAGCGTTCCCCCAGGTCTCCCGATAAAAATGGTGCCTCACTTGTGTGGGAGGCCCAAGTACCCGCGACAGGCAAGGGCCCACAACGTAGTGAGGCAACCTCAAAATGGCCTTTCACAAAACCACCTGGTTTTGCAAGGGGGGTCACCTGGGTTTTTGGCCCTGTGCTCGGCGGCCATCTAGGGAAACCTGCCAAACCCACACATTTCTGAAAAGTAGACACCCGGGGCTTCCAGGGAGGTATGGCTTGCGTGGATCCCCCAACATTTCCTTACCCAGAATCCCTTGCAAACCTCAATTTTAGCTGAAAAAATCACTTTTTTCACACATTTGTGTGTGGGAAAGTGTGGCATCACTGGCCTCACACAAATTTCCTACCACCCAGCGTTCCCCCAGGTCTCCCGATAAAAATGGTGCCTCACTTGTGTGGGAGGCCCAAGTACCCGCGACAGGCAAGGGCCCACAACGTAGTGAGGCAACCTCAAAATGGCCTTTCACAAAACCACCTGGTTTTGCAAGGGGGTCACCTGGGTTTTTGGCCCTGTGCTCGGCGGCCATCTAGGAAACCTACCAAACCCACACATTTCTGAAAAGTAGACACCCGGGGGCTTCCAGGGAGGTATGGCTTGCGTGGATCCCCCAACGTTTCCTTACCCAGAATCACTTGCAAACCTCAATTTTAGCTGAAAAAATCACTTTTTCACACATTTGTGTGTGGGAAAGTGTGGCATCACTGGCCTCACACAAATTTCCTACCACCCAGCGTTCCCCCAGGTCTCCCGATAAAAATGGTGCCTCACTTGTGTGGGAGGCCCAAGTACCCGCGACAGGCAAGGGCCCACAACGTAGTGAGGCGACCTCAAAATTGCCTATCTCAAAACCACCTGGTTTTGCAAGGGAGTCACCTGGGTTTTTGGCCCCGTGCTCGGCGGCCATCTAGGGAAACCTACCAAACCCACACATTTCTGAAAAGTAGACACCCGGGGCTTCCAGGGAGGTATGGCTTGCGTGGATCCCCCAACGTTTCCTTACCCAGAATCCCTTGCAAACCTCAATTTTAGCTGAAAAAATCACTTTTTTCACACATTTTTGTGTGGGAAAGTGTGGCATCACTGGCGGGTACTTGGGCCTCCCACACAAGTGAGGCACCATTTTTATCGGGAGACCTGGGGGAACGCTGGGTGGTAGGAAATTTGTGTGAGGCCAGTGATGCCACACTTTCCCACACAAAAATGTGTGAAAAAGTGATTTTTTCAGCTAAAATTGAGGTTTGCAGGGGATTCTGGGTAAGGAAACGTTGGGGGATCCACGCAAGCCATACCTCCCTGGAAGCCCCGGGTGTCTACTTTTCAGAAATGTGTGTGTTTGGTAGGTTTCCCTAGATGGCCGCCGAGCACTGGGCCAAAACCCAGGTGACTCCTTGCAAAACCAGGTGGTTTTGTGAAAGGCCATTTTGAGGTCGCCTCAATACGCTATGGGCCCTTGCCTGTCGCGGGTACTTGGGCCTCCCACACAAGTGAGGCACCATTTTTATCGGGAGACCTGGGGGAACGCTGGGTGGTAGGAAATTTGTGTGAGGCCAGTGATGCCACACTTTCCCACACAAAAATGTGTGAAAAAGTGATTTTTCAGCTAAAAGTGAGGTTTGCAGGGATTCTGGGTAAGGAAACGTTGGGGGATCCACGCAAGCCATACCTCCCTGGAAGCCCCGGGTGTCTACTTTTCAGAAATGGGTGGGTTTGGTAGGTTTCCTAGATGGCCGCCGAGCACGGGGCCAAAACCCAGGTGACCCCTTGCAAAACCAGGTGGTTTTGTGAAAGGCCATTTTGAGGTCGCCTCAATACGTTGTGGGCCCTTGCCTGTCGCGGGTACTTGGGCCTCCCACACAAGTGAGGCACCATTTTTATCGGGAGACCTGGAGGAATGCTGGGTGGTAGGAAATTTGTGTGAGGCCAGTGATGCCACACTTTCCCACACAAAAATGTGTGAAAAAAGTGATTTTTTTCAGCTAAAAGTGAGGTTTGCAGGGGATTCTGGGTAAGGAAACGTTGGGGGATCCACGCAAGCCATACCTCCCTGGAAGCCCCCGGGTGTCTACTTTTCAGAAATGTGTGGGTTTGGTAGGTTTCCTATGTGGCCGCCGAGCCCCGGGCCAAAAACCCAGGTGACCCCCTTGCAAAACCAGGTCATAATGAGATAATGTGTTGTTTATTTCTGCAGCGTGAAAATTTTGGCACAATATTGCAAGGAAAATGTGACAGACATTTTGAGGTTTGCAGGACATTGTGGGTACCATAACTTGTTGGGATCCACAAGAGAGATATCACCATGTACTCCCATGGGTGTTTCGTTTACGACAATATCTACAGTTGGTAGGTTATTCTTAGACGGAATGTACACCTTGGCAGACAGACTAAAAAGACAAAGATTACTGCACAGCCATCTATTCCTCAAGCACACACACATACTGGTTGGATTTGGCACGAGGGCAAGTGATGGTTCAGTATATACAATTTTATTAACAAGAGATTTCACAAAAATGAAATGCACTGTCAATAATTGAAAGGACAAAAAACTGAACCAGTGACTCGCAGCTCGTGAGCTGTAAAGCCACGTCAAGGCCCCAACCGCTTTACAGGCCATTCACACACCTTTCATACGTGATACACACAAGACCATTCACACCCCCAGGCACGAAACAAACACATTACAACATTCACAAAAAGGGACAAGGTACACCCTGCTTGAGAAAGACAAAAAAAATATATTACTGCACAGCCATCTAATCCTCAAGCACACACACACATACTGGTTGGATTTGGCACGAGGGTGAGTGATGGTTCAGTATATACAATTGTATTAACAAGTGATTTCACAAAAATGAAATGCACTGTTAATAATTGAAAGGACGAGAAACTGAACCATTGACTCACAGCTCGTGAGCTGTAAAGCCACGACAAGGCACCAACCTCTTTACAGGCCATTCATACACCTTTCATACGTGTGACAAATACAAAACCATTCACACCACCAGCCGCGGGCCCATCACATTACAACACTCACACCAGCAGACAGCGCCATTCAAGGGCCCATCACTTTCACATGCCCACATTCCTAACACAGCAACCACACAAGCTGATGGATTGCGTGGAGTGTCGCTCGGCTAGCAGTGTGTGTAGTGACCAGCAGCAAGTCACTACTCACACACTGCCAGCCGAGCGCCACTCCACGCACACCGCCAGCCAAGCACCCGCCTACACACACCACCATCACATTTAGGATTTTTTTATACAAAAAAGAAAACACAAACAAATTGCAAATAGATACAAATCTACTAACACAAAATCAGAAACATTGCACTAATGCCAACCTTGAAACAGAACAACAATTCTTAAACATTACAGACCAGGCAGTTCACTTTACCACTCATGGTTGCTCCCAATAATTCTTTTGCTTGTGGTACGCTCTATAACAAGCAGGCACACACAGCCCAGGGTTAGAAGGACACTCAGGGCAGTACATACGAGTCTCCTTCCGCGTACCTCTTCGCCAACAGACTCTACATCTCCTAATGGGAAAGTCTTTTGAGAGTGTAGGAGGAATGTGATCAGGAAAGTGGCGCTCTTTCAATCGAGCCACATCCTCCACCACTCCAACTCTAGGAACACTTGCCTGTTCCACAACAACAAGGCTGCCTATGACAGACTCCTGAAACTGAACAAAAGTCAACTTTGACGCAGGAGAACACTCCTTGAACACAACAAAAGCATTGAAAGTTGCTAAATTGAAGAGATGGATGGCCAACTTCTTATACCAAATGTAAGACTTACGAATAGCAGTGTAAGGTTCCAACCTCTGATCTACTCTATCAACACCACCCATGTGCTTATTGTAGTCTAAAATGCACACAGGTTTGCGCACTTCAGCAATCTGACCCCAAACAGCCACAGGTGAAGTACTCTCATCATGGATGGTAGTCAGCATGTACACATCCCTCCTGTCCACAAATTTCACAGCTAGCAGTTCCTCACTACGCAAGGCACTGCACTGTCCCCTCTGAAGTTTTTGCAAACTAGCTCTTTTGGATAACCTTTACGGTTAGAGCGGATTGTGCCACAAGCAAAAGTGTCCACTTTGAACAATTCCTTAAACAATTGCACAGCAGTGTAGAAGTTATCAAGGTACAAATGGTGGCCTCTGTTAAACAGTCCTCTAGCAAGTTCCCACACAAATTTCTCTGAAACTCCTACTAAAGTGGACGGACAACCAGGGGGTCAATAGTGGAATCCCTACCAGTGTACACACGCAAATTAAAAACATATCCTGTCCTACTCTCAGACAACATATACAGCTTAATTCCATAGCGTGCCCTCTTGCTAGGAATGTACTGCCTAAAAACCAAACGGCCCTTGAACAGCACCAAAGACTCATCAATAGATATTTCTTTCCCTGGAGTATAGATCTCTGAAAATCGATCTACAAAGTGATCAAGAACAGGCCGAATCTTAAAAAGACGGTCACATTCAGGGTGATCTCGTGGCAACGCCAAACCATTATCAACAAAATGCAGCATCCGAAGCAAAAGTAAATACCGATCACGAGTCATAACTGCAGGAAATATGGCCGTTGCCATCAAGGGACTGGTAGACCAATATGAACCCATGGACGGCTTCCTTATCAAACCCATCAAAAAGTCAAACCCAAAAACTTCTTCATCTCTTCCAGATTTGTGGGACTCCACCGGGTAGCTCTAGAATGGGGCCTAAGTCTGGCACTGTTGTCCCTCAAAAACTGTTCAGCATACAAATTAGTCTGCTCAACAATCTCACCCAAAAATACATCATCCATAAACAACTGAAAATACTGTATAGGCAAATAATGTTCACAATCCACTCTACACCCTGCATAACCACTAAAGGCAGGCAACACCGGCTGCACCATGTTTGGATCAACCCAGAGTCCAGCACTTCCAGTAGGAAGCCTAGCAGCCCCAGGCTGCAATCCAGATGCCTCTTGCACCATCGGCACAGTAGTATCCTCCTCTAAATCAGGCACTTCATCTGCACTGAGAGTACCTTCATCATCCGATGATTCCATGTGGAGAGAAAACTCACTGCCTGAATCTTCCCCTCCCTCCTCTCCCTCAGACGCACTGTCAGTCTCATAATCCTGCTCAGAGGAAGATTCAAGAAGCAAACCAACCACCTGCTGAGCAGTAATTCTACGGCTAGCCATAATGCTTACTAATAAAGGTTACTTGTCAAACAAGTCAACAACAACAAACCCTTTGTAAAAAAAAAGAAATAAACAAAATGTGGCTTTATCACAAAGACCTATATACTCCAACACTATACCACTCACGTGACAGAAGCAGCTAGACTCACCACCACCTACTCTGCACAGACACAGTAAGGATCAACAATATCCCACTAAAAAGAAGAAGAAAAAAATTACACATAAGACAATGCAAAACATCGCAAAGAATTTCATGCTCTGAACACTAACAAATATGCTGCCATTATGGCACCACTTACAATAAAATTCATTCATGCATGACAATAATACTCATTTGGAGTACACACAACAAAAATATTTTTCTTACCAAATAAATGCAATTACGCAAAACTGCAGAACCACAACTGCCGAAACCGCAAACAGGAATCAAAAGCTTTACACTAGAATAAAAAGGAGGAAAAAAAACATTACAATCACATATGCAAATAATGCACCAGTCCACACACAATCCACCAGCCAAGCTAAGGGGTAGGTGGGCCTAACAGTATAAATAAAATATTCACACCCGTAAAAGGGGAGCAACCCTTGCCCTTTTGGCCACTCCCCAACACAAAAATTAAAAAAACCCTGGTGCCTAGTGGGCATTCCTGCTGCACGATCACATGATCGTGCAGCAGGAATGCACAAAAGAGGCATCGGGGAAAGGAAAACCCTTTCCTTTCCTCGATGCCTCTTTTGATACAAACCCCCCCTCCCCGAGCCAAACCTCACCTGATTTCCCAGACGCGCTGGAAGCAAATGGCTTCCAGCGCGTCAGGAAGAAAGGGAAACCCTCAATGATGTCAGCGCGCTGACGTCATTGATGGGGCGAGGGGAGGCAGGGGAAGCCCTTCCCCTGCCTCCCCAAAAAAACCTAACGATCAGATTCCCACGGGGAGCGCCAGCGCTTCCCCGTGGGTGGTCTTATGACGAGCTGGACTCGTCACGAGCACTGTGTGCCATGACGAGTCCAGCTCGTCATAAGCACCGAAGGGGATAAAGGGTCAGAGCAGGATCTCAGCGGCAGACGAGGAGAAGGAACCTCCTGGTCACAGGAACTACACGAGCATTGCGCTCGAGAAATTCAAGGATGCAAAGACCTCCATCAAGGATTACAGCTAACTTTTCAGGGTGTAAATGGAGAGAAGGCACATCTGCCCTGCATATTTATCCACGAAGATGCCACCGTTTTGTGCAATACCTCTACTCAACTGGAGTACTTTCTACTGGCTAATCAGTAAGTGCTACCTCGTTGGGTAAATGTATAGTGCCTTTCCTACACTACAGCTGCGTAAAGGACCAGAAGAATTGTCTCCAGTGACCTGTGTGTCTGTGACTTTGCCACCGCGCCGAAAGCGCCGGGGTCCTTTGAGTAAGCTGTCCATCATAGTGGGGAAAGGGCGGGCATACGTTGCATACCGCTAGTGTATGTGTGGCGGGGCCAAACGAGCGGGGCTTCTAGGCCCGTTCACATGCCTCTTGTTTATAAAGGGTCAGAGCAGGATCGCAGCGGCAGACGAGGAGAAGGAACCTCCTGGTCACAGGAACTACACGAGCATTGCGCTCGAGAAATTCAAGGATGCAAAGACCTCCATCAAGGATTACAGCTAACTTTTCAGGGTGTAAATGGAGAGAAGGCACATCTCCACGCTCACGAATTCTACACGAGAATTGCGCTCGAGAAATTCAAGGATGCAAAGACCTCCATCAAGGATTACAGCTAACTTTTCAGGGTGTAAATGGAGAGAAGGCACATCTGCCCTGCATATTTATCCACGAAGATGCCACCGTTTTGTGCAATACCTCTACTCAACTGGAGTACTTTCTACTGGCTAATCAGTAAGTGCTACCTCGTTGGGTAAATGTATAGTGCCTTTCCTACACTACAGCTGCGTAAAGGACCAGAAGAATTGTCTCCAGTGACCTGTGTGCCTGTAACTTTGCCACCGCGCCGAAAGCGCCGGGGTCCTTTGAGTAAGCTGTCCATCATAGTGGGGAAAGGGCGGGCATACGTTGCATACCGCTAGTGTATGTGTGGCGGGGCCAAACGAGCGGGGCTTCTAGGCCCGTTCACATGCCTCTTGTTTATAAAGGGTCAGAGCAGGATCTCAGCGGCAGACGAGGAGAAGGAACCTCCTGGTCACAGGAACTACACGAGCATTGCGCTCGAGAAATTCAAGGATGCAAAAACCTCCATCAAGGATTACAGCTAACTTTTCAGGGTGTAAATGGAGAGAAGGCACATCTCCACGCTCACGAATTCTACACGAGAATTGCGCTCGAGAAAATGAAGGATGCAAAGACCTCCATCAAGGATTACAGCTAACTTTTCAGGGTGTAAATGGAGAGAAGGCACATCTGCCCTGCATATTTATCCACGAAGATGCCACCGTTTTGTGCAATACCTCTACTCAACTGGAGTACTTTCTACTGGCTAATCAGTAAGTGCTACCTCGTTGGGTAAATGTATAGTGCCTTTCCTACACTACAGCTGCGTAAAGGACCAGAAGAATTGTCTCCAGTGACCTGTGTGTCTGTAACTTTGCCACCGCGCCGAAAGCGCCGGGGTCCTTTGAGTAAGCTGTCCATCATAGTGGGGAAAGGGCGGGCATACGTTGCATACCGCTAGTGTATGTGTGGCGGGGCCAAACGAGCGGGACTTCTAGGCCCGTTCACATGTCTCTTGTTTATAAAGGGTCAGAGCAGGATCTCAGCGGCAGACGAGGAGAAGGAACCTCCTGGTCACAGGAACTACACGAGCATTGCGCTCGAGAAATTCAAGGATGCAAAGACCTCCATCAAGGATTACAGCTAACTTTTCAGGGTGTAAATGGAGAGAAGGCACATCTCCACGCTCACGAATTCTACACGAGAATTGCGCTCGAGAAAATGAAGGATGCAAAGACCTCCATCAAGGATTACAGCTAACTTTTCAGGGTGTAAATGGAGAGAAGGCACATCTGCCCTGCATATTTATCCACGAAGATGCCACCGTTTTGTGCAATACCTCTACTCAACTGGAGTACTTTCTACTGGCTAATCAGTAAGTGCTACCTCGTTGGGTAAATGTATAGTGCCTTTCCTACACTACAGCTGCGTAAAGGACCAGAAGAATTGTCTCCAGTGACCTGTGTGTCTGTAACTTTGCCACCGCGCCGAAAGCGCCGGGGTCCTTTGAGTAAGCTGTCCATCATAGTGGGGAAAGGGCGGGCATACGTTGCATACCGCTAGTGTATGTGTGGCGGGGCCAAACGAGCGGGGCTTCTAGGCCCGTTCACATGCCTCTTGTTTATAAAGGGTCAGAGCAGGATCTCAGCGGCAGACGAGGAGAAGGAACCTCATGGTCACAGGAACTACACGAGCATTGCGCTCGAGAAATTCAAGGATGCAAAGACCTCCATCAAGGATTACAGCTAACTTTTCAGGGTGTAAATGGAGAGAAGGCACATCTCCACGCTCACGAACAGTGACCTGTGTGTCTGTAACTTTGCCACCGCGCCGAAAGCACCGGGATCCTTTGAGTAAGCTGTCCATCATAGTGGGGAAAGGGCAGGCATACGTTGCATACCGCTAGTGTATGTGTGGCGGGGCCAAACGAGCGGGGCTTCTAGGCCCGTTCACATGCCTCTTGTTTATAAAGGGTCAGAGCAGGATCGCAGCGGCAGACGAGGAGAAGGAACCTCCTGGTCACAGGAACTACACGAGCATTGCGCTCGAGAAATTCAAGGATGCAAAGACCTCCATCAAGTATTACAGCTAACTTTTCAGGGTGTAAATGGAGAGAAGGCACATATCCACGCTCACCAATTGCGCCCTCCCTCCCTCGTGGGCATTCCTGCTGCACGATCACATGATCGTGCAGCAGGAATGCACAAAAGAGGCATCGGGGAAAGGAAAACCCTTTCCTTTCCCTCGATGTCTCTTTTAGAATCAAACCCCCCTCCCCGAGCCAAAACTCACCTTATTTCGCCGACGCGCTGGAAGCAAATGGCTTCCAGCGCGTCGGGAAGAAAGGAAACCCTCAATGATGTCAGCGCGCCTCGCGCGCTGACGTCATTGATGGGAGGGCGGGGGCGGGGGAGGCAGGGGAAGTCCTTCCCCTGCCTTCCCCCAAAAAACCCGACGATCGGATTCCCACGGGGGAGCGCCAGCGCTTCCCCGTGGGTGGTCTTATGACGAGCTGGACTCGTCATGAGCACACGAGCACTGTGTGCCATGACGAGTCCAGCTCGTCATAAGCACCGAAGGGGTTAAACCTCTTGACAACAGAATTTTGCGAACTCACATGCCCTAAATACTTAAGCCTCCTTTGTCTGTCGGAGGCTAACGCAGCAACCACTTAAAGACTCCACAACGAGGTGGGACACGGGAGACAGTGACACTTATATTACTTACTTCTAAACGGGTGCCCGGGTCCGGGTTTGGGAGGGTGGGGGGAGTTATGGGGATATTACACAATTGTAACCATCACAGCCTGTAGTCACAGGTCACCAAGCTAACACTGTATGTTATAACTGAAACTACAATAAAGAAATTTAAACCATAATTACAGTGCAGCACAGAAACCCTAATTAGCGAAAGTACACCAACCGTCCAATCCCATCACAAAACACTATGATGTCTGACTCACTCCACGCAGCAGCTCACCCTCCTTGACAATTTTCTCCGCTTCCCCACGTTCTTTCAATTTACCTTTTAAATAACTTCGTTTGCTCTCTTTAAGGAAATTTAAGTATAACAATCACTCAAGAATAATCTGCACACGCAAGTGACTTCTTGACCAGCGAAAATTCACAAAGATTAATGCAGCTTCACCCGTGTGTGCAATATGGGTCCACCAACAGTAACAAAGATCAATCAAACACACCAGCTTGTCCCTAATGTTACCAATGGAAGTGATGGTACCTCACACTCCACATCAACTTTTGGGGCAAATAAGTTTGAACATGTATTATTATCCCAGGATCTTTCAACTTGAGCCTGAAATCAACTTCGTCTCTTCAACAACTTTTCGACTTTTCTTATTACTCACTCCTACAACCTGAAAGAGAAAGACACATACAACTACTACACTTACAACTGCAACATTTTCGCCCTATTGATACTCACCCCTTCAAAACCTCAACAGCCAAACCGCAACCGCTTTGCCACTCCATCCGGATCTCTACACTGGAAACTGGAATTGAGGATTATTTTAAAATAGCTTGGGTACTAAGGGGCATATTATCAAGAAACGGAGTTAAAATTATCGCCGCTTTAGCGGCAGAAAACTGCCGCTAAAGCGGCGATAATGGGCTTGATAATATGCCCTTGAGAATTCCAATAGAAGCCCATGTTCTGGTGTCAACATGGGCTTCTATTGGAATTCTCCAGGGCATATTATCAAGCCCATTATCGCCGCTTTAGCTGCAGTTTTCTGCCGCTAAACCGGCGATAATTTTAACGCCGTTCTTGATAATATGCCCCTAAGTTTTAAAAGCTCCATTCAGGGTGTAAACATAACTCTGCTACCAGAAACTGTGGGAGCCTGAGGATTAACCTACTATGGTTTCAAGATTTAACACCCAACTTACAGATTTTGTCCTTGGGAAATCCTGATGGCTCTTGAAAAGGTCAATGGACATTTGCCACCATTTTAGAACAGAGCTAGAACGCATATATCATCAACAATTAGAATTTTAAATTTTCAGTCAATGATGAAAAGTTGGTGAAGTTTTCAACACCTGTATTTATCTTAAAGGATTAGTATTTTTGTCATCTTTATTCAAATTAGTCGGTTTACAGGAATATCAATAAAAGATTGATTAGTGACAGCATAAATCAATACACAGTGTTCCATAAAGGAGAGCGTCACTAAACTAGCTAGGAGACCTAACCTATTCTAAATAGAACCCATAAAGAGTTCTTTCGGAAAAGAGCAAAGTGAGGATATAAGAACTTCCCATAAAGAGTCACTCTGGAAACTCAGCCGAGTTCCTTACAGCTGCAGTAGCATCCGTCAATCATAGAATGATCTCTGCAGTATCATTGATTAGAAAGGGTCTTTAGATAGAAGAGAATATGTCACCTTTAGCAGTGGCTGTCGGCAACAAGTAAAAGATCAACTCTGCAGGAGAAGAGCCGCAAGGCAGGGATGATGGATCTAGGTCTCTTAGTCTTGTATCAGGGTCTGGTGGGTCTCTTCTTCTTCTAACTAGACAGGAACACTCATTAATATAAAATCACACAATATTGTATCAAACATATTAGGCGTTGCTCTTCTGAACCAATGGAAACTGATCATCCGATGGTGTCTTCAACTTCTGATGTCTTTTCTGCCGATTCCCACGGTAAACATTCATGTCGATGTAGTGTTTAAACATTGTTTCAGGACTCTGTTACATGGAGGAAAGTTCTCATGAGAAACTTCTTACATAAGCTAAAGGATGCTGTGAGTTTCAGTGTGAAGACAAAGGCTTGTCTGACATGCGGAGGCAAACTAGCAATAATATTTTGATGAAGCACACATAAAATGTCTAAATCATTTATTATAACAATCACAGCGAGTCTTATTGTATTAAGGTAAATGACGGAATATGAGATAAGGGAACAAAATGTAACATGAATTTGAAGTCAGCACATCCTTAGGCAAATTGCAAGTGCTAGACAAAGTGTTCTAAATCAACGTCTATTAAGTTGTGACCAAGAGTCGAGAGAAAAGGCTTTGAGGCCTAACTAATAGTGGACATTTAAAAATGATAGCTTAGTACAAACTTTTTTCATGAAAATTATTTCATATTCTACATGCAATTACGTTTGTCCTACAACATTAATTATTAATGAAATATTTTTTCCGTTTATTAATTATACATTAGAAGGATTCTTCTACACTATGAAAGGCCACAATTTTGTCTACGTTTCATTTTTCTATGTGAAAACATTACTGCAGCAATTTAAACGCATTCTTAAAGTGCAATTCTAACATGGTCTGCAAGTGGAATATTATTTTTGAACTCATTTCCTTCACAAGCTGTGCAGGAATGCCATTCCTGTGTTTGGGAGCAAAGCAGGAGAATGTCTTTTTCCCGGTACTCTTTCATGCTTTTTGGAGTTCTGGTGGGATGCTGTGTAGAAAATATTATATATGATGTAGTAAATTTTACGCTTCACACATGCTAGCAAGCTAACCAGTGTAGGTTAGTAAAGTTAGGGGTGGTGTGGTCAAATGTATTGTGCCATATAATCTCATAGGGCAGTCTTTTAGAGGAGTCGTGGTCAAGGCTGATGTGCAATTCAGGAGGAGGCTCCCACTTCTGCATGGGAGATCACGAGAGCTTAAAACATAAAGCAAAAATGGCAAACAGAGAGAGATTAGTGTCTTCGGAGTTGTAACATGGTATTGATCGTACATTCTTGCTTTATTTCGTTGTGATATTGTATTGTAATTAATGCAAAGAAATGACTAGTAATCTGGGCTACTGTGGGCTTTCAAACTGTTTTAAATTGAGTTGTATATCAGGAGTGTTATTTGTAATTGTTACAATTTATATTTGTATATTTTTATAAACTGTGTCTAAACTAAAAAATCAATAAATAAAATAAATACCATAGTATTTGTTCTGACATTGTCACATGGTACTTGAGTGAGAGGTCTGATTCGGTTCCTCAGCCACGGAACCTCACACATTATTGATAGAAACAGGTGTCGATCTCACGAACCATGCCCGAAAGGAAAGTTTGGGATTGGTTTCCGTGGTCTCCCTCGTGGGCCAACATTCAGGACTGAATGAGACCCAGGAAAAATGTAAGGGGGAGAATGTCACAAGCTGATGCGCCCCAGGAAGTACAGCTAAGTGTCAGTCATGAGTGGATTAATGGAGTGTGACGGTCTGAATTGCCAACAGTGTGGTGTGTAAGGAGATTTCATGAGCACCCTGAATAGAATGGGTCCCAGGATGGAGCACTTTAGTACACCAAGAGTGACTGTAAGCGATGTGATTTTGAAGTTTTCTGTTTGGTAAAGTTGCTGGTTGTCACAGAGTAAAGAAGAGATGATCCGAGTGATCGGTCCAAAAAAAAGCAGGGAGCTACTACTTCAACAAGACTTTCATGGTGGGGCAATGATATAACACTGGGTCACTGAAAGGTTTTACCAGTAATCACTTATGTCTCACTACTAATGTAGGAATGGCAAATGTGGGACGCACGTGCCGTCGACAACTTACCGGGGTAAACAAATAGCAATGGGAAATCTATCGCCATTAAGAAGACTGGGCATTGGCTAGTATTTGATAAGAGCCCAGATACAAGAAATTATGATGCTGTACATCTAGGTGATGTTGTGGCAGCATATGTGAGGATTTAAATAGCATTTTCACAGGACAATAGAATTTTCTAAGTAGAATTGGTGTTTAATATTGTTTCGATTAGCAAATAAGTGAGTCACTAGGGACTTATATCTAGACAAATGTGCAAATAGGAAGGCACCTTCTTTTCCAGGCACCATAGTTGTCCTGTGGGGAGACCTTATTTAGCTTTCCTGGATGAAGAAACCAACTGATGAGTGATGATCTGGATATAAAGATCTGGAGAAAAGTGGAGGGAACAACATTGCACGGCTGTGTGGTTAGAGCTTGAATTAGCATTGTAATGGAGTAAATAAAGTAGAGCATTAATTCTTTTATAATGCACTGGCATCACTTAGGGAGAGACAGGAAAATGAAGATGGACACTTTTGCAACAACTGTGTTACTCCAACATGCTGGTTTTTAGGTCTCGCCTAGCATTGCAGCGCATGCACTGCTCGCTCGGCGAGATTTATTGTTAATGAGGAGTTTCAGAAAAGGGCTTGAAGCCCCGCCCCTCATTTCCATTGGCTGGCGTCACCGTTATGGTAAACGGTGGCCTGCCATTGGAAATTAGCTGTTTGGGTTGCCTCCCTTTGGCTTTTTGTGCCGCCCCATCCAGACTCAATCAATCAATCAATCAATCATGTCACTTATAAAGCGCACTACATACCCGCGAGGGTCTCAAGGCGCTGGGGGAAGGGGGGTGGTGCTGCTACTGATCGAAGAGCCAGGTCTTGAGGAGTCTTCTGAAGGCCAGTAGGTCTTGGGTCTGTCGGAGGTTGGTGGGGAGGGTGTTCCAGGTCTTGGCGGCGAGGTGGGAGAAGGATCTGCCGCCGGCGGTCGTTTTCCGGATGCGGGGGACTGTGGCGAGGGCGAGGCTGGTCGAGCGGAGCTGGCGGGTGGGGGTGTAGAAGCTGAGTCGTCTGTTGAGGTAGGCTGGTCCGGAGTTGTGGAGTGCTTTGTGTGCGTGGGTGAGGAGCTTGAAGGTTATCCTCTTGTTGACAGGGAGCCAGTGCAGGTCTCTCAGGTGGGGTGTGATGTGGCTGCGTCGGGGGATGTCGAGGATAAGACGTGCAGAGGCGTTCTGGATGCGTTGCAGCCGTCTCAGGAGCTTAGCCGTCGTTCCTGCGTAGAGGGCGTTTCCGTAGTCCAGCCTGCTGGTGACGAGGGCCTGGGTGACTGTTTTTCTTGTTTCGGTGGGGATCCACTTGAAGATCCTGCGGAGCATTCGGAGGATGTTGAAGCAGGATGAGGAAACGGCGTTGACCTGCTTAGTCATGGAGAGGGTGGGGTCGAGGATGACCCCTAGGTTGCGTACGTGGTCGGTGGGTGGCGGGGCTGTTCCCAGTGATGTTGGCCACCAGGAGTCGTCCCAGGCTGAAGGGTTGGAACCAAGGATGAGGACCTCCGTCTTGTCCGAGTTCAGCTTCAGGCGGCTGGTCCTCATCCATTCGGCGACGGCCTTCATTCCTTCGTGGAGGTGGGCTTTGGCGGTGTGAGGGTCTTTGGTGAGGGAGAGGATCAGCTGGGTGTCGTCGGCGTAGGAGATGATGTTGAGGTTGTGCTGTCGGGCGACGTGGGCGAGGGGTGCCATGTAGATGTTGAACAGCGTTGGGCTGAGGGAGGAGCCTTGGGGTACGCCGCAGATGATCTTGGTGGCCTTGGATCGGAAGGGGGCGAGGCGGACGCTTTGTGTTCTGCCGGAAAGGAAGGATGTGGTCCAGTCCAGGGCCTTCTCTTGGATCCCGGCGTCGTGAAGGCGTGTTCGTAGTGTGTGGTGGCAGACCGTGTCGAAGGCGGCTGATAGGTCCAGGAGGATGAGGGCTGCTGTTTCTCCGTTGTCTAGCAGGGTCCTGATGTCATCGGTGGCGGCGATGAGGGCGGTTTCGGTGCTGTGGTTGCTGCGGAAGCCGGACTGGGAAGGGTCCAGGATGTTGTTCTCCTCGAGGTAGCGGGTCAGTTGTTTGTTGACGATTTTCTCGGTGACCTTCACGGGGAACGGGAGCAGAGAGATGGGTCGGAAGTTCTTGAGGTCCTTGGGGTCTGCCTTGGGTTTCTTGAGTAAGGCGGTGATCTCGGCGTGCTTCCAGCTTTCCGGGAAGGTTGCTGTCTCGAAGGAGATGTTGATTATTTTCCGGAGATGGGGCGCGATGGCTGTACTGGCTTTGTTGAAGATGTGGTGAGGGCACGGGTCTAGCGGTGAACCGGAGTGGATGGTGTTCATGATCTCGCTGGTGTCCTCGTCGTTGATGTTGGTCCAGGAGAGCAGGCGGTTGGTGGTTGTGGGGGCAGTGGTCTCGGTGGTTGCCGGGGCGGTCGTGGTGTTGAAGCTGTCGTGGATGTCGGCGATTTTGCTGTGGAAGAAGGTGGCCAGTGAGTCGCACAGGTCTCGCGACGGCTGGATGTCGTTGGTGTTGGAGCTGGGGTTGGAGAGTTCCTTCACGATGTTGAAGAGCTCTTTGCTGTTGTGTGCGTTGTTGTCTAGGCGGTCTTTGAGTGAGGCCCTTTTGGCGGATCTGATGAGGTGATGGTGACTGCGGGTGGCGCTCTTGTGGGCGGCGTAGCTGTCCGCTGTCCGTTCGTGGAGCCAGATCTTCTCCAGTTTTCGGCATGTTCGTTTGGAGGCCTGGAGGTCTTCGGTGAACCAGGTGGCTTTCTTGCTGGTGTGGCTGTTGGGCGGATTCTTGAGCGGGGCGAGGGTGTTGGCGCAGTCGTCGATCCACTGTCTGAGGTTGCGGGCGGCGGTGTCGGGGTCGGAGGGTTCGGCGGGTGGGCTCAGGGCGAGGGTTGTGGTTAGCTGGTCTTCCGTGACTCTGCTCCAGCAGCGGCGAGGCATTTGTTCGGTGCGGTGGTGCGTGGTGGGCTTCCTGTAGGTGAAGTGGATGCAGTGGTGGTCAGTCCAGTGGGGTTCGGAGGTGTGGTTGAAGGAGACGTGTGGGCTTGCGGAAAAGATGGAGTCTAGCGTGTGGCCGGCGGCGTGGGTGGGTGTAGTCACGAGCTGTCTGAGTCCGAGGGTGGCGAGGTTGTCGATCAGGGTGGTGGAGTTGGTGTCCTTGTTGTTCTCGAGGTGGAAGTTCAGGTCCCCGAGGAGGATGTAGTCCGTGGAGGCGAATGCGTGTGTGCTGACGAAGTCAGCGATGGAATCGCTGAACTGTGGTCGGGGTCCGGGGGGTCTGTAGATGAGGGTTCCTCTGAGGGTGGTGTTGGGATCGGTGTGGATCTGGAAGTGCATGTGTTCGGCGGTGCTGAGGGTGTCGTCGGTGTTGGTTGAGACTCTGAGGGTGTTCCTGTGGACGATGGCGATGCCTCCTCCGACTCCGTTGGTGCGGTCCCTGCGGGTGATCTTGTATCCATCCGGGATGGCAATGGCGATGTCGGGGGCTGAAGCGGGATTCAGCCAGGTCTCCGTCAGGAATGCGACGTCTGGGGAGGTTGAGTCGAGAAGGTCCCAGAGTTCGATGGCGTGTTTGCGGGCAGAGCGGGTGTTGAGGAGGATGCATCTGAGGTAATTGGGTTCTTTCCTGGGCGGTGGTTTGGCGGGGCGGGTGCTGGCGAAGCTGCAGTTCCGGCAGGTGAAGGGCCCTTGGGTGCGCTTCGGGGTGGCCTGGTAGCAGGCGTGATCTTTTCCGGGGTTGAGTGCGTGGAGGGTGCTGGCGTCGTATCGGCGTCTGTTGATGTGGCGGGCGCGGGGGATGCCCGGACCAGGGGGTCTGGCGCTGGGCGCGGTCACGGCACGGACGGGCGCAGACGGGCTTGCCTTAGGGTGGTGGGAGGGAGGAGCAGGGAATGGGGCAGCGAATGGGCAGTGAGGGGGCGGGGCCGCAGGGGCGCAGCGGCGGGAAACAGGCACAGAAGGGAAAACGAGCACAATCAGGGCATCAAGGGGGCACAGAAAGGAAAAAAAGCGAGCACAATCAGGGGCAGCAAGGGGGCACAGAAAGGAAAAAACTAGCACAATCAGGGGCAGCAAGGGGGCACAGAAAGGAAAACGAGCACAATCAGGGGCAGCAAGGGGGGCACAGAAAGGAAAAACTAGCACAATCAGGGGCAGCAAGGGGGCACAGAAAGGAAAAAACTAGCACAATCAGGGGCAGCAAGGGGGCACAGAAAGGAAAAACGAGCACAATCAGGGGCAGCAAGGGGGCACAGAAAGGAAAAAACGAGCACAATCAGGGGCAGCAAGGGGGCACAGAAAGGAAAAACGAGCACAATCAGGGGCAGCAAGGGGGACAGAAAGGAAAAACGAGCACAATCAGGGGCAGCAAGGGGGCACAGAAAGGAAAAAGCGAGCACAATCAGGGGCAGCAAGGGGGCACAGAAAGGAAAAAACGAGCACAATCAGGGGCAGCAAGGGGGGACAGAAAGGAAAAACGAGCACAATCAGGGGCAGCAAGGGGGGGCACAGAAAGGAAAAACGAGCACAATCAGGGGCAGCAGCAGGGCACACAGACGGAGCTGTGTGGTGGGGGAGCGACCTACCAGTCAAGGTCAGGGGTCCCCTGCTTTGCTGCTGTCGCAAAGCAATTTCTTATCTTTATGAGGCTGTTATATAAACAAGCCTTGAGATCCAGTCCAGATGGGCCGTCCCAAAAGGAGACAGGGTGCCGCGTGTTTATTTTTG
Organism: Calotriton arnoldi; assembly: GCA_963921515.1. Classification (NCBI taxonomy): domain Eukaryota; kingdom Metazoa; phylum Chordata; class Amphibia; order Caudata; family Salamandridae; genus Calotriton; species Calotriton arnoldi. The sequence goes on from CAWUFW010006713.1 coordinate 837,304, forward strand.
CATCGCGCTTTCACTTAAAGTGAAAGCGCGATGCAAAAATAAACAGCGGGAATGGCGAGCGCTTGTCATCACAGCTGCTGAGCTTAGGTGTCTCCACTGTTGTGGACGTGTGATAATGACGCGCAATCAGGGGACACGAGAGTTCAGCTACTGCCGCACCAAAGTTGACACTTTTCACATTCATGTGGGTCCAGAGAAAAACTGCGGGTTAATGATCTCTCAAAGTTATTTGGGCATTTATTTACCTGCACTGCACAATAAAGAAACTTAGAACGTTTATCATGACAAATTATTATTCCAAACTTATTTGTGGGAAATGAATTCTGAATTCACGGCAGCTGTAATTGTAATGTTTGTCCAGCGTTCGATAAACTTGCAATTAAAACAAAAATCTGTTCCCCGCCAGTGTGGCTCCCCAGCCCGGTCCACCCCCAGATCTCGCTCAGCGGCGCTGCACCGGCAGAGCAGCGGCGGCATGGGCTCGGACCCCGGGCACAGGGCGGGTTACAGCCTGGCAGGCTGGAAGAGAGCAGGTGCTCCATGTAGCCAGGAGGGGTAGCGTACATATTTCTGCATGCCAGTAATATGTTAGCACGGCAATTGTTTACGAGCCATTACCCTCACACATCCCATATATTATGTATCGGCTGCCTAACAGCCGCTGCCTCAAAATCAAGCGGGGCGCAGGCTTATTGGTGCGGTAACATGGGTAATGATCTTACCTGAGCGTAGATGACCTGCGTGTCGTCGTGTTCTCCATTCCAGAATCCTTCCCTTCCTGTCTTGTACATTCCAATCCTAGTTGTCAGTTGATGCTGCCAGCGCTGTGTGGATAGGACGTACTTTCCGGCTTACTTGATCCTGAATAAACTACTCTACCAACCTTCTTCAGTGTAGCACCCTCATTACACTGGCGACGATCCTGGGTTCGACCCACATCTTCTACAGACGTCCTAACACGTTCTCCAACTCGTCGACTACAGACTACAGACCGGTATTCCTTGATCTTGCTCTTCTGGCTTCAAAAGATAAAGGTACTGTGCAGCGCTTCCGTGCAGCGCTTCCCTACTCTCCCTTTTGTTACCTCGCGTTGCCTTTCCTCTTAAAAAAGGGATATCTTTTAACTTTATGGTGATTTCAGCCCACGCTCGCGCTCACCCTGCCTCGCGCAAGATTTCACCTCACCCGTCTGACGCTTGTCGCCTAGCAACTTTAGACGCCTTTCAAGCTTCAACTCCGTTTCCCTTTTCCTCTCGTACTGCGTGCCTGACGCAATCTAACGCGTCACTGAGAAACCACCAAGCACGAGGAAGGAACCTAGCAACACAGGACGCCTTCCTCTCCAACAACCCTGTTGCCTGGCAACCCTCTCCGTCCTCTGCCGCTTGCCTGACTTCCATGCCATCTTGCGCGTTGGCTAAATAAACGCGAGGGAGATAACCTGTTTCCTTGCAAGTCTTCCCGCCTTGCTCCTTCTACATAAACGCTTCCGTGAATCCTTCACATGACGAAGCCCGTTTTATTGTTTGACAACACACTCAACCACGTCTTATTGTTTGGTAACCTGTTTTGTTTGCACATCACTGACAAGCACAGTTTATTTTGCTTGTCATCATTTCAACAACGCTGATAGGCACAGCTTGCAATACTTTGTTCTGCCTGTCACCTTTCCTTCAACGCTGATAGGCACAGCTACTACAGTCTAAACATTTTCTTGTGCCTGCCATCCTTATTTCAACACTATGGGCCTGATTCACACAACTAACTTACGTCAAAAACGTAAACGTAAACGTAAAGTTAGTACTTTTTAGGTATTCACAGAAGTTAGTAGTCCTAACTTTAGGACTCCTAAATGCCTTCTGTGAATACCGAAAGTCTTAAAGTTAGGATTTTACTTAACTTTACTACTCCTAAACTGAGAAAAATCCTAACTTTCAGACTTTCGGTATTCACAGAAGGCATTTAGGAGTCCTAAAGTTAGGACTACTAACTTCTGTGAATACCTAAAAAGTACTAACTTTACGTTTACGTTTACGTTTTTGACGTAAGTTAGTTCTGTGAATCAGGCCCTGATAGCTTGCGCTGATAGGCACAGCTTGAATTTCTACATTCTCCTGTCTTCTCTTCTACAACGCTGATGGGCACAGCTTAAAATACTTCTTTCTGCCTGTCACTGTTCCTTCAACGCTGATAGGCACTGGTTGAAACATTACGTTCTGTCTGTCACCTTTTCTTTGACACAGATGGCCACTGTTTAAACACAAGCAACCCCTCACCTCCTCACTATTGAACTTAATACCATTTACCGCTTCGTTTTATCTCTCCTCTTATTATGCAAAACATAACACCACCTCCCTTTTTCCTATCTAACCCTGGTGAACCTACTATACGCTGGTCAAAATGGAAGAAAGTCTTCCTTACCTACGCCAGAGTGTGTGGAGTGTCACTCAGCGCCGAGAGAAAATCTGCACTGTGTTTACACTGCTTAGGCACTGAAGGTCAAGAAGTCTTTGAACACTTACCTGATCTCGGGGACTCAGAATCTGACAGCCTCAATGAGTTCGAGATTTGCTTAAAGAAATTAGATAAACATTACTTACCCAAAGTAAGCACAGTCCTAGAACGTTACCACTTTGGAAAACGAAATCAACAACCTAAAGAGTCCGTGGAGGTGTATGTAACCAATCTACGTAAACTTGCCTCCACTTGCAAGTTTGGAGGTGCCTTAGAAGAACGCATACGCGATCAGTTTATGCTTGGTTGTGCCATGGAAAAAGTAAATGATGAACTGTGGCAAAAGGATGATCCTAAACTGGATGAGGTTATCTTAATCGCCAAACAAATCGAGCACTCCTTGGCCTGCGTCGAAGTCATTAAAAAAGACAATGGCTCTGCAACTACTTCTAGTGGGAAAGTACAAGCAGTCTCTCAAGTCAAACCTTTCAAAAAAGATGAACCTCAATACATGAAACCTGTCTTCAAACGTTTTGAGTCTCAATCTTCATGGCAAAGAAAACCATTTCCTGGAAGGTGTTACCGTTGTGATAAAATTGGCCATCTAGCTGACGACAAATCTTGTCCTGCATTAAGTGCCAAATGTCTTAATTGTGGGAAAGTGGATCACATAGCCCAAGCTTGCAGATTACAAAAAATTTTAAAAAACAAACGTGTTAAAGAGGTATGGATACAAGACGAAACTGACTCTAGTTCGGACGAACTACATTGTGGTGAGATTTCAGCAGAAGTCTCCCAAGTTAAGTAACTAAGTCCAGTTGACAGTGTTCAGATAAATGGTCACCCAGTTAATATGCTTTTCGACTCAGGGGCAAAAATCACTTTAGTCCCTAAGAGTTTTTATGACATGTTTCTCTTAGGTAAGGTGAAGGTATTTAAACCTGACATAAAACCTCTTGCCTATGGTGGACAACCCATCAAATTATTTGGCTACTTTGAAGGTGACATAGAGTTCAAAAACAAAATTACTGCTGGGAAGATATATATCTCCACTAAGGGTGACAGTTTAGTGAGTTGGATTCATCAGGCTGATCTCGGGGTCATGTTAGTTCCGGGTGGTAATCCTTGCATAATATTGAGGGAAGAATCTCATGAAAGACTTTCTACACTGTCCCATGCTTCTTCTTGTACTCATGACAAACTCACCAAGGTCGTTCAAGTAGACGGTTTTCGATCAGAGTTTAAGGAAGTCTTTAACGAACGCTTGGGCTGTTTATCCAATTACACTCACAAAATCATCTTGAGACAGGACGCCATCCCAGTAAATTGTAAAGTACGTAGTGTGCCTTTAGCCCTGAAAGACTCCATGGAAGATGAGTTACGAAAATTGCTCAAAGAAGGTATCATTGTTAAAACTGAGGCAAGTGATTGGTTAGCCCCTGTGGTTCTTGCCCGTAAGGCCTCAGGTGAGGTAAGACTTTGTGTGGACTTGCGCTCTCTCAATCGTGCTGTCATAGCCGACAGATATCCACTTCCCAACATCGCAAAAATGCTGACACAATTGGGCGGTGCTGAGGTCTTTTCTACCGTTGATCTCAGGGCCGCATATCACCAGATTAAGCTCGACCCTGAGTCCCAGAACCTCACTGCCTTCATAACGCCTTTCGGTACTTACAAATTTACAAGGCTTCCGTTTGGTCTCAATTCTGCAGCTTTGGTCTTCCAGAGAGCCATGGAGGACGTCTTGCAGGGTCTCCCTGTCATCAAGATCTACCAAGATGATGTCCTAGTTCATAGCTCATCTCAAAGTATTCATGACGAAAGACTCAGAGCTGTACTAGATCGTTTCAAATCGCGTGGCCTGTTGCTACGTGAGAATAAGTGCAAATTCAACCTCCACGAGATCGATTACTTAGGTCACAAGCTATCCAAGGAAGGAGTCAAACCAAAAGACCAATTAGTAAAAACCCTTGATAATCTTTCTGTGCCCCAAACCAGAGATGAATTAGTCACCTTCCTAGGGATGGCTGAATACTATAACAAGTTCGTTCCTGGATTTGCCTCTCGTACCTATTGTAGGAGAGTAGGATCTGCTTCACATGGGTACCCCCACTTTTTGCTGATGCTTCACTGTTTTTCGACATTAGTCTGGCTGGGGCCCTGCTAATCAGAACCCCAGCCTAGCTGCTTCCTCTCTAAAATGGTTTCCATGTGCCTTAGGCACATCACTGATTGGGATCTGGAGTGCCCTTATAAGTCCCTAGTATATGGTATACTATGTACCAAGGGCATAGGTACCTCAGAGGCCTGCCAGGGGCTGCAGCATGTATTATGCCACCCCTGGAAGGCCATCCAAACTGACACCACAGGTCTGCTACTGCAGCCTGGGTAAGGTGGTGCATGCACCCCTTACTGTGATATAGGTTACCTATATCACTAAATACATACACACATATAAACCTATAAGTCACTCCTAAGGCAGGCCTTATCAATCCTAAAGGCAGAGTGCATGGTTCCTATGTGAGAGGGTGCCCCTGCATGAGCAGGGCCCCTCTGCAGCGTTCGGAGACCATCTCTGATGCTGTTTGTAGTGCAGCCTGACCATATACTCTTAAGCGCATTATATCCTCGCGGTAAAATGCTAACTTTGGAATGGCTGCACCTAAACATGTCGTGTTTGGTGTCAAACATCTTGGAAATCTACCCCCCGCCAATCCTGGCGGCGGGGGTAGCATTCCACCCTTCTAGAGGGAAAGACATGTTAACTCTGACTAGTCCGGTAACTTCTTTCCAGAGCCCTGGCATCACAAAATGGATGCTGCTGCCACAGACACGAGTCTGGCCTCCTGCTGCTGGACGAAACTCCGGCAGGGGAGGCCTGGACAATAGGTTTCCTGTCCCAGGGAGGTGTGACCACGTCCCCAGACAGGATAATGTGTATTGGGGCTGGGCGGGAGCACTTTCGGGTGCTTTGAAGTCCTGCACTGGGGGCACATTTGGTGTCCCTGTGCATACCCCAGTTCAAACCGGATCAGGGGCTTGAGGCCCTGCTTTGGCACGAACTGGACAAAGGGAAAGGGGTGTAGCCACCCCTCTGCCCTGACCCACCCATAGGTGGGGCCACAGAGTAGTCCAACCCCTATCTTTAGTATAAAGGTAGGAACCCAGTCCTTAGGACTTTAGATTATACCTGGACGAGACTCTGAAACTGAATCCTGGACCTTCGACGCTCTACTCACGATTAGAGGACAGAAGAATCTCCCTTGGGGTCAAGGAGTGACTCTCCTGCTTGGCAGGCACCAAAGAAGCATCTGTCCGGTTCGCATTTCTGAAGCTCCCGTCGGACGCCGAAGTCATCGCATCACCAGAGGTGGATTCTCAGACTTCCCCGAGGCTACCCTGAGTCCCCAGCAAAGCTGAGGCCCGTGGCTATCGTGGGTGACTTGAGACCGTGACCCCTGGACACCGAGCACATTTGCAAGTGCATCCTCTTCTGGGTCTCCAAAGAAGTCGTGCTTTGGGCTCCGAGTAGCCCCAGCCTCCAGCACCACCTGCACCGAAGATCACTGGCCCCCACTCCACGAGTGTCCTGTAAGCCAGATCCACGTGCGGCGTCACGAGGCTCCTTCGCGGTCACTAGCCCGTCGGCTAGTAGCCCTTAACGAAGGCCAATACTTTTCTTACTTGGCATCCTGGTTGCTCCAGGCCTGCCCTCACTTACCCTCGCTGGGTGAGTTCCACAGACCTTGCTGGTCTGCACCATCGACGATCTACATCTTCACCGAGACTTGCCGTTGCCAAGGCTTGTTGGGTCCAATCCGGTCGCCGACACCTCAGCACTCGACAGACATCGTGTACCAGCCCGAATCCTGCTCCTGGTCGCCGACAACGCCTCCTGGACCTCGTGGCTGAAGAGTCAAGACGACCGTCAACGCACCTGAAGCACTCGACATCGGTGGGCATCTGTCCATCGCCTTCCTGGTCACTGGCTAGTGACCCAGACTCTGTCCCCTCTGCTTTCAGGTTCTTCAGAACTCCGATCCACTCTTGGATCCACCCGGACACTTTTCTCTTGGCCGCCAGCAGCACTTTGCAGCAGATCGCCATTCGAATCGACGACGAAACCCGACCCCGAAAGGCACCTATGCACCCGGCTTCCTGGGTGAGGTAACACGAGTACTCCGGTGCTCCCGTGGGTAGAGACTCTTCAAAGTCCTAGATCTCAAAGGGTTTTGTCCTAGTCCTCTTTTAAGTGTCCCTTTTCTCTAATTTCCCGATCCCGACTTTCTCCATAGAAGTCAACGGCGTATCGCGGTTGTGTATTTACACTGCACGCGTCTCCCGTAGGTCCCCTGTGTCACTACCTTGGGTGGTTCCTTGTGGTCCAAGCACTTCTAGAGGCTCTAGGCCTAGTGTCTAGTTCAGTCGTGGTTCGCATACCACTTTATTGGTATATGGTTTGGTACGCCCTAGGGCCCAAACGTGTATTTGTGCTATTACTGTGAATTAATAACTTATAACTTATGTACTTGAACTCTAGCCTCATAAAGAGACTAGAGGGGTGTGTTTAGCAATAAATACATATATTTTGAATATATACCTGGTGTGGTGCTCTTTCATTTGGTCACTCAAGAGATTATAGACTGGTAAAACAAGCTGCTTTACATTCCTTCAAGACTTAGCCTGAAGGCTGCTCTCCATAGCTACCACTAGGATAGCTTTCAATAAGGTTGTCTTTAACCTATCTCCAATAAGGGGTTGTTTGGACTGGTGCAAGGTGCCCACTATAATTAGTGGACAGCATATATCAGGCCAACTTCTCACATTGGTGTGCAGCGTGTGGGATTCCAGCTTGCTATTGTTTTACCAGATAATCTCAATTGAATTGATCAACTGAAAACCACTAAAGGTACCTAAGGTACATATAATTTAAGCTTAGAATACAGTAAGTTCTACTGAACTTAGAGTTGTGTGTTAAGGGATAGCACAACCCTTTCTACAACTCAAGAGAGTTTAGTAGGCCACACTAGAGTAGGTAGTGCATACACCGCACCACACTAGTAATGTCTTTAAGGGCAGGATCCAAAGAATCCTTGCAGGAAGCCATTGAGCTTCCACCCTCCAAGTATGATACACTCCCATTCTTGGAATTGAGAGCTTTATGCAACTTGAGAAAAATAAGGACAGGCCAAAGCCCCACCACCCAACACCTCAAGGAGTTGTTGGTGGCTTATGACCTTAGTAAGCCCTTGGGGACTGAAGGGGTAGGAGCTGAGGGTGGGGCAGGAGAAGAGGAGGAGGCCAGGGGTACCAATACCCCCAGCCCCCTCTGAAACTGGCCAGGAGGGTGACAATGACCCTGACCTGGATAACCCAATCCCTCCTGTGGAAGATGATGAGGATGATCAGGATGATGCCCTCTTTGTCCCCCCAGGAAGGATTAAGAGTGTGCCCAGGAAGTCTAGATCTCCTTCTCAGGAGTCTAACCACTCTGGCACCTCTATAGGGAGCTCTGTCTCCTCTCACAGGAGGGAATCCTCTCATGAGAGGAGAGACAGACTGGTCCAGTATGAGGAAACTCAGCTGGAAATCAGAAAAAAAGCAATTGGCTTTGGATAGGGAATCCCTAGATCTCCTTAGAGAGAGAAGAAAGTTGGGACTAGAGTCCCATGGTGGCAGCCATGTCCCTAGAGACAGGGAAAGGTCCTATGACCATAGGAACCTGAGCAAGATTGTCCCTCCCTACCAGAGTGGGGATGATATCCACAAATGGATAACTGCCTTAGAGAGGGCCTGTAAGGTACAGAAGGTCCCTCAGGAGCAGTGGGCAGCAATCTTGTGGCTCTCCTTTGCTGACAAAGGTAGAGATAAGCTCATCACTGTTAGGGAGGAGGATGCTGATAATTACAAGGTCTTGAAGAGTGCTCTTATTGATGGGTTTGGCCTAACCACTGAACAGTACAGGTTGAAGTTCAGAGACACCCAAAAGCACAGACTCAAGACTGGGTAGACTATGTGGATTGTTCTGCCAAGGCTCTGGAAGGCTGGTTGATGGGCAGTAAGGTGTGTGACTTCTCAGGATTGTACAATCTGATAATGAGGGAGCAGATTCTTAATAACTGTCAAAATCAGCTGTTGCATCAATACCTGGTAGACTCTGATCTGACCTCTCCCCAAGAATTGGGAAAGAAGGCAGACAAATGGGTCAGAACCAGGGTGAAGCAGAAGGTACAGAACCAAGGTGGGGAAACCAAGAAGCAAGATGCTAAGAACTCTGACAAGGGTGGGGAGAAGGGTAAAGATCAAAAGTCTTCATCAGGCCCCCAAAAATCTTCTTCTGGTGGGGATTCACAGTCTACCAAAGGGAAAGGCCAAAGAAAACCATGGTGCAAGGTCTATAAGCAAAAGACCCACTGGACCAGTGATTGCACCAAGTCCAAAGACTCCAGTCCAGCACCCACCAATGCCCCTAAGGCACCTGTTCCCCCTAGTACAGTTGGTGGAAGTGCTCCAGCAAAGGGTTTAGTAGGGTTCACCCTGGGAACTGAGTTGGGCTCTGACTTAGTCAGAGAACTGACTCAGGCTGCGTTAGTCTGTGATGGAGGCATGGATGTGACCTCCACTGTGAGTCCCAGTAATCTGGGCAAGTACAGACAACAGCCTTTAATTAATGGACGTGAGGCTTTGGCATTTAGGGACACAGGGGCAAGTGTCACAATGGTGACACAAGACCTTGTGCTTCCTGGGCAAGTTATGCTTGGTGTGATGTACCAAGTGACCAATGCTAGCAATGTCAGAACAGACCATACTCTGGCAGTTGTTAACTTCTCCTGGGGAGGGGTAACTGGCCTTAAGAAGGTTGTGGTGAGTGCAAACCTACCAGTCGAATGCTTGCTTGGCAATGACTTAGAGACTTCTGCTTGGGCAGAAGTGGAGCTCAGGACCCATGCAGAAATGCTGGGGATCCCTGCAGATGTGTTTGCTGTGACCAGGTCACAAGCCAAAATGTCTAGCACTGAACAGGCCTTGGATTCTGGAAGAATGGACCAAGTGCCTTCCAAGAGGAGGAGTTGTAGGGTTAAGGCAGTGCCTTCCCCCTTGGCTCAGGAGGAAGATCAGTCCCTTGAGGGGGATGATCTCAGCCCTGAAAGAAGGAACTGTCCCAGAGGAACTTGAACCTGACCAGGTTGAGTTCTTGGGGACAGGGGGACCTTCTAGGGCAGATCTGAGCCAGGAGCAGCAGAGCTGCCCCTCCCTTGAACCCCTCAGACAGCAAGCTGCTGCTGAGGCTGCTGGGAAAGCTAGTGGTCCCCATACAGTGTATTGGGATGATGGACTCCTGTACTCAGAGAGTAGAGACCCCAAGCCTGGTGCTACCAGGAGGTTGGTAATACCTTTGAAGTTCAGGGGCTTCCTATTGACCCTAGCCCATGATATTCCCTTAGCAGGTCACCTGGGCCAGAACAAGACTTGGGACAGAATTGTCCCTCACTTTCACTGGCCCCACATGTCTGAAGACAGTAAGGAGTTTTGTCGCTCCTGTGTAACCTGCCAAGCCAGTGGCAAGGCAGGTGGCACTACAAAGGCCCCCTAATACCACTACCTGTGGTGGGGGTGCCCTTTGAAAGGGTAGGGATTGACATTGTTGGTCCCATGGATCCCCAAACAGCCTCTGGGCACAGGTTTATCCTGGTGGTAGTGGATCATGCCACCAGGTACCCAGAAGCTATTCCCCTCAGGACCACTACAGCACCTGTGGTGGCAAGGGCCCTCCTGGGAATTTTCTCAAGAGTGGGCTTTCCTAAGGAGGTAGTATCAGACAGGGGTGCTAACTTCATGTCTGGGTACTTAAAAGCAATGTGGAAGGAGTGTGGAGTGACTTATAAGTTCACCACACCCTATCACCCACAATGCAATGGTTTAGTTGAGAGATTCAACAAAACCTTGAAGGGCATGATTAAAGGGCTCCCAGAAAAGCTTAGGCGTAGATGGGACATACTCTTGCCCTGCCTTTTATTCGCATATAGGGAGGTGCCTCAGAAGGGGTTGGTTACAGCCCTTTTGAACTTCTGTTTGGCCACCCTGTGAGGGGTCCACTGTGCTTGGTGAAGGAAGGATGGGAGTTACCTCTCAAGCCCCCAAAGCAAGATATAGTGGACTAAGTACTTGGTCTCCGCTCCAGGATGGCTGAGTACATGAAAAAGGCAACCAAAAACCTTGAGGCTAGCCAGGAACTTCAAAATGCCTGGCATGACCAAAAGGCTGTTCTGACTGTTTACCAGCCAGGACAGAAGGTGTGGGTGTTGGAGCCAGTGGCCCCAGCAGCTCTCCAAGATAAATGGAGTGGACCCCACACTATTGTTGAGCAGAAGGGTGAGGTCACTTATTTAGTAGACCTAGGAACACCCAGGAGTCCCCACAGGGTTCTCCATGTCAACAGGTTAAAACCATATGTGGACAGGGCAGACATGGGCTTGCTCATGGCTACTGATAAAGGGCAGGAAGAAGAGCGTGACCCACTCCCTGACCTGCTCTCACAGAACCCTGACGATGGGTCAGTTGATGGTGTAGCCTTGGCAGGCAGCCTCACTACCCAGCAACAAACTGATTGCAGGCAAGTCCTCAATCAGTTTAGACATATGTTTTCACTGACACCCAGTCAGACCACCTGGTGCACTCATGAAGTGGACACTGGGGACAGTCTGCCTATTAAAAACAAGATTTATAGGCAACCTGACCATGTCAGGGACTGTATCAGGACTGAAGTCCAGAAAATGTTGGAATTGGGAGTTATTGAACCCTCAGATAGCCCTTGGGCTAGTCCAGTGGTCCTTGTACCGAAACCTCACACCAGTGGTGGAAAAAGAGAGATGAGGTTTTGTGTGGACTACAGGGGTCTCAATGCAGTCACTAGGACTGATGCCCATCCAATACCCAGGGCAGATGAGCTCATAGATACTTTGGCCTCTGCCAAATATCTCAGCACATTTGACCTAACAGCTGGCTACTGGCAGATCAGACTAGCTGATACTGCAAAGCCCAAGACAGCATTCTCAACCCCTAGTGGGCATTATCAATTTGTGGTAATGCCCTTTGGTCTGAAGAATGCCCCTGCCACTTTCCAGAGGCTGGTGAATACAGTTCTCACAGGTCTGGAAGCCTATAGTGCAGCATATCTAGATGATATTGCTGTCTTTAGCTCCACCTGGGAGGATCACCTGGTCCACCTCAGGAATGTTTTACAGGCCCTGCAAAAGGCAGGCCTGACTATCAAGGCCACTAAGTGCCAGATAGGGCAGAGTCAGGTTGTGTACCTGGGCCACCTTGTGGGTGGAGGCCAGGATCAACCTTTGCAGAGCAAGATCCAGACCATCATGGACTGGACTGCTCCCACTACCCAGACTCAGGTGAGAGCCTTCTTAGGCCTGACTGGGTACTATAGGAGATTTGTCAAGGGGTATGGATCAATAGTGACACCCCTGAATGACTTAACTTCTAAGAAAATGCCCAAAAGGTTCAGTGGACAGTTAGCTGTCAAAAGGCATTTGATGACCTCAAGCAGGCCATTTGCACTGCTCCAATTCTGCAGAGTCCTGATTACTCCAAGAAGTTCATTGTTCAAACTGATGCATCTGAATTGGGGGTAGGGGCTGTACTGTCACAATTGAATGAAGAAGGTCAGGATCAGCCAGTAGCTTTTATTAGCAGAAGGCTGACCCCTAGAGAGAAACGTTGGTCAGCAATAGAGAGGGAGGCCTTTGCTGTGGTCTGGGCTCTGAAGAAGTTGAGGCCATACTTGTTTGGTACACACTTCCTGGTTCAGACAGACCATAAGCCCCTCTTATGGCTAAAACAAATGAAGGGTGAAAACCCCAAACTGCTTAGGTGGTCCATTTCCCTACAGGGGATGGACTTTACAGTGGAACATAGGCCTGGGAGTAACCATGCGAATGCAGATGGACTCTCTAGGTATTTCCACTTAGAACATGAAGACTTAACTGGGCAAGGTTAGTTTAATGTCCCTACGTTTGGGGGGTTGTGTAGGAGAGTAGGATCTGCTTCACATGGGTACCCCCACTTTTTGCTGATGCTTCACTGTTTTTCGACATTAGTCTGGCTGGGGCCCTGCTAATCAGAACCCCAGCCTAGCTGCTTCCTCTCTAAAATGGTTTCCATGTGCCTTAGGCACATCACTGATTGGGATCTGGAGTGCCCTTATAAGTCCCTAGTATATGGTATACTATGTACCAAGGGCATAGGTACCTCAGAGGCCTGCCAGGGGCTGCAGCATGTATTATGCCACCCCTGGAAGGCCATCCAAACTGACACCACAGGTCTGCTACTGCAGCCTGGGTAAGGTGGTGCATGCACCCTTACTGTGATTTAGGTTACCTATATCACTAAATACATACACACATATAAACCTATAAGTCACTCCTAAGGCAGGCCTTATCAATCCTAAAGGCAGAGTGCATGGTTCCTATGTGAGAGGGTGCCCCTGCATGAGCAGGGCCCCTCTGCAGCGTTCGGAGACCATCTCTGATGCTGTTTGTAGTGCAGCCTGACCATATACTCTTAAGCGCATTATATCCTTCCGGTAAAATGCTAACTTTGGAATGGCTGCACCTAAACATGTCGTGTTTGGTGTCAAACATCTTGGAATACTACCCCCCCCGCCAATCCTGGCGGCAGGGGTAGCATTCCACCCTTCTAGAGGGAAAGACATGTTAACTCTGACTAGTTCGGTAACTTCTTTCCAGAGCCCTGGCATCACAAAATGGATGCTGCTGCCACAGACACGAGTCTGGCCTCCTGCTGCTGGACGAAACTCCGGCAGGGGAGGCCTGGACAATAGGTTTCCTGTCCCAGGGAGGTGTGACCACCTCCCCAGACAGGATAATGTGTATTGGGGCTGGGCGGGAGCACTTTCGGGTGCTTTGAAGTCCTGCACTGGGGGCACATTTGGTGTCCCTAGTGCATACCCCAGTTCAAACCGGATCAGGGCTTGCAGCCCCTGCTTTGGCGCGAACTGGACAAAGGGAAAGGGGTGTAGCCACCCCTCTGCCCTGACCCACCCATAGGTGGGGCCACAGAGTAGTCCAACCCCTATCTTTAGTATAAAGGTAGGAACCCAGTCCTTAGGACTTTAGATTATACCTGGACGAAACTCTGAAACTGAATCCTGGACCTTCGACGCTCTACTCACGATTAGAGGACAGAAGAATCTCCCTTGGGGTCAAGGAGTGACTCCCCTGCTTGGCAGGCACCAAAGAAGCATCTGTCCGGTTCGCATTTCTGAAGCTCCCGTCGGACGCCGAAGTCATCGCATCACCAGAGGTGGATTCTCAGACTTCCCGAGGCTACCCTGAGTCCCCAGCAAAGCTGAGGCCCGTGGCTATCGTGGGTGACTTGAGACCGTGACCCCTGGACACCGAGCACATTTGCAAGTGCATCCTCTTCTGGGTCTCCCAAGAAGTCGTGCTTTGGGCTCTGAGTAGCCCCAGCCTCCAGCACCACCTGCACCGAAGATCACTGGCCCCCACTCCACGAGTGTCCTGTAAGCCAGATCCACGTGCGGCGTCACGAGGCTCCTTCGCGGTCGCTAGCCCGTCGGCTAGTAGCCCTTAACGAAGGCCAATCCTTTTCTTACTTGGCATCCTGGTTGCTCCAGGCCTGCCCTCACTTACCCTCGCTGGGTGAGTTCCACAGACCTTGCTGGTCTGCACCATCGACGATCTACATCTTCACCAACACTTGCCGTTGCCAAGGCTTGTTGGGTCCAATCCGGTCGCCGACACCTCAGCACTCGACAGACATCGTGTACCAGCCCGAATCCTGCTCCTGGTCGCCGACAACGCCTCCTGGACCTCGTGGCTGAAGAGTCAAGACGACCGTCAACGCACCTGAAGCACTCGACATCGGTGGGCATCTGTCCATCGCCTTCCTGGTCACTGGCTAGTGACCCAGACTCTGTCCCCTCTGCTTTCAGGTTCTTCAGAACTCCGATCCACTCTTGGATCCACCCGGACACTTTTCTCTTGGCCGCCAGCAGCACTTTGCAGCAGATCGCCATTCGAATCGACGACGAAACCCGACCCCGAAAGGCACCTATGCACCCGGCTTCCTGGGTGAGGTAACACGAGTACTCCGGTGCTCCCGTGGGTAGAGACTCTTCAAAGTCCTAGATCTCAAAGGGTTTTGTCCTAGTCCTCTTTTAAGTGTCCCTTTTCTCTAATTTCCCGATCCCGACTTTCTCCATAGAAGTCAACGGCGTATCGCGGTTGTGTATTTACACTGCACGCGTCTCCCGTAGGTCCCCTGTGTCACTACCTTGGGTGGTTCCTTGTGGTCCAAGCACTTCTAGAGGCTCTAGGCCTAGTATCTAGTTCAGTCGTGGTTCGCATACCACTTTATTGGTATATGGTTTGGTACGCCCCTAGGGCCCAAACGTGTATTTGTGCTATTACTGTGAATTAATAACTTATAACTTATGTACTTCGAACTCTAGCCTCATAAAGAGACTAGAGGGGTGTGTTTAGCAATAAATACATACATTTTGAATATATACCTGGTGTGGTGCTCTTTCATTTGGTCACTCAAGAGATTATAGACTGGTAAAACAAGCTGCTTTACATTCCTTCAAGACTTAGCCTGAAGGCTGCTCTCCATAGCTACCACTAGGATAGCTTTCAATAAGGTTGTCTTTAACCTATCTCCAATAAGGGGTTGTTTGGACTGGTGCAAGGTGCCCACTATAATTAGTGGACAGCATATACCAGGCCAACTTCTCACACCTATACCCTTCGAACCCTTCTCAAAAAAGGGGCAAGGTTTGCCTGGTCACCAGACTGCCAGAAAGAGTTTGACGACGTTAAGAGAGCCTTGAATGAAGCTCCTTCTCTTCACAGCTTTGATACCTCTGCTTGCTCCATCCTTGTCACTGACGCCAGCTCAAAAGGGCTAGGGGCCGTTCTCAAACAGGTGAAAGATGGACGCGAGACAACTATTACGTTCCTGTCACGAGCTCTCGTTGGGCCAGAACTTCTATACTCTGTTATAGAGAAGGAAACTCTTTGCATATTCTGGGCGATTAAAAAACTTAAAAAGTTCCTTTAGGGAAGCTCCTTTACAGTTCAGTCCTACCACAAACCTTTGAAGGATCTGTTCACCAAAAAGAGTCTTGATGCTGTATCCTCAAGGATCACCAAGTGGATTGTTGCTTTACAAGACTATGATTTTGTTGTTCATCATATTCCTGGTGCTCAAAACAAAGTTTCTGACTGTTTGTCTCGTCTTGTAACGAATGACACAGTTGACTTGAGTAATATGTCAAGAGAGTCATGTGAGAATGATGATTATAAAGTCTGTGAGGTCACGTGTGGTGTCTTGAGTGAAGATGAGTGGAGAGCTTCCATGTCTATTGATCCCACTATTCTCAAGGTCTGTAAGTTAGTGTCAGAGGGTTGGAACGGGATAAGAAGCCTTGATGAAGAGACGAAGAAATTTTGGAACGTACGGCATGAGTTGTCTGTCTCCTCAGGTTTGCTTCGGAGAGGCACCAGATTAGTTCCACCTCTTCCCCTCAGAGAGAAAATTACTCAACAAGCTCATCAGGCACACCTGGGGATCTCTAAAACGAAAGAGAAAATTTGTTTACACTTCTGGTGGCCCGGTATTGATTTATTAGTTGAACGTATGGTGAGAGACTGTCAAGAATGTAATTCTTCAGATAAGATTTACAAAACTAGAACCCAACCCCTGGCTATACGAGAGGTCCCTACACGCTGCTGGCAAGAAGTAGCCCTAGATCTTCTAGGCCCGATTTCTTGTAGCTCTGGTCAGTCTTATGTCCTAGTCTTAATAGATCTATTCTCTAGGTGGCCGGAGGTTAAAATCAGTCACAGTATCGAGACTAAAGATGTCACCAAATTTCTGGACGAGGTCTTTTCTCGTGAGGGATTTCCCGATTGTCTTCTTACTGACAACGGGGTCCAGCTGGTTTCTAGAGAGATGGAGTCCTATCTTACTGAAAAAGGGATAAGACACAAGAGTTGCGCTCTCTATCATCCGGAAACTAACGGAATGGTAGAGAGGTTCAACCGCGTATTGAAAGACTCCATTCAAATGGCTAAATCTCAGAACAAAGATTGGAGGGCAGAGATCCAGGAAAAAGTTATGATCTATCGCCTAACGCCTCATTCAACCACGTCTAAGGTTCCCTTCGAACTTTGTCGGGGTAGGAAACCCAATACCCGTATGTTTCAGGCATGGATGAGAAACAGGAGTCCGGGTTCCAGTCTGAATGAGGAGGTGAATTTAGGCCAGGGTTCTAGTACAGGGTCTCAAGGTACAACTTCATGGCAAGCCAGTCAGGACTTGAAGATTGCTAAAAGGAAGGCATACTTTGAGTCTAGACATGCTGTCACTCACACTCGTGTGCGTGTGGGTGACAGAGTGAGAGTTCGCCTTCCACAAAGATCTGCTGGTGCTTCAAAATTTTCCCCACCTTACGTGGTTAAGAAGTTGTTTTTTAATGCTGTCAAGTTATGTGATGGTCGCATCTGGAATCTCAATAGAATTGCTCCAGTTCGCAACTTGTCGGTCACGGGTAATGGTCTTCCCAATGTTTTACCGAAGTCAAGAAAGAGTGTGCATGTTGGGAAGCTGCCAACAAAACTTAATGATTTTGTTTTAAATTAATATTCTCTAAATGATTTTGTTTTCTTCAAGTTCTCTTTCTTTTCTTATCCTTTCTCTCTTCTTTCTCTTATCGTTCCCTGTTCCTCCTCTCCAACCCATTTCTATCTCTTTTTCATAAAAGGGGGAAGGTGTGTAATGATCTTACCTGAGCGTAGATGACCTGCGTGTCATCGTGTTCTCCATTCCAGAATCCTTCCCTTCCTGTCTTGTACATTCCAATCTTAGTTGTCAGTTGATGCTGCCAGCGCTGTGTGGATAGGACGTACTTTCCGGCTTACTTGATCCTGAATAAACTACTCTACCAACCTTCTTCAGTGTACCAGCTTCATTACACATGCTGCTGACATAACCCGCTCAGTCAGGCCAGGCCCTTCCCAGAAGGCTAAGGAGACAAAGCCAGAGACCAGGGGATGCAAGCCGAAGGCCTAATGAACGCTTCCCCTGCACAGTACAACGCCCGGCTCTTGTGCAAGCAGGGCCGTTACCAGCACCGCACAGCCCAAGAGCCGGGGTGGACCCTCCCAGGCGCGGCGCGGCGGAGAGGCACAGAGGTTGGGAAACGACGAGTTAGACTGTTACCCGGAGCGGCTGGCACTGGTGAGACTATATGCAAGCATGCCTGCCTCCGACCACCCTGTGTGTGTGAACTTCAGAAGGACGCACAAACAGGCGAAGGTGAACAACTGGTGACCATTTATATTCACGCGACTAACTAGTTATTATACCCTATAGTATGGCAGAACAACAATTACAACGACGAATGAGTCCTCTTGTGGCCACTATAGAACCGAGAAGCTCGGCTTGTATGTGATCGAGGGCGGCACAAAGTCACGAGCGGTCGGGACACTGACACGAGTACACCAGAAACCTGGAGGGCCTGTGGCTAGCGAAGTGATACAGGGGAGGCATGGGCAGCTGGTGCATAAGGGCGTGATTGGCGTTGCCCTGCCATCATGGGGGAAGAGGAGAAGGAGATACTCGTGTTGTTTCAGCCTCGATTGTTTTTTTTTTTTTAGTTAAGGATTTGTGCTAAGCCCTGCAAATGTACCGGTCGGTCGAGTAAGCCCTCGCCCTGGAGGCACACCCGTGCCTCCCCTGTATCACTTCACTGTCCCTCCCACCGACCCAGTGTTGCTTTGGTAACGGGTGGGAGGAAACAGCATGGGGAGGCAATGGGGAGTGGAACACAGGTGATGGCAACAAGGAAGTTGGTGATGAGAGGCACTCAGGCACAGTCGCAGCTCGCATGACTCGCGGGGGGTGGAATTTAAAAATAAATAAAACTTTACTTACTGGGTCCCGCATTGCCTCTGCTCCTGGCCGGGTGCAACGTCAGGAAGCAGGCATCCTCCCTCCCCTCCCCTCCGCCAATCACAACGCTGCAATGGCAGCGTTGTTATTGGTGCGGACGGCGCACACTGGAAACCGACTGTCCCTACTGCAGTAACACCACACTAGTAGCTGTAATTATTAGTCGCATCAGATTTGCATCGGGTCACGCTTCTTATATTACACTTGAAGCTTGTCTCATGTCGGTGGCATTAGGCTGGAAACAGACCCCCCCTCCCCCGTGCAGTGACGGCACTTTAGCGTCTCCTACCTCTTTGACTGCACTGTTTCTTTACAATGTGACCTGCGCCAGACTGTGTCCATACTGCAGTGACCGCGCAAGGGAGCTAGCCTTTAATGCAGTGACGTCACACCGGGTGCTAGTAACCCACACTCGGAGCTAGTCTTACCCCAGCAATATTCTACCGGGAGCTTGCTTTTACTGCAACACGAGCAAACTGCCAGTTGCGCTCACTCAAGGCCCATCACACTAGGAGCCAGCCCCTGCTACAGTCACTGCGCACAGGATGTTGTCCTTTACTGCAGGGACATCACACCGAGAGCTGCACTTACACTACTCCATCACACTGAGAGCCCCTACTGTAGTCTCTGGACAGTGACCGCGGTCTTTACTTTAGTGATGCTATTACTGCAGTCACAGCGCACAGGATGCTGTCTCTTACTGCAGCTCGCTGGGCGCGCTTACCGTTGCATCAGTGCCACACTGCGAGCGGCCTTCACTGCACTGTAATTACCCTTTGCTGCCCACACTGCAGTGAACTGATGCCCTCTCACGCCAGTGACACCGCACTTGAGAGTTTTCGTCACTGCGGAGAGAGACAAGACTGTGTTCTACGCTACTCCCACCCCAGCAAAACCCGGAGCATCCCCCCTGTGACACCTCTGCAGCAAGGCTAGCCTCCAGCGAGCCCTCCCCTCACCGTAGCGGCCCCCGTGATCTCCCTCGGGTACATCTCCCCCACCCCCTCAGCAGCTCTCTGTCCCACTGCACTTTACGTCTGCCAACCTCTGCGGAACTTGAGCACCCCCCAATGCAATAGGTCTCGTATTTGCGAGAGTTTAAGCTATTGGCATTGTAAATGACAATGCCTTTTATTTATGTTTTACAAACCAACACGTAAATAAAAGGCATTGCCATTTACAATGCCAATAGCTCAAACTCTCACAACTGCGAGACCTATTGCATTGCAAACGCTTGTTAAAGTATGGCTTTGGCCTGATTTAGCCATTGTATTCCAAAACTATTTATTATTACGCTGCTCTTTTCGATAAACATTGTACAAAGAACATACAGTGAGTAGTCAATATTGCAGTGTTTCTTTCCTCAGGCTGTCTGCAGAATCAGATGATAAGTGATGTCATTAATGTGACCCTGTGGGTTCTGATTTTGGTGAGAGCTCACCACTGAATGGATGAATGATATTTCTTGCTACTCTTTTGCATGCTTGCTTGGACATGCGCAGATCAGTGGCTGCTGGTCCGTTAGGGTGGTTATCGATCAAGCCATCATTAATGTCATCAATCATGTCATTTAACATGTCTTGTATGATGTATAAGTGAGGTCAGTCAGTCAAATACTCTTTATTCGGTCAGATTTCACCATAAAAGGACATAAAAACATCAACAGAAGAGCATGTTAAAAACATATGGATTTCATTACATATGTACAGGCATTTCATAATGTGTGGTATTACACGGTCTGTGGTTCATAACACAGTGGTTTCATAGTGATGAAGGTCTGGGTGCAATATGAACCAGGAGGAACTCAGAATAGAAACCTAATAACAAAAACCTCAGAAAGGTGTCCACTATGTTATCTCCACTTTGATAATAAAATGTAGTACATCAAATGCCTTGAAAATTATATGAGACAATCTAATTGATAATATTTTTTTTTTTAAAGGCATGAGGGTAGCCAAGTGGAGGTTATTAACGTTAGTCTTCTCCAGAGACGTACTTCTTCCTGATCCGTAACGCCCAACAAATATAACTAATCACTGAATAGCAGATGGATCCTGTATCTAGACACTGTGAAAAATTGCAGCCCTTCTTTATGAGATAAGATAAGTTGAAAATGCAAAATAGGGCGCAGGAAGCGTAATCTCGGGGTACTATACAGTTTACAAAAAAGCGTAAAATGGGTTGTTGATTGTGATGAGAGGGAGTCATACTGGCAACAAGGCAAGGGGATAGACCAGCAACCTGTTAACGGAAAGGCTACTAGGAAGTGCACTGTGCATAATCTTAAGCATGTGACATGAAATCTCGATTCAGGATGCGTGATCCACAGTAAATATGGCCCCACTGGATCAGTGGTCAAAATCTGCGTGTAACAGAAAACGGCGTCTATAGCTAAGGATCTTACAATTCCAGCATTGTTTATGGACTTGTAAAATAAAGACTTTACTGCCCCCTTAAAGTTACCATCAATACAGTGGGCTGTGTTAAAGAAGTTAGGCTTGCCAAGGTCTTGAAAGACTTGCTTAACATGTGTGAGCCATGGATTGGAAGCCATGTTATCTAGCCTGATACAGTCCTCCAGTACTAAACGGGAGCCACTGATCGAATTTGATGGCCATAATTTTATCCACAGAAGCAAGGGCGCAATCCTTACGTGATCTTCCAGATAACGGACACCCAGTTCTGTGTGTGCTATATAACTTGTAGTGGGTTTGGGAATGGCTAACAGCCTACAAAGGAACTTATTTTCTAGGGGTTGTAGGTTTCTCTGGTTAATTTATCCCCAGACTCCTGCCCCATATGTCTCTACTGAGAGGCACTTGCTTTTGTACAGCAAAATCAGTTATTTAATTGGCTTATGGACCAACTTTTTGCAAATCCGAAAACTGCCTCACAGGCTCCTGCATACTTCTGTGACCTTTGCGTAAGTAGGTTATCCCATTTTAAATTAGCCTCAAATAAAATTCCCAGGTAGTGAAAGTTTGGAAACTTGGTTCTGAGAATCCCCATTTTAAAAATGTATGTGTGCAAGTGTTTTGAGGGCTACAGGTCATGATATACGATTTCTGGTAATTCACTTTTAAGTCAAGATTGCCCCTAAAATCGTTGAAAAAGTCAAGCAAGGTTTGAAGGCCGTTTGCCGTCCGTGCGATTAAAGCCACATCGTCGGCGTAAAGAAGGACAGGAACTGAGCGGCTCCCGACCTTTGGTAGGTCTTTACCCGTTTTAACAAGCACTGAATCAAGGGCGTTAATATAAAATAGGAATGAAAAGGGGGCTAGAAAACAGCCCATATTTACTCCTTAGGTTGACCAAAAAGATTGGGTGCAGTCCCCAATCTGATCGTAGCACACTTTGGTTGTTGTATCTCAGTGCAGCCGCTTAAGGAGATCTATCAGGGAGACTTTGATTCCTGCCTATTTCATCAAATTCCATAGATGCCCCCTGTTTACCAAGTCAAAAGCACAGGAGAGGTCCATAAATGCCATATGTTACAAACCTCTCCTGGCTTTGACGTATTTACCTATTACCAGAAGTAAATTATGGGATTGTTTGACCGTATCCAGAACTGGCTGGAATAATAATAAATCCGTATTTGTAAAGCGGTGGGGTCCGTCGTGGAAATTAGGTGAGCTATTGCCCAGAGTCGTGGAAATTAAGTGAGCTATTGCCCAGAGTCACATGGTGCTGAGCTGAGCTGCCGCCGGGGATCGAACCATTAGCCCTGTGCTCCGAAGTCAGCTGCCCTGGCCGCTGCACCACACCTCTCCACCGAATCCATATTGCACATACAGAAAAGAAGGAATTCGCCTCTGCCCAATCTTCCAAATACTCGAGGATTACTCGCCCTAGTATCTTAACAGATGTGTCCAAGAATGAAATGGGGCCATAACAGCCCGGGAGGTTTCTATTCCCTTTTTTAAAGATTGGTACTATTATTGACTCCTTCCATGAATTAATTAGGACTCCCTTGATTCCAGCACAAAATACGTTCACTAATAGGGGGGCCAAAAATTATGGTTATGCCTGAATAAATCAATTTGGACTCTATCAGGCCTGGGTGCTTTCCCAGCAAGGCACCCTAGGATTGCCCTGGTATCATCAGATACCTCAATGGAATCACTTAATTGGGTTGCTCCATTCGGATTGGGGAGTATAGGGTCTGAGATTTGGGAATTGTCACTTGACAGAAAATTTGGGTAAAAAAAATAGAAAAATTAAGTACCCAGTCATTCACCAGGATATGAGAAACCAGTCTTGGTTGAGAATGTTCAGAGAAAAGGGGGCAGTTATCGATTTCCCAGAATATTCAGTTATCCCTTGATTGCGAGGCTGTTTCCAAGTCAGCCGAAGCCTTTGTTCTAATTTCCTCTCTTCTCTTTTCTAACGCAGTTTCGTATTCATGTCTAGCTGTTCTAATCGCTGCTATGTTGGGTGGTGAAGTGTTAGTGATGTTGTAGCGTAATGTGTTGGGTCTCATATCCAATTTTACAATTGACGGAATTCTCCAGAATAACTTCAGCTACCACTTTAGGGTCTTGTTCTGTGCTGAAAGGCACTAGAATACTTAGGGGATGAACTATTATTATATGAGGACCTGGTATAAAATAATAGTTACATTAATTTCCTTACCAAATGGTTTAGATCAAGCATCAGCTGTATAGATCACTGAATTTTGCCATCAGACAAATTGAACCCAATAAAATGAATGAAACAGAATCACAGAATTATTATTTTAGTTGGTATCTTTATTGCTGCTAAAGGAAAAGGTTATCAAATTTGAGGATGATTTTATAGATTTAATGCACGTTAATATGCTACAGGTATCAAATTTAAAAGGGAAATCTTCCTCCGCAGAGGGAGACTAAAACATGAGGTAAATCAAAAAGTAAAGCATATAACCCTCATAAAAACCCTAGATAGTAAGTTCAGTAATCGCCAAATGACCAGTTCCAGTTCATGAATAGATTTGCCTGTCTCTGGCCGTATTGTAGCACCGAGTGCCACAATTGTTGTCAGGAACCTTCCATCCAGAGAGGTTCCTCTTACGCAAGCATACCAGCCCGCAGCAAATGCAGTATATGTCCCAGTTCGCGTTAGTTTCTGGAAGTCCAAATCATCAGTCTCTGTACCACAAGGTGGGTTGAGAAGGTAGGCAAGATAGGAACCGCCCCTATCCTCACTTTGGGCAATTATACTTCATTGATTTCTGGGTGACACCCCTTGACATCACCAATTTGATCGGACCATTCTGTCCCATGGGTCAGTTTCGATAGGATGAGATGATGTAGTTGGCATAATGTACAAAATCCCGAAGATTAAGTAATCAATTACTTTGCATTTTCCATAAGACCACTGATTTTTATTCATCCGATTGGTTATGATATCTAGGAAGTAGGCGAGTCCACGCTCTTATCCTTTGTCAGTCCGTTCCCAAGCATGTACTATGGAAAGTAACACATTTGTTGCGAGTCCGGTCGAATAGGCTACAAGCATGTAAGGAATTATTGAATGTTAGAGCACAAGTAGAAACTTTACGAAAAGTTCTCATAGGCCGCAGACTATTCAGTTCATTAGTTCATGCTAAGAGGGAAATGTATTAGGCCTTCAAGAAATGCAGCATGTGCACTCTATGGTTGCGCTAAAATATGAATTTCATATTATCGTAATACAAACCATTAATTTCGTCATTTGGGTCAATTAAAAATCACATCTACATTATGTAAGTATGGAAAACTTATTAAAAAAATTATAACACTGTATAGTAAATTCACATATTAATCCTTCAATGCTTGATTCATGTTACAAACTCATTGCACTATTCAGTAATTAGAAGCATCACTAAACTTTAACCTTTGCAATGCATACATCATTATAACATTTATTTTTCACATCAATATCAGTGCTCACGTTACACATTCTAAGATTAGCGTCCATTTCTTTATACTAAAAATGACTTTATTCACACATTAAACCATTTTATGTTACCGTTTCTCCGTTTATGCTCATCTATGCAATATAAAAAACATATAACGATAGCTTATTAGACTTCTCTTTAGTTTATCTGTGCTTAGGTGTCATCACAAATCGACGTCTAACATTCTGCGTGCTTTTATGATGCAGTATCTAAATCACTCTTTATTTTGTGCATGTTCTTAAAGCATGATAACTCGTCACACATTTGTCATATCTGAAAAATATTGTGGTAAATCATTTTTCCAGGAGAGTTCATGGGGATCAGATGTACGATAACATCCGTGCTCCATCAGTGGCGTGCTTTCAGATTTTCAGGGCGGCTGAACAGGCAGTGTCAAACCATTTCTGTTCAGTGTGTCTCTAGATGGTCTCTTTACTGTCAGCATATGTGATGTCGTAATACATACAGCCGCAAAACTCTCCAGAACCGTGCCTGGCTCTGCCTCCTCAGACAGGCAGCACATTATTTCCACAAAATATTCTACAACTAAGGAGCATATTTACAATAGAAGTGGCAGAGCGCGGCGTTAGCCTCCTTGGCTTAACCCCACGCTCCGCCACTTCTGAAACTCAAGGCTGCACCATATTTACAACAATATGGTGCAGTCCTGCATTTCCCCCTGCACTGGTGCTAAATTTAGCTGCCTAGCGCCAACGAAGGCACCCTTGCACCATAGTCCATAGTGCAAGGGTGTCTGCGTTGCAGGGGAAGATTGTTAGTGTGCAGGAAGGTGTCCCTTCCTGCACATAAACAATCTTTAAATGGCGGCTTGTAACTTCTATGTGTGCTGCTTAATGCAGCTCACATAGAAGTTGCAAAATTTACTTTTTTAATGATTGTTTATGTGCAGGAATGAACAACTTTCTGCACATAAACAATCAATAGCGTTTTGCTGTTTCTATGTGTGCTGCACAATGCAGCACACATGGAAACAGCAAAAACGAGGAGAAATTAAACATTTCTCCTCATTGTGCCAGGGTAAGGCCAGGTTTTCCCTGGTCTTAATTTTGCCACTGCCCCATATTTACGCCACCCTTGTAAATATGGAGCACCATCAAAATCAATGGGTGTTGCGGTGGAACGCCCACAACAACACGCAATGCCCTCTCCTTTTACGCTAAGTATAGCGTGAAAGGGGGCCTTATTTACAAGGCAGCCTTAAGCCATGTAAAGTGGCTTAACGCTGCCTTGTACATAAGACAAAGCCCCTATTGCCACCACAACGTCGTGAAAAGTGACGTTGTGGTGGCGATAGGGGCTTGTAAATATGCCCCATAGTCTTTAGAAAGCTGGTTTCAATCAGTGTTGTCTCACCTCATGCAAACTTCCTTGTTTGAATGGTGATGTAGGGTGGGGGGCTACTCCTAAGTTTGTTTTTCATTGGCTAGTAAAGTAAGAAGCCAACTGTAATGGGATTATGATCCTTAAGAGAGGTTAAACTAATTTTGGGATTTACCAATTTGGCAACAAGATCCGGAGATAAAAAATAAAATCTATATTGCTTCCTCTGCCTCTCCCGGTAAAAGTTTGTGGGTTAACTATACTCTCTCCTTGTAAGTCAATTGAAAAATTTAAATTGTGTGTCATTATAATATAGTTTAAGGCTTCCCCATATGTAGTGTGTAAGAAATGGGTGATATTGTCTCCTTGCCAGTCCGTAACCTCGTACATGCGCTCTCTACTAAAGGGGCACCTGGCGAAGTTAAAATCCCCTGACCAAATGAGGGACGCGTGATTACCTTTACTTAGAACGGAATCTGAAATGTGACGATCCAACTCTTCTATTATGTTAACCAGTTGCCCAGTGAAAAAAGTTCAAAGAAAAATGGATTAAGATGACATTGATATGATCAGGCAAAGCCAATTTTAAAGTAGGGATGTGAGCTGGCTACTATTTGTGGGAGCGACCAGTTATTCTGTGTCTGACAGTCCTGCTCAAGGCACAAAGTGATTGCTTGTAGACGTCTGCATCGTAGGGGCATAAGTGGCTGTGGAACTGGTCCTAAACCTGATTTGGTCAGCAGCCCTTAGAGTAGGCGGACGGTAAAAAAAAGCCCAAGGGCAGTGCTCGGATCCTGCCCCACTGGTTTGCTAGATGTTCAAAATGGTACAAAAGAGATCTCATTAAATGAGGTTCTTTGCAGTTCATTACAAGCTCAGTTTCCTTTGGTGGTTTTTAGGTCGAGCCTAGAGTAGCGCGCAAGCGCTGCTTCTGGCGAAGACTTTATGTAGTGGGCATTTCAAAGCTGACCAGACGCTCGTGCGTCATGGCCTTTTCCCTGCGGTTACCCGCACGGGCGCCATGTGGTTTCAATTATCGTGCCCTGACACGGGCGCGATAATTAAAACCAGATGTCTCGCTGTGGCGCGCGCGCACCACTCGCGTCGCCCCCTACCCCTCCTCCCCGCTCGTGCCTTCAAATGCTTGTTTAAAGCGCACTCGTGCCGCGCTTTTCCTTTAATGCCAGCCGCGCACCATTATTAATGACCTGCGGCAAAGAGGGGTCGCAGACTCGGTTAACTGTACAGGAGGGGTTGCAAGGGGCATTGAAAGCTCTATATAAATATACATAAAATGAAAATCATATTCGGGCGCTTGATTTCGAGATACGAATACATACATAACTGGAAATTTCGTTACAAAGGGTTAGCCATAGAGTCCCAACCAATCACTTTATTCGAGCTGTGCGATCAGTTTCACAACACACTGCAAGCTTCCTGACATTCCTGCCCAGTGAGCTGCCAGCTTGTGAATTGCTTGCTGGTTAGTGGCTACTGGGTGGAAAGAGAGAAACGCCCTCTGTGCCAGCAGGGTTTTAGTTATGTGCCCCAGTTAAGAGAAGGTTTTTCAAGGAAGACAATAATGATTTTCAAATCTCGGCCCCCATTGGTGTGCCTGCGGGGTCTGTCAGAGGAGGGGCATGTGACCAGCTGAGGGGCACAGCCCGGCCACGAAGGAAACAGCTGCTCCCTGCACGTGCTCACACTTGGTAGCTGTGTGTGTGGAGGGTGGTGCGAGCGCGTAAGCACCTCGGCGCAGCAGAAGCACAGTGAGTGACCGGAGCATGGCCCTGGCATGCGTTGTATTTTACCGGTACACTGTGAAAGGGTGGCTGGCGGGACACGCATGCTTGAAACAGGAGTCTCTGGTACTAACTGAAGTTGTTAATTTCTTAAGCAGTGTTCGTAGTGAAAATGGTTAATCCTCAGTGACAATCTGTAATCTGAAGTCGCATTAAACTCCTGTGTTATGTTACTATATATTTTGTCTTTTTACTGTATTGTAATTTGTACCCCTTTTGAGGACTTCTTGGATCGTCCGTTTGAATTATCTATGTAGCTCTTCATACATCTAGCTAGGTGGTAAAGCGCTCCGATTTGCATCAAGTTCCTGTGCACCCATGAGAGTGTTATGTCATGTTTTGCCATGCTATGTCACGCAAGGCTGTGTTATGATGGTAATGTACGGCGTTCTATGTTATAGAATATACCAGTGGTTCGATTTGCGCTTGGCAGTTACTGAATCTAGGGGGTTCGGTGGGTGCAGGAGCTTGTGTACGATGTATAGAAGACTAGCCTGCTCATACACGGCCGACTTCTGCAGCTATTATCTATCACTCTAGCTAGGAGAGTGTCGTGCAGTTGCTCCAGCATGCAAGAAGTTAGAGAATTTTTTTTTTTTAATTATTATTTTTTTTTTGCAGATTTATATAGCGCAAACTCGACCCGAAGGTATTGGAGCGCTTTACATGAGCACCGGTTACGTTACAGAAGGACGCAATCATTTTTGGTAGGCACCAGGAGATTAAGTGATTTGCCCAGAATCACAGGAAGCTGAGCCCATACCCAGGCTCGAACCTGGTTCCCCAGCTCTGACCATAATGCCACAACCTCTCCCCAATTGTTTACCTGCCCTCGCTTATAACCGGCAGATATAGCACCGTACTCACCAACTATGCAGGATCAGCTTTGATGTCGTGTGGGGAAATCCCACATTTCATTTTATTCTCCTCTGATGTGAGGTGAGGTAATATTCCACGGCATTACGTGATATCAGGTAGGGTAGTTCTGGAATGTATGACGATACAACGCATGCATTCACATCGCATGCCATTAGATCGCGGGTTTTACAACGCAAGTCGTTACAACGACTTGCGTTGGAGGGCGCTGGACTTAGGAGTAGTTTAATTTACTATTCCAACTCCAGCCTACGTAAAGTAGGGAAGGTGTTGGATAGTAAATTAAACTATTCCTTGTCCTATAGCGCCCTCCAGTGCAAGTCGTTGTAACGACTTGCATTTTAAAAACCGCGATCTAATGGCATGCGATGTAATGCATGCGTTGTAAAGGTTGTTTCCCGTAGTTCTGTAGTCTAACATTTTATCTCTAACGGCAAGTTGCATCATCACATAATCTTTTTTTTTTTTTAAATCAGATGTGTGCTCTTTAGTATAATCTTTGCATTGCAGAAAATGCGATGTGTTTCTGTTATCACAAAAGGCAGATAGGATAGGCCTGTTTTCTCCCCATCGCCTCTAGTTGCAGGTATACAGCTCTGATGCTGATTGCAAATAGGATTTCCTTATGTTATGTTGCATCTCCTTTCAAGGTAGTTAGTTTGGCCCTGTATACTGCAGTATTCACTTTAACGGGTGGGGGCTAGTTTGCTCTGCTAACGGGTAAAACAGGCCTACATTTTGCAGCATCTCCTGGTATGACGTTATGATAGCCCAACATTCGGTGGTATAACTTTTCATGAAAGGTAGAAATGTGTTCTTTTATTTCTTATCCTGGCAGATTGGAGGTGCGGCATCACCTTCAGTGGCTGGTAAGCTAGTTCTTTGGTCTACATTCCTGTCTCCATTTGCAGCTGTGACCATGATCCCTTACAGCCATAGCTTCTAGTGAATCTGTCTGCAGGCCTCAGTTACCATACTTAACCACAGACTTTGGTTCTAACACTTGCCTTTGGCCCCCTAGATCCCTTACAACTTTCGGTTATGTTCACTATTTCGCCATCCCTGCGCGCGGCAGAGGCAAGCATGTATTCCTGACACACTACATGACCTAGTGTGTAGTAATGTTATAGCTATTCAATCCCTAGCGGCACAATACCCAGGATAATATGTTACATGGATAACCACTTATAAGGTCCCAAAGGCGAGACCAATTGCATTGCAAATGCTTGTTTGTAATGGACCTAGCCACTCTACTCTCCGTACCCTTATGATGTCATCAACTACATCGGTAGGCCATTCCGAGTTTTTCCTGCACCACTGTGCTGCCTTATGTTTCAAGCCTTGCCAGTCCTCTGAAACACCTTCATCCAATGGGACTTCCTGCAAAACAGTAACATATGGGGTACACTCAGGTGACCCAGCCTTCCTACATGTTGAGTCGTTTTTATTAAGGGCCGATGGCTGCTTTCGAAGGAAGGAAGGTGGACAGGTCCCACCACAATGGCTGTGCTAGCCGAAGGCTGACTATCAATCGCCTCATGTGGGATTGGCTCTGACCGAGGGGGTTGGGCTGTATGAGATGAAGACACAGTCCTGGGTTCCATTGATGGCACCACCATGTGCAGCGTGGCTGGAGGGGAGTTGATCTTGCGTATCTCTGTTTTAATGGCCACCAAACGATCGTAAATTGATTCCAGTTTACCCAACACAGCCTCTATAACAGTGTTACATAAATCCCTAACTGATTCAAGTGATATGTTCTTGGTCCCTGCCTCCAAAGTTGGAACTGAAACACAAACTTTCTTTGATCTAACAACGGGTTCAGCTCTATTTATTTTCCCCAGAGGACCCCTTACTGACCTTCTATGTGATTAAAGAAGCAGTTGGGGGTTGTACTACCTATTCTTCCGACATCGCAATAGGGATATTAACTGGTGTATTTATGGGTCACCCTCCCGGGCTCTCGAAAGTAACTCTTGTCAGAAGTGAGGATGATTCCAGGCCGGCACAGGGTGTACAAAGGGGCAGGAGTGGAAAAGGTGGCGGTGGCGAAGAGGGCGACAGGCGACGCTAAGCCAGCTTGATTACTTTACTGATAACACCAACAACCCTCTGTAGGAAGCCATCAAGGGTAACGCTGGGAGCAGCTTTGGATCTGCTTTCCAAAGGCTTTTGTTTCCCTATTGAGCCAGAAATTAATAGCAAACTGCTATGTAACAAAAGGGGATGTTTACAGTGCCTGATGCAGCCCAGATGAAAGGGACGTGGCCCAACCCAGCCTTATCCGGGCTCTGACGGGTGCAGACAGGCCCGCCCTTAGCCCGGTCTTCGCCTGGGCACATGCCCGGACGCGTTCTGCACGCCGCTTGTCTTCTGGCGCTCTTGAGGTAGCTGTAAGCCCCTACTCCTGGGCTCCATGAGCAGGGTTTGTGTGGTATAGAGTCCCCCACTCACAGTCTCTCGGCATCCCACGCTCTGTGGGTCTCCTGGCGCTCTAGAGCGCTTGTGGTAGCTGTTGTGGGGTATGGAGTCACACTTGCAGTTTCTCTGTGTGTCCCACGCGTCGTGGGTCTCCTGGCACTCTTGAACACTTATGGTAGCTGTAAGCCCCTCCTCCTGGGCTCCTCAGGCAGGGTTTGTGGGGAATAGAGTCCCCCACTCACAGTTTCTCTGCATCCCACGTGCTGTGGGTCTCCTGGTGCTCTAGAGCGTGTATGGCGGATATAAGCTCCTCCTCTTGGGCTCCTCAAGCAGGGTGACATGATGTATGGAGTCTCCCACTCGCAGTTTCTCGGCATCCCACGCGCCGCAGGTCTCCTGGCACTCTTGAGCACTACTGGTAGCTGTAAACCCCTCCTACCTGTCTCATTAAGCAGGGTGTTGTGGGATATGGAGTCCTCCACTCACAGTTTCTTAGCATCCCACCCACCGCAAGTCTCCTGGTGCTTGTTGTAGCTGTAAGCCCCTCCTCCTAGGCTCCTCGAGCATGGTGTTATGGGGTATGGAGTACCCTACTCGCAGTTTAGCGGTGGATATGTGAGGTCATACATATAGTGAAAGTTACATTTAACTCAATTATACTTGGTGAATTTCATTTTTTAACAAATTTTTATTGAACAGTAAACATAGAAAGATTCTTTACATTATAAAAAATTCATTAACAATATAAAGATAGATATACTACATCATGAAAAACAAAAATTAATTTATGACTTTGATATATTTCCTAGCCTTTCTTAGACATTCAATAAAGTGCAGAGTGCTGAAAATAGCTTTAAGAAAGCATGTTCTGGCAATAAAGAGAAAACTATATTATTCTAGGATTGGAGGATTATAGCATCCAATCAACACTAACACTCCGGGATCTAAAAAAAATACGAGACATTGCTACAATCGGGATGGAGTCAACTATGATATACTCGGGGGGCGTGGCCGGCAGCCGACGAACATGACCGCAGCCTAGAGGAGCTCCGGACCTTCGCCAGATTCCCCAACCATCCGCCTCACTTATCCTGACCCAAATCTCGCTGCAGTGCCATCCAACGGTGTCGGAAGTTGACGGGCACCGATCGATCCAGCTGAAGTGCATGGCGGCTGCAGGTGCACCAAGATATGCCGTGTTGAAGGATTGAGGCCTGCATGCCGCGCTGAGGCCGGGGCCTCCACTGACCCGCTGACCCAGAAATCGAAACTGCATCCCCACATTGCTTCTGGGCTTGTGGGAGAGGTGCCGCTGGGCTGCCCACAGGCATCGATCTGCGGGCCAGATCCGAGCGAGAGACTCCGGACCTCCGTTGGATTCCCTGGGCACCCGCTCCCCCCCCCCCCCCCCTCCGGACTTTACTCTCGCTGCGGTGCCGAGGAACACCGCCGGAAGGAGGCACACACCGTTCGCTCCACAAGCGCTGGTCAACGGCGGCGGGAGCGCCGGGCCGCACCGGGTGGGGTGACCGCGGCCTGCCTGCCGTGTTGAGACCAGGGCCTCCAGTGACCTGCCGGCCCGAGAATCGGAAGCTCACCTGCCCTTGGCGTATGGGCCCTGCTGCACCTGCCGCTTCACTCACCACGAGCGCCACGCGGTAAGGCGGACCCGCCTGCACTGGTCCTCAGGAACTCGGAGGGTCGAGCCTGAGACATTACTATACTACGGCCCCTCCTGCAGTGCCCGGGCTGTTCAGTTCAGACGCGGCCCGCTTGCAATATGCCGTTAGGCGGTGCGAGACCCCGCAACATAGGAACAGTATCTATAGGGGTGCTGGGGATGGGATCATACCCCCACTATAACCCCCAGCGCATACTACCCCTGACCAGAAGGTGCACTGACTGTCGGGACCAACAAGGCAACACCGCCTAAAGACACTGCCCTCTCAGGACATTTGGTCGGTGACCCAACAAGTGGTGCACAGCTCCGGAGGTGGGAAACCCGAAAGGCCGCATGCGCTGGTTACACGCACAGGCAGGCAGCGGTGAGTACTGCCACCTCAGTTGTCACCGACACACGCACGCTGCAATTTCCTACAACCATGGGTGGACGGGCCAACGTGTCATACACCCACCTAAACTGGACAAGTATGCATACAGCAAGGCCCGCCAGGAGCTACCGGACCAAGCGGCAACACCCACCAAGGAAAATACCACAACCGACGACAAAGAAATTACGCTCCAGGATATAATGGCCACGTTAACGAAGATACACACGTCCTTGGAGTCCAAAATTGCCACTGTCGCTACCGAACTCACGTTAATCAGGGACGATTTTCGGAAACTGAGGACGAGGGTAAAGGACGTCGAAACGACGGCGGTCACTCTTGGTGCAGACACTGCAGCCCTCAAGTGTCAAGTGCAACGCCTAGAGACTGAACATAAATTCATGGCGGCGCAACCGGACGATTATGAAGGTCGCTCTAGGCACAACAACGTGCGTATCGTGGGAGTGCCGGAGAGAGCAGGGGGGCCAGCCACCAACCTGTTTGTGGAGGACCTAATCAAGAATCACCTCCAGCCCAGAGGCCTCTCCAACTATTTTTCAGTCGAGAGGGCCCATCGCGTCCCTGGCGGCAGGCCCAAACCTGGAGCACCCCCTAGGCCCATACTAGCCCATATCTTCAATTTCCGGGATCGTGATCTCATCCTGCAGGCAGCCAGGGCGGCCCCTCCTGTCAGGTATGAACAGAGTACTATCTCCTTCTTTCCCGACTATACGGCTACAGTCGCCAGACAACGACGTAATTTTTTGGCAGTGAAGAAAGAACTTCGAGCCCGTGAGCTCAAGTACTCCATGATGTTCCCCTCAAAGTTAAGAGTAGTAGCACTGGGAAGATGTGGTTCTTTACAACCCCTGAGGATGCACAGGACTGGCTCGAGGGCTGGCAACAAGCCGCAAACTCCGGTGGGGCCGGACGCGACAAACAGTGTGCACATCAATGGTGGAACGACGTGACACAGCACCTGTGATGGAGAGGCACGACGAGGAACAATGACTGCAGAGAGGTCCACCTCCCTTTGGAGGAACAAACTTTCACCTATACCCAATACAGGCACATGGCACCCACGAACACTCCTGGAAACACGGGAAGACCATGGGCCACGAACCACAGAACGTCACGATCGAGTGAATGCTTGCGAGTAGACATGGACATCACAGCTCCGCCTGGGGACACTTTCGAATGGGCCCGTTGTGATGGCTGAGATGACATTGGGGGGCTCGTGCTCGTCTCTGAAGATCCATGAGCGACGGATCAGATAACGTATACAATGTTGGGGCATAATTGGGGAGGAAACCGGGGTGATCTCCCCCCCCCTACAAAGTTTCTGGGACATGGGTTCTAGGCACTCTGCACAGTTGGGGAGGCGGGTAGTTTGCAAACCGTCATGCAGGGAGGCAGGGAGGGACTAATGTTTCATTGTATTTCTATTAGTTTACTTCTTTTATGTTTTATGTCAAGGGTTATGGTGCGCCCTCATTACACTCGTATTCGACCACTGATTAGCAGTCTGCACTTGAACTTCTCCACTATAGACCCCAGTGTCGTGTGCGATCACCCACCCTAATATGTCAATTAAACTGCCTCTACACCTACTGCACCTGTCCTTGATCTCCTGGAATGTAAATGGCCTTGGGGACAAAGTGAAGAGGGGACTGGTACTACAATATCTTAAACGCAAGGCGCCCTCGGGAATACTTCTGCAAGAAACCCACTTGGTAGGGACAACCTGTAAGGCTTTAGACAGATTGGGCTTTAAATTGATAGTCCACTCAGAATTCTCATCTGGCTCTCGAGGGGTTGGGATCCTGGTTAAGAAACAATGCCCACTGATCATCAAACACACGTACACAGACGACCAGGGCTGCTTCGCGGCCATGTCCTGTCAATGGGAGGGGCGATCTCTCAACATTGTGACCGTATATTTACCCCCAGCGCTTCACTCACTGGCATCCCCGGCGCTGAGCGCCTTCCTGCTCCGACTTCCGGAAGGAGACCTTATCCTTGGAGGTGACCTTAATGCAACCCTCAACGACACGCTAGATAGGACACCCCACCGACAACAGCACCAAGCGCACTCTCCCTTGGCCGAGTTTCTTGACACGATTGGCCTGGTTGACGTTTGGCGATCACAATACCCGCACACAAAACAATACACCCATCATTCGGGCGCACATAACAGTCTCTCCAGGATTGACTATATACTGACATCAGCGGACAACGTGGGGAAATTTACTGACATGACACATCTCCCACGGGGGATATCAGATCACTCACCAATAATGGTGAAATACACGCGAAACACTACTCAATGTCGTATTTCCTGATCTACCCAGGCTACCTCAAAAATCCAGAGATTAGGAAGGGCCTCACCGCAACCACGAAGCACTATTTCAATGAAAACAAATCCTCAATTACCTCTCCCCTTACCCTATGGGAAGCATACAAAACAGTTCTTAGGGGACAGGCTACATCCCTCATTACAGACCACAAGAGGGGTAAGGTCAGACTTGTATCAACACTCGAGCAGGAATTGCACGACTTAGAATCAGAGCACTCACAGGACCCCTCAGACTCTAACACACGCCGGCTTAATCTTAAAAAGCAGGAATACAAGGAATATTTATGGCACGATGCCAAAACTCGATTGACTACCACGCTTCACACACTTTATGAGACAGGAGATAAGGCGGGCAAGATCCTTGCGTGGCTCGATAAGCGAGAACGAGCGAGTCGCTGGATCGCAGAACTTCAAACCCCTATGGGAGAAATAATCACAGAACCACAAACGATAGTAGACACACTGGCACTTCACTACACTGGCATTTACACCCCCACAACCACAATCCAGCAGGAGGATGCAGCAGCATTCCTCCGAGACATACGACTACCCAGACTCACGGACGACGACACGTCATTGTTGGAATCGGAGTTTACCGTCGATGAGCTAACAATAGCAAAAGGAAACATACAGACTGGGAAGGCTCTGAGTCCGAATGGTATCCCGATAGAATTATATAAACAAAACGGGACGGCAATTGCCCCACACCTATTAAATATGTACAACATGAGCCTAGAACTGGGAGAACTCCCTAAAGACCAAAGGACGGCCACGGTGGTGGTTATACACAAGCCGGGAAAACCTGCCCGGGAATGCACCTCCTACCGGCCCATCTCTTTGATTAACGCTGAAGCTAAAATCCTAGCTAAGATATTAGCCAATAGACTGACGCCCTACTTAGCTATGTTGATACACCCGGACCAATCCGGGTTTATGCCGGGCAGAAACACAGCCCTAAACCTCCGTAGACTACATAACGTACTTGGGCGCAAGCATACAATACAAGAAGAGACAGCTATTTTGTCCTTAGACGCCCGTATGGCTTTTGACACAGTTGAATGGCCCTTCCTGTTCGCAGTTTTGGAGCGACTGGGATTTGGGCCCAAGTTCTGCTCATGGGTCAAATTACTGTACACGAACCCTCTTGCACATGTAGTGGCTAACGGCCGCATTTCCACAGAATCCCCGCTGGGACGTGGCACCAGACAAGACTGTCCACTGTCCCCACCACTTTTTGCACTCGTTCTTGAACCTGCTAGCCGCGTGGATCAGACAAGATCCGGTCATCCGGAGACTCCGCTGGACCAAGGGCTTAGAGGACCGCATCTCCCTCTATGCGGATGACATCCTCCTGTATATGGCATCCCCGGAGCTTTCACTGCACAGGATTTTGAACATCTGTAGCTCATACGGGAATCTCTCCGGTTACACGATTAACTGGACCAAATGGACATTATATGTATTGGTAGGCCCACCGCCGAAACTGCCTAAGGGATGTGCAGTGAAAATAGTCGGGGACAATTTCAAATACTTAGGAATCCCCATCACCGCAGACCCAGAAGACTTCATGACTCTCAACCTACTAGAACCCCTAAAAAGATTACGGAAAGATACCAAGCATTGGCAAGCTTTACCATTGACACTGCTGGGGAGAGCTGCGCTCTTTAAAATGATGGCGCTCCCTCGGTTCCTCTATGCGCTGCACAACACCCCATTCTTAGTCCCCCCGTCCTATTTCCGCTCAATTGAAACAGAAGTAACCAAGCTTCTTTGAGATGGGAAACCAGCCAGAATAGCGATGACTAAACTAGTCAGGACCTGGTACGACGGAGGCATAGCGCTCCCGAATGTTCAAATGTATTACTGGGCGTCCCAGCTTGCAGTCATAAACCAGTGGATTCACGCTCCGCAAACAGACCCGG
The DNA here is from genome assembly GCA_963921515.1 of Calotriton arnoldi. Taxonomy (NCBI): domain Eukaryota; kingdom Metazoa; phylum Chordata; class Amphibia; order Caudata; family Salamandridae; genus Calotriton; species Calotriton arnoldi. The sequence goes on from CAWUFW010006713.1 coordinate 874,452, forward strand.
TTTTTCGCCTAGACAGGTTGGTCCTGGGTCCGGAGGGGCTTAATCGGGCACTGTATAACACTAATCAGAAGTTGGCCTTACTGGGCCCAACCAAACACACGATCCAGCTCTGGCATATAGTGCAAAGGAAGATGGGGTGGAAGAACGTACTCACGCAGGCAACACCCCTCTGGGATACGGGGAAGTTAGGTAAACTGCGCAACACCAAAGGTTTCCACCAATGGGACGCTATAGGAATATCTACGATAGGCGATCTCTGGGATAAGGGGAAAGTACTCCCGTTTACTCACCTTCAAAACCACTATGAGATGGCACCCACAGAACGATTCCGTTATCTTCAAATTAAACACGCCCTTGAAGCGGTCATCCCTCCAGGCACCACCCTCCCTGAAGCCTCCCCTCTGGAGGACAGGATCCTCACCGACCATATGACCAAAAGAGCCACATCCTTAACGTACCGAAAGATAATAAACAATCATCCTGACCCTACACAGTCTCTCCGGGAGAAATGGCAGACAGATGTAGGCGACCTAGATGAGACAGACTGGCAGGAGGCACAAGCATCCCCAAGAGAGGTAGCGATCCCCTCGAAACTCCGTTTAGTGCAATTGAAAGTGCTCCATAGGATATATTATACAAGACCAACACTGTGCAAGATAGGCAAGACTGATAGTCAACATTGCCTCAGACAGTGTGGAGCAATAGGGACATTTTTTCACACGATGTGGGAATGCCCAGCAATAGAGGCGTATTGGGCGGAGGTTATGTCCACAATAACTCGACTCAGTGTTGCCCCTGTACCACCGGAACCTAAACGCTGCCTATTGAACATATGGGAGGCAACGGACATTAATACCACAGCGCAAACATGGGCGACGCTGGGTATGATGGTAGCGAAGCACAACATAGCTAGATTGTGGGGGGCTCGAAACACTCCTACAATTCAAGACTGGAGCTCAGATATGGATTTGGCCATGGTGGCGGAAAGAGTGGTGTATGTAAACAGGAGATGTCCCAAGAAATGGGAACGGCTGTGGGGAAAATGGAATGCATTTAGAGGGGGGATATGTACCGCACCCACTGCAGATTCCTCACAAGAAGACGATTAAACATCACACACTGGGGCACTGCTTATGTTTCATGGAATTTGTCTAGATCTGCTTACAAATTGTTTAGATACTCTTTGATAAGTGTTGTACGAGCAGCGGTTCCACTGATACCAGATTGTAATGCTGTATGTTGTTTTGCACCAATAAAAAAAATTCTATAAAAAAAAAACTATGATATACTCTAGTTTACCTCAGGTGTCTATTTACTCCCTCCAAATATGTCCAGACCCGAACAAACCTTCTAGTTGCTCCAACCCTTTTTGCGTAGGCTTCTTCAAATTTCCTTGTGCAAGTCATTTTGTTGTACCATTGTAAGTATGGAGGTACTCGGGATGTCCTCCAATTCTGCAGAATCAGGGATCGTGCCACTGAGGAGGCTATTGCAATAAAAGCTTCCGCTCTTTTTTTACTTTTAAGACGTTTTGACTCAGTTTAGAGATGCCAAAGAGCGCCACGGCACCCTCTGGCTCAAATTGGATCTGCAGGTCATTACTAAGAACCCCAAATATTGCATCCCAAAACTGGGTCAACACTGGGCAAGTAAAAGAAGTATGGAGCCAGTCACCTGATCCCAATCGCTGGTAGCGAAAACATTTGTCTTCCAAGTCAGGAAACATTTTATGGAGAGCTTTCGGTGTATAATAAGCCATCCAGCATGACAAGAATGACATTCGCTTGAAGTTGGCAGCCCTTAAAGACTTGTTGCCGAGTTGTGAGATCATCTGCCACTCAGCCTCAGTAAAAAAGCAATGTGATATCTCAGAGATTTTAACCAAAATATTTTCTATTAAGTGACTTTCCGCCTTGATTCCGCAGGTCTATACCAATTACCGACCCCTCTTAGCTTTGTTCTGAGAGCAACCGTTAGTGATGATGAGCCTGCACTAGCCACAAGACAGAATGTCTTCACTAGATGCGTTATCTGAAAATATCCAAAAAAGAATACTGTACAACTATGACAGCACCTAGCTTGGAGTTCCTGCCAGGTAATGCATCTCCCTCCCATCAAAAAATGACCCAATTCACTGAAGCCGTGGATTTCCAAAATCTTAAATGACTAGACTGGATATGCAGCCCCACAAGTTTACATTCCCTAAGCTGCAGATATTCATACCCAGCAGCAGTAGTGTTCATAAACTATAAAGACTGAAGTCGCATACATAATTCTTGTAGTGTCTTGTACCTAGTTTTTTTGGGAAGTTTTGCTATCTTTATAAATACCGAGAGCTAGGACCCTGCTTCCTTCACCATTTTCTCCAGAAAGAAGAAATCTAAGGATCCCTGTAGGTCAATTATGCGAACAAGCATATCTATAAGAGAGGCTTCGTAAAATGTCCGGATCTGGGGCAGAGCTAGTCCCCCTGATTGATTTCCGGTTGAAGTACTGGATATTTAACCCTGGGTGCCCCTCTAAATCCAAATAAATTGGCGAAATAATACTTCCAGTTCTTTAAAATATGCCGTATTTACTTTTATTGGCACGTTAGTAAAAAGAGAAATTTATAGGGGTAGAACTGACATTTTAATAAGAGAAACCAGACCAATTAAGGTGAGAGGCAGAAGTGGCCATATATCTAATAAATCTCTAATTTTCTTCATCATGGGGACATAATTTAAACTATACAGCTCTGCATAAGAATTAGTTACGCATAATCCCTGGTACTGATTTGGATTGTTGGATAGAGCTTGACGTTGGAGAGTAGCGGGAAGGATGTTAACCGAGGTGTTAAATATCAAAACCTCTGTTTTCCTATGATTAATTTTATACCCTCCAATTGATTCAAATTGAGCAAACTCAGCGAACATCATTCTTATATTTTGTTCTAAAGGCTTTAGGTATCGAAATATATCGTCCGCAAAGAGCTATAATTTAGTTGTGCCCTCTTTAGGGGGTTCTATACCTACATTTGCCCTAATCCTGGCTGCCAATGTTATACTTGGTGAATTTCAGCTTTTTTTTGTTTTTAAAATTTGCCTATAATCTTATTTGAACACCTAACTGTACGTCACTTTAACCTGCGTTTTTTCAGTGTGTGTGTGTATGCATAGTTAAGGTTATGTTAGTTAAGTTTTAAGTTAAATTTAAATAATCATTAAGTAAAACATTTCACTTTAAGTAATGGAAATAAGTAATAAATAGCTTAAAATATAGAATGTAATATATCAGTATTGGGTTTACATTTTTTAAGTTTATATCGGGATCATAAGGAGTTTTTAGGGCTCACGGATGGGCAGTGAATAAGGGTAGTAAGGAGTTTTCAGGAATGGGTTGCACAAAAGGGTAGTAATGAGTTATTAGGGCTCATGGATTGGGCAGTGCAAAGGAGGAGGAAAGAGCTTCTGCTCTCTTGCCGGGGGAAGAACTGGACCTGCAACTTCATCTTGAACCCTGGACCCCAGAGTGACTAAAACGGCTAGTCTGCTTGTCTGATCTGAGCCTCAGGGATATAAAAAGCTCCCCAACAGCTCCTGAACCCGTCTTCAGTAAGTTCCTGACTCCCAAGTGGTGCCTCTAGGTTCTGGACCATTGATGTGACTCTCAAGCTCGTGCAATCAAGCTTTTGGGCTCTTCACGATCGCGAACGGGCCCTTTTGCACCGGTAATACGCTGCTCGCTCTGAAAATTAGCGCGAGCCACCGCCAGCCCGTCTCTTCACACAGAAGCATCAACAGCCCGCGGGGAACCGCCAGTGTGAAGCTTCAGCCAGCCCGTACACAACGCCTGGCCTGCTCTTCGCAGCACGTTGACTGTCGCCCGCGATGCTCACCTTGCTCCTTGTGACCCGCCAACTTGAATGAGACTCTTGGCACAAAACTTGAGAAGGCAAAACTTTAGCGGGACAAATGTAGGACTGGATCCAATCCGCGCTCCATCGCGGTTGGCCTGAACTTGTGATTTTGACCCAGTCCAGCGCGACCAGATAGCTGTGGTTGGGGTTTCTTGTGCTTTACCCTGACTAGGATTGTGGTTGCTGCTTGATCAGGGCTCACACCCCAGTCAACTAGTAACCCAATTCCTAACAAGTCTATTTCTATTATTGTACCTTTTTCAGTACCTATTGGTGAATACCATTTCTACCACTGGTACATCCCATCTATTTGAAATGTGACCCATTCCTTATGTCGCAATAAAATATAAATATATTAGGTTGGTTCACACACTATTTCCTGTTAGAAGAACAGGGCAACACAGAATCATTTATAAACGTATGACATGCTTGTGGTGAAAAAGACAAAGACACCTGATCTTTATTTTACCTGAACTTTATTTTAGAAATATATTTATAACCTTTTCCCGTAAAAACATACGTATCATACACGCCATTCACATACATGCAGCGTGCTTTGTACAGAATCCAGAGAGGATACTACAATAGTTTCTTAATGCAATGTCAAAGAGATTTATAACAGTTCTAAAAACGTTTTATTGTGTAGCTCTTACAAACTTATCACAATACTAATGTAAAAAACCTACTAAATTCTTGAAACATCTCCATTATACACATTTCCCCACATATAGAAACTCGCTCTGAAAGGATAATGGAATCGTGATAAAGGCTGCACAGTGGCACAACCAGCGTGCCAATGGTGTGTGATGTTTCAAATGGCATTTCCAAGGAAGGTCGAGCCGCAGTTAATGAGATTAGAAATCAGTAAAACAATAAATACTATTTCTGTGGCGAAGGGCACCGTGAGGTTGGGTCAGAGGTCTAACGAGGTCTTCTTCAGACAACAGACAGCTGCTTCCTTGCCATTACCAAAACATCTGAATTTCTACTACTTAGAATAGTCCACACATTTACAATGTATTCTTCAAGAGTAAGTCTCTGCTGCCACCTGCCGGTCCGCATGTCTGTGTGCTTCTCTTGCCTCTTTCTCTCTCCATCACGTGGAAGCAGTTTCAAATCGTTCAGCATTTCACTAGTCAAATTCCATAATCAAACGATCGACTTTATCAGAAAATGAGTGTGAAGGTATCAGAGGACAATAACAGCCGTATTGGGGCCAGATTTATAATTGGATCACGTTTCCTTTGCTTCACGCGTGGTGTCGCAAAAACAACGCAAACCTTAAATCAGGTTTACCAAGTAACGCAAGGACACCTTGCCTGACCTGCATTGCTTGGTAAATCTGGTGTAACACAAGGTAGCACAATTTGCTGCCTTGCGTTTCTTTGCCCTGGGAAGGTGTTCCGTGGGTGAAGCGTGGGTGCTTCCACGCATCCACCTATGGATTTTGGCGCATTTCCAGATTTACCAAGACTGGTAATCTTGGGAATGGGACAAAATGCAACGCCTTCCTGATAAACGCGCAATGAGGCGCCTTCTGCAGCACACATACAAAGAGGAAAAATACTCTAAGGATTGTTTTTGTGCAGAAAGGTGTAACTTCCTGCACAATAACAATCCAAAGTAGGCACGGTTGCACCATGATGCAAGAGTGCCTCCGTTGGCACTAGGCTGCACTGAGTGCGCCAGCGCAAGGAGAGAGGAGGAATGCACCATATCTTGTTAGAAATAGCGCATGTCTGCCCTTTCCACTTGTTGCAGCGCAGCAAGTTGTTTTCAATGTGTCAAAGTTTCATAAATCTAGCCTTTGGAGCCCGATTAAAATTTGGGTGGGGCAATATTTCAGTGTGAGCTACCACTCCTCCCAATTATAATCATCCCGGGTTTTCTCACACCTGGAATTCTCAGGTACGGGAACAATGGACCCCATTGTATAGGCCGGAAAATCCAGTCTGCAAAAAATATATGAGGCTCAGGTGGCAAATACAACCTGACCTTGGACCCGGCACCCTCTCCAGCACACCAGCCCACAGTCTCTGCTGTCCCCTGGTACCTCCCCATCCCCACCTCTCGCCCATACCCCACACCTGCCCCTTCCATTCCATTTACTGCCTGCTCATAGCAAGCAGTAAACTGAAGCTAATTTGTTCTCGTAATGGGGACACCACATGTAGATTTGTACCCAATAATCTTGAGTCCACGTGCCATCCTCTATTCTAGGAGCAAAACTCATAATCGCCGGAAAGCAGCCGTAAATGGTACTACCGACCACATGGTATCCCCGTGCATAAATACTGCCACCTTCTAATTTGGTTTCAGGATTACTCCAGTGGTGGCTGGTGACATTTGAAAGTGGTGGGCGTAAACTTTCTGTCGGAGTGCACCGTGGCGAGCGAGTGCAGCGAGCGAGTCCGAACATGTTAAGGAGGGTTCGGGGGTTCTCCCCGAGAAAATTTTGAAAAAGAGTGGGTAAATGGTGCATTTTCAAGCAAATTTGAGAAGCAAGAAGGTTAATAAAGCAATTGTGAAAGTGCAGTTATTACATTAATAAAGGGATGTCATATAACAACATGTAGATAGAAATGTTTCTGAAGCTAGGCCCTGCCAGTGCCACGCACCTTTGAGCAATATACACGCTGTGTGCCAGCAGGGCCTAGCGTCAGAAACATTTCTATTGTTATGTTTTTGAAGCTAGGCCCAGTGCTGGCACTCAGTGTGTATGCTTCTCAGAGGTGCATCACGCGTGGCAGGGCCTGTAGCTTCAGAGTGAGAAACATTTTCTGCACCAGGCTGCGTTCTCGTTCTATAAACACTAAAACTCTTTGAAGTGCAGAGTCACTCTGCACTTCAAAGAGTGTTAGTGTTTAGAGTGGGAACGCGACCCGAAGGTAATTCAGAACTGCTTTTGATGAAGGCGCACATTTGCTTTGTGCGACTGTCCTGTAATTGTTCCAATTGCCTCTGGCGGTCAGAGGAGGCAATTTGAACAATTGAAGGACAGTCTCACAAAGCAAATGGGTGCCTTCATTAAAAGCAGTTAGTTCTGATAGTTATCGGCGCGGCTGGAAAATGATACGAAGCAGAAAAAAAAGTGTGTGGATTTATACTTGCCAAGCACAAGTCTCCGGTTTGCGCAGAATAGTGATAGAACTTCCAAAAGGTAATACACTAAAGTAAACATTCTTTATGGCCCTTGCTGCGAAGGAACGGTGAGTGGCTCAGGCTTTTTCTGCTGGTGCAGCAGTTCAGGGAATGAAAGAATGAAGGAGTGAATAAAAGAGGAATTGGGTACAGCACTGAAAACTGAATGTCTTTGGCAGAATGAGGGCAACATTGTGGGTGTATGCGTTTCCTGAGAAGGCAACAGAGAATTTTTACTGAAGTCCTTTCTTCCTGCGCTGGTGAGAAAAGAGGCGGTTAATGGTGAGAGAAGAGGCGGTTAAAGGTGAGAAAAGAGGCCGTTAATGGTGCGGGGCACCAATGTTATCTCCTTACAAGTTTGTGAAACCCCATTGTTCATGGTGCTGTTATTGTGCTGAAGACGGAGTGCAGGGACAGACATCAAAAATAATGTTACATCCTTTGAAATTTGAACTTCAGTGGTGTAGGGTATTCATTTATGTTTTTGTTGTGGAGTTTTATATACCGCGAACTAGACCCGAAGGTATCAGAGCACTTTACATGCGCACCAGTTTCGTTACAGATGGACACGTTCATTTTTGTGGGGCACGAGGAGATACAGTGATTTTCCCAGAATCACAGGATGTTGAGCGTTCCTGCGGAGACTCGAACGGTTCCCCACCTCTGATGTCGACCGCCCTAGCGGTAAGGCCACATTCTCTCCCCAACATTTTAACAGTTAACATTAAAACGTGAGCTAACCTTAAAAAGTGGCATTGCCGATGGTACCCGTCTATTACAACACGTGACACTGCTGGGATAAAACCAAGGTACAGAGTATGATTTCATATATCCACAGCCCTCTGAGAGGCTCCAATGGGGGAGAAAGGCTACATGTGGCCTCCGCTCATTATCCTCCGTTGAGCCCCGGCTCTCTGCGGTAACTGTTCCACTTTCCCCCTCTTGAGCCTGTCACTGCCAAATAAAGCAGGCGTCGAGGCACAGAGGAGATCGCCTGACAGGCCATTCTGTTCCCTCGGCTAACAAGGGTTTCACGAGCCTTTGATAGTGTGATCTCTGATGTCTCTCCAGTGAGCCCCTGGCTTCGGTTTAGGGCATTTGATTGTTTGGCTTCCATACTGCGGGGTTTAAGCCCTGGGCTGCATCCGTCATGTTTAAGCAGCCAAGGAAGGGTGTCTGTGGAGCGGCTCAAAGCGCCGTCAAGGGTCGTCACAAGAGAAAACTGGAGATATGGGCGCCAATTTCAATAACAGCAGATTAAAGTGAGCTGAATACTGGACATGAGAGGTTGGGGTGGTGGTAGAGAGGTGTTTCAGACTGGCGCTACGCACAAAGAGAGAAATCCCTGAGAGGGAGACAACGGCTGCAGGTGAGGAGCGCACTACACCGAGGTAGTCTCATGGCGATACCCCGCCGGCACACTTTGGCGCAGTGCTCCTGCGAGGCTTTCGTGGGGGTTGCTTTTCTTCTATGGGTAGTGCTTTTGTGTATTCAGCACCAATTAAACACAAGAGCACAAGGGCCTTGTACCACTAGAAATATGACAAATAAAATACTTTACAGTATTCAGTGCACTCTAGTGCTGTGACAGTGCTCTGACTAGGCCCCTCCAATCCTGGGTAGTGCCCGCCAGCCCAAAAGAGAGAGAGTTCAGCATGCTCCGGCAGCAACACAGAAACACAAGAGCTCCTCGGCTCCCTGGAGACCGTTAAGTGCGTTTTCAAAAACCTACGAAAATCAGCAGCGGTCCGTATCTATAATATCCCTGCTGCGAATGTGCCACTTCTGCAATACTTTAATGTTTCAAAAACTGGATTTCACACACAACAGTGCAGTGTTCCCGTGGCACAGCAGCATTATCAGCAGCCTACAATAACAACTAAACTTCTCATGTTTTAAAAGTAACAATGATTATTCCGGTGAATAGAACCACATTTTTCAATATCCATAATAGTTTTACCCACAGTAGAATCTGCAGGAAATGTACTACATGTAGACAGAGAAACGTTTTTTTCAAATAAGTCACATTTACACAATCCAAAATGGATTCTTTGCTGCGCAACAGAAACTAGCAACTCATGCACCATCTCTAAAAGCATTAATCCCGTTCCAATGGAGGACAACTCAAGCTATGCGCGCCAAAACACAGTGCTCCCTTCAAAAATAGAAAAGAGAAGTTGATTTTCAAATAACTCACAAAATCTCAAATGTGAGACTTTTTGGACCGCACAAGAAAAAAACCTCTAAATCGTACTTTTGAAAAACTAGTTGGAACCCACACTCGGAGCCCACATAAAAACATCCAAAAGCAATTTTACAGATGTTGATTGATAAGAGTCAGGACCTGCGGAGATCCGTGCCCACACTTGAAACACCCAACTGCAGAAAGTCTAGAAGAATGACATATGCTTGCAGATGGAGGTTTATGGTTATGGACATGAACTGAGGTGTCAGGAGCGTGGCCGTAAGAAATGTGTGAAACACCCATGAACTGTCACTTGCTAACATTTGCATGGCCGTTTCCACCCCTGACACTTCTAAATGTACTTCACAAGACACTGCGGGAGTAAATGTGTTTCCAGTGTAGAAAACAGATTGGACCAGCCACAAATATAATTAAAATAGCCAAATGTGTTAATGCTCTTATATTTACAAAACATATGCAATCTGTGGCAAACCGCAGGAGTAAGAATGCTTTTAAAAAGCATTCTTACTCCTGCGGTTTGCCACAGATTGCATATGTTTTGTAAATATAAGAGCATTAACACATTTGGCTATTTTAATTATATTTGTGGCTGGTCCAATCTGTTTTCTACCAGTAGTGGCCGGCATGACTCGGGGGTACGGGGCGGGGTGTGGGGGGGTTTAATAAAATAAAATAAAAACAAATACATTTACCAGGATGAGGCATCTCCTCCGCCGGTCCCGCGTCGCATCACGTCTCCGAGTCCTGTCACAGACGTTGGCAAATCATAAGTCTGGATGCGACTGGGGGCAGCTACTCGACTGTATCCTGCCATTTGACAGGGCATGGGGCGACTGTACGTCACCGCCCGAGCAGGATCCGATCTTGAGACTCCTGCACTACACTAGGCATGCGCAGCATACCTAATGTATTGTCAATGGAGTGGGGTGCTGAAATCAAAAGTGCCCTTCTCGCAGATGCGCAGTTGGAGTCCAGTTCTGGACTCCTGCTGCTCTCGCCTGCGTGTGTGCGTGCGCTGTGTGTTTATGACTATGACTCATGCGCACTTGAGGCTGTGAAGCAGCTGCCAGCACAGGCCGGAAATGTAAACAGACGAATTGCGTCTGCCGTCTGCTTACATTTCTTGCTGCCCGTGAGCAGTTTTTCTTGTTGCTATTGCCAAGTGGGGCGCTGCCCCGGCGCCCCTATGGACCAGCCGCCACTGGATTACTCCTCTATTAGAAGCAGATTTCAGGGATTAATAAACGATCACAGACGTAATCTAGAAAAGCTATGACAAGCCTAGATTTCACAATGTACTCCAGGGCATAACATTTAAACATTTGGGACCCAAATCTAAAAAAAATTGGAAATTTACTAAACGAAGTTTCCTCCTACGTTTAATGAAAATGTCTGACTTTTTAAAAATTCACATCAGTTTCAGGGAGTACTGCCAAAAGGCTGCGAGCCATTTTTCGCTGTTACAAAATTCTCCACTTCCCTTCTATGTTTTTTCTTTTTTCCTCACAGGATACATATTTTTTACCCCTGGAGAAACCCCCCCTACACCGCCATGCAATTTGAGTATGCACTTTCCCTTCACATGTAAACCTCTAACTATTTCAGTGGGTAATGTGCCAAGAAAACTTTGTCAATGCTTATAAACTGACAATCTCATGGTTGTGGGCAAAGTTTTCAGAGCACTCTGGACAGCTCAGGCCCTACCCACAAGAGCAGACTTAACATTAAACCACAACAATGTAATATTATATCTATGTAAATGCATTAACTATTTTAACTTTGTTCTTTTAACATATATTTGCTAGTCAGCTCATGCAAATTGAACGAACAAGTGAAAATGACTTTATGAATAAGACCTGGTGTTTTTCCCAAGGAGAATAATGCTGCTAGTGTAAATTTGATGACAATTTGCTGTTGCAAATTTGATTCATTATTTTTCTACTAGGAAAAATTTCCCTGCAGGGATAAACCTCACCTTTTTTTAATCCTATAAAATACAGGAGTCTTTCCTACCCGGAAAATATACTTTTTCAACATTTCACCGGAGAATATCTGCGTGAAACTACTTAAAAGTGTTTGTGAACTCCTACTAAATATTAAACTACACTGATATGATTTGATTTGCGAATTTGTAAAGCGCACGAATGCCCAAGGGCGTCTTGGCGCTAATCATTGTAAAAGACTAGGTCTGCCGGAGAATGATACCACACTACGAAGTAAACAGCCATGTTTTCACCTCCTTCCTAAATGAAAGTAGCGATGTGCTGTTTTTAATTGTAACAGGTAGAAGGTTCCAAGTCTTAGCTGCCTGTAGGAGGAAGCTTCTCCCTCCCCACCTGTCTTGCTTAAATTTAGGGACCTGAATCAATTTTGCCTGGCTTGATCTCAGTCTCCTGGATGGCTCATATGGTTTCAAATGAGTTTTTAAGAAGTGGGATCCTATTCCGTGAAGGGCTTTGTAGGCCAGGCAGACTGACTTGAACTTGATCCTTTTTTCAATGGGTAGCCAATGGAGTGTTCTTAATCTGTGGGCGACTGGTTCATATCTGGGAATGTCCAGCACCAGCCTTGCTGCAGTGTTCTGTAAGCGCTGTAATTTTGTTAAATGTTGAATTTGTAACCCTGCATACAGTGCATTCCCGTAATCCAACCTGGATAAGACCAGTGCAGTTACTAATGTTTTACAGGAATCTTGGGAGATAAATGGTGATAGTTTCTTTATTAGTTTGAGGATGTACCACACCGAGGAGGATAGTTTGTTTATCTGGGTGCCCAAAGATAGTTTGTTGTCCAGTAGCACTCCCAAATTTCTAACTTTATCCACTGGGAGTGGGCAGTCGCCTAGGCTGTCTGGCCACCATTTTGGGGACCAGAAATTCATATCTGTCCCAAGCAGCATAACCTCGGTTTTGTCACCATTCAATTTCAAGCAGTTATATTGCATCCAGTGAGTGATCTGACTCATGCAATTACTGAATCTGCCTGCTGTCTCATCAGTGTTGTTTGAGACTGCTACCACAATTTGAGTATCGTCCGCATAGGAGACTGGTAGGAAACGACAATTCCTTATTATAGCCGCTAATGGGGCAACATATACATTAAAAAGGGTGGGGCTTAACGACGACCCCTGAGGTACGCCACAAGGTGAATTAAAAGGTTTGGAAGTGGCATCTCCTAATCTAACTGAGAAAGTTCTATCAGTTAGATATGAGGATAGAAGCTTAAGTGCCGTCTCTTGGACTCCTACTTCGGCTAATCGGGTCAGGATTGTACCATGGTTTACCGTGTCGAAGGCCGCCGAAAGATCCAAAAGGATCAAGGCAGCCTTCCCTCCAGCATCCAGTACACTCCTGAGTTCTTCCGCTGCCATGATCAGAGCTGTTTCGGTTCCATGTTGTTCCCGGAACCCATACTGTGAGTGGTCTAGGGCATTTACGGAGTTTAGATATTTTGACAATTGTTTGTTCAGTAGTTTTTCCAGTACTTTTGCTGGAAAAGGGATCTTTGAAATGGGTCTGTAATTCCCGGGATCCTGTGGGTCAAGATTTGGCTTTTTAAGTAACGGGAGGACTGCGGTCTTTTTCCAGGCATCAGGGAAACAGCTCGATGTAATTATCTTAGTGAACACCAAGGATAGTTGGTCACTCAGTAGATCTGGAAATAGGTGCATCACCTTAGGTGGGTAGGGGTCTGTTAGGCCTCCAGACCTAGTTGTCATTACCACCTGTTTAATCTGTTCTACTGATGGAGGCCAAAAATGGAACCCCGTATTGGAGCTTTCCATGGGCAGGCCCTGTTTATATTCTAAGAACGGAAGTGGGGTATCAGGTTTTTTGGTCGTAATGAAGGACTCATACACGGACTGGACTTTGTCAACGAAGAACTGACCTAGAGTGTTGCAAAGTTCCATGCTACAGTCTATCTGTTTGTTAGCATTGAGATTAGTTAGTTTTTTTACCGTGGCAAATAATTCCTTACTGGAGTTTTTGGCTTCATTTATTTTTCGTATAAAATAATTACTTTTTTCCTCTACGATTAATTTTTTGTAAGTTGCCAGGGAGTTTCTATATTCGTCTTTCGTCCGTTGTTCATAGTCAGCCCTCCATTTCCTTTCCGCCCTTCTGCAATTTAGTTTTTGTGCCTTTAGTTTTTCGTTGAACCAAGGTTGTGAGGGATTTTTCCTCCTAGAGGAAATCTTTTTCAGTGGAACTGCCAATTCGACCGCTGAATTCATCCAACTGAAAACCTGTTCGGCAGCTAAATTACTATCTAACTCAAGATCCGGAATAGTCATAGAAAGCTGCTCCTGTAGTTTCGGAGTGTCAATCTTAGACCAGTCCTTGTAGATGACACACCTATGCTGGGAGGCAGTGGCTACTGTGGCCTGCTCTACCTTTAAGGTGAATTTTATTACCTTATGATCTGACCAAGGAACGGGCAGTACTTCCAAGATCTCGATTTTTGTACTTGAGGTGAAAATCCCGTCGAGTGTGTGCCCGGCCACATGGGTGTTGTGCTTTACAATCTGTTCCATAGACATGTTGGACATTGTATCGGTCAAAGTCATCGTGTTTTTATCTAGAATCTTTTCTAAGTGAACATTGAAATCGCCCAAGATGGTGAAATCTGAACCTTTTACACTTGATTCTAGGAACGGGCTTATTAACTGTAGCAGAGGGTTTTTGATTTTGGTGGTCTATAAATTAGAAGACCTTTAAATGTGTAATTGTTTGTGATAGTGATCTGAAACGATAAGGTTTCACAGTCTGGGCTGCTGCCATGATCCGAGCCCCTAGCCTGCAGTTCGTCTCTAAAGATGATGGCCAGACCCCCCCTCGTTTCCCTTTCCTGTCTGCTCGGATGATCGAGTAACCTTCTGGTATGGCTAAAGCTAGATCCACACCCGACGCATCGTCTGCCCATGTCTCTGTAATAAAAACTAAGTCCAAATTATGTGTTTCCGTTAATTCGATCATTTCTGTATTGTGTTTTACTAATGACCGTGCATTAATGAGTCCAGCCTTAATAGTTTTGATAGTGTTAGTAGTGTTCCGGGTAGAGTGGATGCCTTGTTGTATTAGGCCCTTAATATTTGTAAATTTGAACGTCAACTGACAGTTCGTACACTGCTTAGATTCTGTCTGCAAATCCATTATGGGGCAGCGGGATTTGGACCCAAGTGTGAGCAATTCAGTTCTGGAGTAGATTAGGTTATTAGATTGTACCACCGTTTGTGCAGGGGTCATGGCCCTGGGCCCGGTGATATGATATTATATGTTTGTAAGTAGATTAAAGAGTTTAACTTCACTTTCTGTAATTCAACCCATTTATTTGCTGTCGAAATACCGTAATTTGCACGTGTAAATTGAACGCACAGGTGAAAATGGCTTTATGAAGAAGGCTTGGTGATTTTCCAGAGGAAGTAAATGCTGCATGTGTAAATGTGATGAAAATATGCTATTGCACATTTAACTCTTTTTTTCATGGTCTGGGAAAATATTTTCCCCCCGGGAGATCCCATTAAACAAATGGCTCTTTTACTCCCTGAAATTTTACTTTTCATGCACCTAGCTGCGAGAAATATTTTCTGAATCAAGCTCAGACTGAGGATTTATTTCAGCCTTATAGGCTTAAAACCCCCATCAAAACAGTTTCAGTCCAAAGCGCCCTGCAGACAGCAAAAACCATAAAATCAATAATGAAAAAAAAGCTAAAAATGAAGTACAAGTAAAACCCAACAAGGCCTCGTTAATGTATCTTTATTATTAATGTAAATCCTTTGAAAACACGAAAAGACAGTGGTGCTGGAACAGTTTTCACAGTGGGGGTGCTGCTATTAATGTTATATAACTGAAGTAAGAGGTATTGTGAAAAATGTACGTGTCACACAGAGAACAAGTGAGACCTGCTATTCAGCTGCAGAGCAGTAAGGGTGTAGTATGTAGCTGCTGGTAGTGCATTTTGGAGCACTGGTGTGGTAGCGCACTGTCATTTACAGGTAGAACATTTTCTGGTCAAATGCCTATTAGATTTGCATAGACATACAGTTTTACTGATCAAACTATATAGTGCACAATAAATAACGTGTGGAAATCGGATTTCAGTGAATATTGATCATTTACGCATCACTAAGTAAAGTGTCTTGATTTATTTTGACCCTATTCAAATCTTTATTTACAATATGCTTCAGAGTTACAAAAAATGCTATTCACTTGTGCTTTCCTAATTGTTGATATATTTTGAAAAGTGTATAGCTAATTTACAGGAATTTCATTTTTGTTATGTGTTAGGAAACAAATTATATCCTACAGCATTTCCTTTCACTCCCTGTACCTCAGCAAGATTGTCACCTATTGCACTTTTACAAAATTCTCTCAGTCAGAGAGAGAAAAGTAAACACCAGTTTCATTGTTAAACAAATGAGCAGCAGTTTGTCATAAGACCTAGCCTGACATTTGACCTTTGTCTTTGAACGCACAGCAAATATAACACGATAAACATAAACATTTAAAGGCATCTTGATTTCTCATTCACCTTCAGAACTTCAGCATGGTTATAAGCCCCCCCCCACACACACACACACTCCAACTTTAAGCACCTATGTGAAAAGGATGACATTTGGGTAATTAATTTTTTACTCACCTGTAATCTTTATTACCCTTAGGAATTCTTCTCGTTAGTGTATAAACGCACTGAGGGGGATATTACCAAGGATTTGCGATAATTATCGCAACGCGCGCTTAGCGCTGTTTTTTTATGCCCGGCTATCGCTGGATTTCATCGTGGAGATAACGCATTATTATCAACGCTTATCTCCAAGGCGATAAAAAATCCAGCAATAGCGGCGAAACCCAGCAATAGTGCGAGATATCCAGCGATAAATTCACTGCGCTAATGAAAAGCTCGCTAATAGGCAGGTGAGGACTTAACCTTACAATCCACCTCCCATTAACAAGAATGGTTAAGTCAGGTTTTTAGCAGGTGTTAAATTCCTGCGATAATCGCGGTTAGCGCGACTTTTTTTTATCGCTTTGCGGGCATTGGTAATAGGGGGAAGTTGTGTTTGCGACTGTTTGCAGTCGCTCTTAGTTGGGAACGCCTACTTTGCATGTCATTAGCGATAAATATCGCTGATATGCAAAGCAGCACCAAAACGGTCGCTTTCGCCATAAAGCTGTCGCTAACAGCTGTTAGTAACAGCTTGCTAATAGGGCGATAAAAATATCGCCGCTAAAGCGGCGATAACGCCCTTGGTAATATGCCCCTGAGTCTTTCCCTGCCTTTGACAGGCACTACCAAATCCTTTCTTTATTTCTACACAAAAAGTGTAGCATCATACTAAAGGACCCCCCCTGCACTTCCTGTAAGTACCAAGCAGACAATTGTGCAGGAAGGGAGGGAGGGAGGAGGGGAGAGAGAGAGAGAGGGAACTTACTATAACAAGGAGGACTCCTAAGGGTAATAAAGATTACCGGTAAGTAAAAATATTCATTACCCCCAAGCAGTCCTCCATATGCTATGTCAAAACTATAATCCTTTATTTCATAGCTGTTTTTAGAACAGAAAAAACAAAATTGTCAGTAATGTTGGCAAACAAGTCCAGCTTATACTGGCAAATAAAAGTATGAGAACGGCCCCATGTTGCAGCCCAGCAAATTTCCTGAACCGAGACACCTCCAGCCTCTGCCCATGAAGCTGCCACTGCCCTAGTTGAGCGTGCCATTACATGTCCAAGAACCACCTTGCCCACTAAATCATAAGCTTGGGAAATAGCTTGCCTGACCCACCTGCTAAAAGTAGGAATAAAAACTTTATTACCCTTATTAGCAGAGCCATAGGACACAAAAAGTGATTGAGAAACACTAAAATGCTTAGTTTGCAAAGGTATATCAAAAGGGCCCTTCTGACATCCAAAGGAGAAGGAACATTATCGCTAATCTCAAAAACTGATAAAATAATCTCCTGAGAAGCATGAAATACAGATTCAACCTTTGGTCTGAACTTCAGATCAGGTCAAAGAACTACTCTATCTGGAAAAAACTTTAAAAGATATCAAAAGGAAAGTGAATTCCCCCAATCAACTAGCCGACGTGATGGCAACAAGGAAGGCCACCTTTGCTGAAATCCAGCTTCCAAAGGTTCAAAAGGAGGCTCAACTCAAAGAAAAAAAGCCCTTGTTAAACATCACACATCCAATATACAATATATGGAGTCCCTGATTCTATATTTAGGACGGGAGTAGTTCTAGTGTTGATCTAGGAACAGCCCCAGTATGTGTGTTCGTTTAAAAGAAAAGGCCAGGTCCAGTGCCTTAAGGTATAAAGTGTAAAAAAGACTATAAGTGTGTGTGAGAAAATATAAGTGTGTATAAAAAAAATATAAGAAGTGCCTCACATAAGCAACCACCAAGGAGTGATTGGCAGGTTCTCACCAATTTGCTCACTATTTCATCATCGGCAACTTTCCTATATAAACAGAGGAGCCAACATCCGATAAAAGTTCAGAAGAATGTTGTCTGTGTGTGTATCCTATATACCTCTGTCATGTGTGGTACACATCTCAAAGAACTCCCTATGGGTCCCCATAGAGGGAGGAGAAAATTGTTTCTCACAAGAAAAACGAACTAAAAATGAGTTACGTATGGCAAATAGCACACATCTTTAATTATTCATGCACGCACTCCTGATTAAAAACACCATCCCATGTTTAGACCATTTTAAGCAGAATGTCCGACATGTTTCATTGCCACTTTTACTTTGACACTTTCTTCAGGGCATGAGTACCACCTTGCACCCATAAGTGCACCAGACCTGTAAGTTAAAAGAAATAAAAGGGGAGAACAGACAGCACAGAAGACATATGTAATTAGAATATCACCTTCTATTTCCCCAACCCTGTACTCCAAGGGAATAATTACCATATGACTACAGGGTGAGTGCCTATCAGTAGGCCACACGAGAGAAGCAGGAGAGAGCTATCGGAAAAATGCTTGGTCACCAGCAAGAGAAATGATATATATCCATTTACATTCCTCTAGAATCTGCAACTGCAGAGGAACAAAGCCACGGTGTATTATGTCTGGTTGTGGCTAAGGAAGAATGCTCACACCACTCTCACAGACACACAAACATTTATGCACCATAACGACAAACCGTCCACGTACTGGAACAGATACCACCTAATAAAGTCCCCAAAGTGATTCCACACAGCATGCAGGCATCCGCACTCAGCCCCACTTCGCGTTTTAAAACCCCGTAATTGATGCACTCTACCAAGGTTCAAGGTTCCTGAGCACCAACCCCTCCTATGAGGGACATGACCAGGCGTTTTACGAAATGCAACCTGGTTCATGGAAGGTGACACGGGCTGTAACTTACAAGCTCAAGACATGCCTCCATTTGCCTAGAACCAGGACACGGTGCTAAGTGCTATGGATCAAAACTATGGCCACAACATCCAGCACATACATAGCACAGTACTCGGTCATCTTGCATTGCCGGTAACTATTGCAGGACACGTGTGTCCCAAAGCGAAATATCAGTTGTCACAGCTATAAGCATTGGCCCGGTCAGTTATCGTCCAATACCCTCACACTCAGACCATCTCACTACACATACCCTCGGTATCGGCTCCTGTGTACACATGCACCCCTCACTCCGCATCCAAAACCTGTCCATTTTGAGGTGTCCGTGGCATGCAGTGGGGCCTTATAGGAAGTTGTACACTGCTTGGAATAGCAGACACCATGTTGGAATGGTGCCCTAGTCAGTGAGCAGCACTAGTTGTATTCTGGGGAATATTCCTCATAACACACATCCAACAGGGAGGGATGGATGAAAAATTCATTTTGCTGTAAAACAATTAATCAAAAAGACCTGTAAAAGGTACATCACAAAACCTCATATAGTAAGAGATTGCCAATGCCGCAGGACCTCTGTATTTACTTTGAGGAGGGAGCAGACTATTAATAACATTACTGGAAGAATTTCCCATGAAAAGGGAGCGTGTGTCATGGAGTGAAGGGTCATGTAAAACTGATTACATATGTAGCACTATATCTGTAGGTGGGGATCCACGTGGTGTAAATGCTGAGTGGAATTAATGGTAATACCCTGTTTGCAAACTGTATAATTTCATCTAGGCCTTTGAACACTAATATGCCTATACTGAAAGCAATGTAACTCTGAAAGAGGTATATCTAGCACCAATACTACTGACAAAGGGCCTAACAAGTCCTAGCTTCGGAGTTTATGCCATTCAATAACATCATTCAGGCCCCCCGGATCTGTCTTCTCTGAAAAGATCCATCAGGCTTCTTTTCTAAAGAGTACCTCTTCTGCCCCCACAAACCCTTGATCCATTTTTTCAAGTATTGTCCAATTAAAATCCAAGGTCCCATGTCCACTTTCCTGAAAGTGTTTGGCCAAGCGTGTTGTAAGCTTGCCTGCCCTGAATGTACTGATATGCTCCTGGATCCCGATTTCCACTTTCCATGTGGTTAGGCTAATGTAGTATAGCCCACAGGCGGAGGTCAACCTGTATATAATATAGCTCGATTTACAGTTACTGAACTTATTTTGAAAGTGCGGCCATCATTGAGAGCCACACTGAGGCCATGGGTAGTTTTCACACTTAACAGCCCCCACACGGGAAGTGTCCCGGGGGGACATTAGAGGGGCTCTTCCGTTGACCTTCATGGCGAGTGTGGACAAGACAGGCCCTCAGACTCGACGCTCTTCAAAAAACAAAACTTGTCTGCGGCATTTTGTTAGGGCCCGCATCCAGTAAATGCCAGTTCTTTTGTATAATCCATTTGATTTTTGAGGATAGAGGGTCAAAAGTGGATACCACTGGGATACAGGGGTTGTTGATTCTCCTATTTTTGTCAGGAAGAGCTGCAAAAGGGTTGTTCAGAGCTCTTTTCCGAGCTCGATTGACCACTGTTACTGAGTATGCCCTTTCCTTTAAAACGCTCAACCAACATCGAAGACTGAGCAGCAAATGTTCTCACCTCTGTGCAATTCCTCCTATACCTGAAAAACTGGTGCACAGTTAAGTTGTCTCTCAGGGCCCAGGGTTGGAAGGACGAGTAGTGTGAGAGGGAATTTCTGTCCGTGGGCTTTTTGTGGACAGTTATACATTACCTGCGATCTTTTGCCGTGATGTCCAAATCAAGGTACACCGGCATGTTTCTGTTTATGGGCCATGTGAAATGAAGGCAAGGATTCACACCATTGATCCACTAAAGGAACTGCATTAAATCATCCTCTGTGCCAGACCAGATACACAGGACATTGCTGATGTAGCATCTCCATTGATGCAGGTTTTCATGGAAGGGATTGGAGTCATGAAAAATGCAGTTCTCCTCGAACATCCCTACATAAATGCAGGCCAGACTTGGGTCAAAGGTGGCCCCCATCGAAGTCCCTGATATCTGAAGAAACAACTGATCATTATAACTGAAAAAATTCCTTGCGAGTGCCAGTTCAATGCATTTCAGTACGAACGACTGGGGAGTGTCATAGAACCATTCTTGGGCCCGAAGAGCTCACAAAGCTGCCACCAGCTCAGCATCTTTTGGGAGGCTGGTGTACAGCAACTCTATATCTAGAGTAACGATAAACTGGGTGGTAGGGTCTTGTTCAATGTCCCGTAGTACATTCAATATGTCCAAAGTGCCCCATACATAGGCAGGTTGGTTAATCACAGCTTCCCTTAAAAAAAGAAATCTGCAAACTGAGACAGAGGTTCTAGTAATGATAGGATGCCCGATACTATTGGATGCTCAGGAGGCAGGCATTGGGGTTTGTGTATTTTCGGCAAGATATAGAATGCAGGTATTCTAGGTGAGGGGTTCATCAGGAAATCAGCTTTCTGTTCAGTAATCCACTTATTATCTTTGCCGTCATCCACCATGGTTTTAATCATTCCCTGCAGCTCCACAGTGGGGTCCCTCATAAGTGGCATTTAGTTGGTGCGTATCCCCAAAAGTCTTTTGGCTTCAGCCTCAGAGTCACGGATTATGACGACCACAATCGCACCACCTTTATCCGCTGGTTTTATTATTATAGTCTCATTTTTCTGCTGTGGTCTTATGGCTGCTGAGTCTTATTTAGACATTTTGAAAATGTTGGTTTTGGGTGGTCTCTTCAAGTGCCGTAATCTCTTTTAAAACTTGTTGCTCAAATACTATAACCTCTGAGTTCATGGTAGAAGCTGAAGGGCAAAAAGATGATGATCTGTGGAGGTCAGTGGGGAACACTAATAGGGGGTCCCTTGGTTTGTCCATAAAAAACGTATGGAGGCGGACTTTCCTCATTGTTTCGAAGAATTCTGTCCTGCATTAAAAGGGTCTTTTTGAGGTGTCAGGACAAACCCAAATCCCTTATTCAAGACCTGCAGCTCAGTCTCTGAAAGGGTATGGTTGGATAGATTGACCACAATGGAGAGGTTCACTAGGGATCCCTCCCCCTGCTGCATGTTATTCTGGGAGAGTTGTTCTGCCATGTTGGATCCTGCTTGGCTCAACCCCTGCCTCTCTCTCGACCTCCCCATCGATTCCCCCACTGGTTCTGTTCTAAAAAAAGTTCTCAGGAGGACACCCAAATCATCTGACTGTCTGGTTTGTGGCCCAAAGTGCACCCTGGTGTTGTTTGATGTAGAGGATTGATCGCCAGAGCCTTCCTTCTCTCTACAGGTGTTGTCAAAAGTCCAGTTCTAAGGTGTACGCCTTTTATTAAATCTGCCCTCTCTTTGCTGGTTTTATATGGTGCCTATCTATGTCTGGTAGTATTTATCTTCAACATACAGAAAAGCCCACTAATGGGAGAACCTTGAGACTCCTTATTTTCTGATTTACAATGTAGGTTTTGTAATCAGAGAGGTCACTCTGGATGTGTGCTAAATGTTCCTTAGCATCCGAGATGGTTGCGTAATTTTTTAAAACCTCCTTAAATCCAAGATCTCCCTAAGAAGCTCCTCACTAAGGCATTCATCAGTATTTATAATGAGGATTAACCAATCTCTTGTGCATTTGTTAGCAATGTAGCTCCAATCCAAACAAAACTGCTTATCTTCTAAAAAGATAGTGGCTCAATCCTAACCAGGAGACTGGCAGGCGCTGCATTCGTGCATAAATACTCTGTTATCAACACCACATGTAGGGCAATCCATATCTGGCGTTTTTTAGAGTTGGATAACTTCTCCCACTCGCCCCTGGCAGGAGCCCCAGCCAATAATGGGGAGGCAGGTAATAGTGAGGGCACTGCTAAGATTTGTGTAATCTGGTCATCTGTGAAAGCCAAACTATTTCTTTCCATACAAATTCACAAGACCCCTCAGGAGACTTAAAATCTCTACCAAGAGGAAACTGAGGAAATTATGTGGAGGCTAAAGTGTTCACTTGTACAAAGGTGGAGGAAAGGGAGGGAGGGAAAAAACAAAGGAAACAACATCCACATGTCTTTTGCCGGAGGGAGGGTTATTTTCTGGGTAGAGGTGGAGTGAATTGTAACAAATAAACAGGTTGGCAAGAGTACTGTAAACTCTTCAAATTGCCTTAAAAAACATCCTGGGAAAAGGTGTCCACAACTGTAACTGTGAAGGATAATCAATCTCATGTAATCCTTACTTCTGGCTACATTGTGTTTTTGCTTTTTATGTACCCTGCATAATTGAACAAATTTGAATCAATACTAAATAATTTTTTTGAATATATACACCCTTGTTTTACTTCATTTAATAGTTTTCTTGATGATCTATTCACTGATAAATTGATTGAATTGTTTTTTGAATGAGCTAATTGTGAGTTACTTGTATAGAACTTACCCAAATCTATTTAATCAACTATTGCTAAAATATCCTTGAACAAATCCCTTGTAGGCACATTTACCTGCTCATATTGAACCGCCCAAGCCATCAAGGGTCTATTGGGTATCCCACTATTTGTGATTTTTTTTCACGCAGTTTGCAACATTCAGCCAGGAATACACAACACAATACATGAAAAATTAGACATTTCATACATATAAAAAGCAAGATTATTGCTTCATAGGTCCTCCGGTGGCAAGACGAGCCTGTAGTCACACTCTGATCAATCGATATGAGCAAGAAGAACGTCGTCCTACAATAAGGAAATGATTTGGCTATGCCATACTTACTGCATCAGGGTCACGTTGGGTCAAATACCTGAGAATGCTTCACTGGGGCCTGAATGTTACCTGTTCAGCTCCGCTTGCCCGGTTTTAAATGATTTGAGTGACAGTGAGCACGTGTAGGGCGTGTGACTCGCTCTGAATGCTGGATGACGGAGAACTAGTCCGTGCACCCAGCCAAGATGACGGATCTCATTGGAGCAATATCCTGGTTATCATCAAAACAGCTGATGCTGAAGAGCGTGTAATGCGCTCAGTGTGTTGGGTGCCAGCGTGATTTGACCGCGCCCCCAAGTGGAGAGGTATGATTAAATGGAACCTATCCCTGGTTCCCATTCAGCTGACATTATTTGCACTATTTACACACAGAGAATGTCTGCAAAAGGCAACTTACAAAAGGAACCTGAGGCAAAGGAAAAGAAAACATATAGTTAAGTATTTTTTATGTGGTTTGCTGGCTCTGACTTTATTACAAATTACGGATAAAAATATAAATAAACAGCATGAATCCCCTCAAGTGTAGGGATTAGGTGGAAGAGTGGATAAATAAATATCAGGTGTCATGTCCACTGTGGAGGCAAAGTAAACTGTCAGCATACCTGAGGAAGAGCCCAACCTCATTCTTCTGCTGCTCTTTACTATTATCAAGTCATGGCTGCCCTCCTGTAGTCACTTGATGGTTGAGATACTGGGGCCATTATGCAGTGAACTGGCCCCATGGGATATTGTCATTAAGGTCCACGTTATGTGTATGGAGTTTAAAAACCCATCGTTGCTATTTTTCCAGAAGCCTCTTTTTGTAACTGGCCATATCATACATATGTTCATGGACCACCCGCTGGTAGTTGGATACAGTGTGTTTCTTTTCCATATAGTGGATGGACATCTTAGTTGTTGCTCGACCTCACCTAAGGTTACTGAGAAGTTCACCAATTTTGGTTTTTACCTTTCGAGTGGCCATCCCTATGTAGTGTATGCCAGGCGTTGATCAGTGTGTGAGTTTCATGAATTTGTTTCAGTGCCACTCTTGACTTCCACATATTCCACTGACATGAAACAGAAGTCACAGCTGAGTCCACCTGTGGGCGGATAGTCAGGTTAAAGTCACAGCACATGATAATTGGATCTTGCCACAGACTGACCTCCCTGAGAAGGAGATTAAATACTGTTGGATCGTCTCTATTTAGCCCATATATAACGCAGATTGCTGGTTGCAATTTACCATTCCCTATATTGGCTATTAGCCATCGCCCAGACTTATTCAGCTTGACCTGATATATGACCCACTTCTTGACCCTAGATAGTAATACCACCCTCTCTTTGTGACATCAACCCCAGCTGCAGCGAGAACATGATAACCTAAACTGTGCAATTTGTAAAGCTCCCTAATGGTGAGATGAGTTTCTTGAACACAGAGAAGATGGAGGTTTAAAGTGGTCAGTTCTTTTTTGATGAATCTAACCTTAGCTGTTGAATGCATACCATTGATGTTCTAGCTGAGTATATGAACATCCCAGTTACGTGCAAAAGATGTACTACCCATCAGAGAAAAGAATTTGTATATGCATGACATCTAGATTTACCTTGATTGAGACTTCCTGCTTTTTCCCCATTATACCCCTGAAGCCTCCATTGCATTACTTGATGCTGAAAAACTGCTCAAAGTGTCCCAACTATCCCCGAGCTCCCCCCAGCCCAACCCACATCCCTGAGAAACCCTACACGACCAGTCCTCTCCCACCCTCACCCTCTCCCATTTCTGTCTTTTTTCCCCATTTAAAAAAATAGGACTTGGATGGCTTTGGTGTAAGCCTACACAAAATCTCCAAAACCCACAAATCATGTCAAAGATTACAGCAAAACTGACATAACCCTCCCTATAGGTGAATCAAAGAGAGCATAAAACTTTGCCATACCCAAATTCTCCAATCCAGTTTAAAGATAAGAAATAGATAAGAAATAAGAAGAGAGAATAGTCATAATATTGGGGACAGGTGGTAACATGCAAAGAGACAGCCAGACCTTTGGCACAGTCAGTGCAATTACACTCAGTAAGACAAACCGAAATACAAAAATCAATGTCCACCTTTCTCCAGTACCCTACTGTGTACAACCAATCCTGAGTACCTAGAGATCAAAGAAGAGAATCATTGGTAATCAACTAGCAGCGAGTCACCCCCATTGTTTCAACCGATCATTTGCTTTTTCAGGATCCTGGCAATAAATTGTCTGTTAGGATATAACTTTAGATTACCTGGCTCTATTAATGAAATAGTGGTGCCAAGTTTCTGAAATGATGCAATAGTCTCTCGTAATCAATATCTGTGTTTTACAGGCCTGACAAAAAACTCCACCCCACAGGCTTTTATAGGTTTACGTGGGTGTGCCAGTTGAAATATGAGTTGCCTAATAATGAAATTCCCCACATAAAGCAATATGGCATGAGGATACTGAGCTGCCCTGCCCTTGAGTGGCTTATTGAAGTGAAACCTGTGTGCCTGCCGAATCTGACAATCAATATCAGAGTCGCTAAGCTGAGGGAATGACTGTATAAACAGATGAGCTATGTAACCTCTGGGGTTATCCCCCTCATTTCATTTGGAGATTCCAAGTACAGGGAAGTTGTTCCACCTCATATGATTTTCCATATCTTCCATCTTCTGAGAAATGCCTTGAATTTTTCCATCATGTTGAGCAACCTGATTTTTAGTAGCTTGGACTGATTCAGCGAGACTAGCAAATTGTGATTCCCTATTGTTTAAACGACCATGCAATATATCCACTTGTGTTCTAAGATGGAAAGTTTTTAAAGCCAATGAATCTGATAGAGCACTTGACGCTCTTAAATTTGTAGGGGTGCATTATACTCATGAATAGCTCGCACTCACATGTATCTTGTAGTTTTGTTATAATCAACGTTATTAGAATAACGCCTGTATCACTATATAAAGACATTAGAATGAAATCTGTAATGTTGCATAAGAGAAATGATTAAGATTTTGTATGTGCTTAAAGGAATAATGTAGTAATGTATATTTTACGAATATTATACAATATAGAATGTATTCACGTCTAAATAAGCGGTTCATATAAAGATTCATGTAACGTGTGTGTATTAATGGATGTTCTTAGGTTAGCCAAACCTTGGTAGGCTTAACTTTCGTTTCCTTAACTTTCGTTTCTCCCTGTTTGCTCTCGTGTTAGAAGTTTAATTAGGATTTATGTGCTTGCAGAGTGTTTTCTTTTCTCATCCCTACTGCAGGTGTCGGAATTCGACCTCGTTATTTAAGAATAATGTCTTTGTTTTAGATTTAAGAAGAGACATAGGGAGGAAAGGAATGTCTTTGAAGAGTCCGAACAGCTAGAAGGGAGGCTGCCTTTCGTGTCTGGTGAAACCTGGGAACCAAGGTCGTCGAACAAAGGCCTGGATGAGCTAATGCCTCATGGAAAGTTACCTAAAGGAGGTGTTCTTGAAGCAAGTTACCATGTGATCTGTTAGGGGTGTAACTTTGCCTTTTTGTATTAGGATCAGGGACCGATTCTGGGGACTTCTGCTTTGATTGAGGAAGGGGAGCATCTTAGAACAAGCTCCGTAGCTTTATGCTACTCAACCCATTTAACGTGAGTGTGCTTCTTAGGAAGTATTCACGTGCTGGCACCTTTAATGGGGAACTAACTGGGATGCTAAGTAGGGATGTCACCTTGGAGATAGAGTAGGGACAGATTATTCTTTTAATTCCGAATTATAAATGAAGAAGGATTTAGACGCAGCGTCAATACTCAATTGTGTCCTGATTTTGGAATTTATTATTCTGTGTTTGTTGTGCCGAGTGAATTATATTCGTAGGCTTGGTTCTGTATTAGTGTTCATGTATCTTTATACTCTTATATTGAGGTTTACTTATGTATTACTCTTTTTGGCCTTATAATAAATTCAGTAAACTTGGATCATGAGTCCGTGCTCCTTTAGCGTCATGGGAAAGGGTCAAGTATAATCATTAGGAATTGTTTTTTCCCTTCCACACTTACTTAGCAGGCAACAAAGATCGTCGGCCAGAGGTTCCTGAGTATATCTAGAACGTGGAACCAGGCACCATCAAATCCTTTTTGTACTCCTCCCTAAGGAGTTGAAGCAAGTTGTAAATTGATGATAGAGAGGGAGAATCTGTCCCTCCGGACTCTAAATCCTTCGCACCCCCACTAGATCGGCCAGTAATTTGTCCCATTTGCCCAGTTTTGAAGGCTGGAAGAAAATCTTACGGCTGCACCACATGGGAGGTATTTCCACTTTCAATTGAACTGACTGAGAAGTTACTGACTGAGCTCCTAGTTCAATTGCACTGGTGGGGTTAATTCAACTCCCTCGGAATCCCAGAGAAGTTCCTCCTCACCGATTTCACTGTTCTTCCCAGGTGCACCCACAGAGACAAAATCATTTGTGAGCCCCCTGCCCTCCCTGGCACCCAGCACCTTTCTAGACCTCCGATCAGCTGAAACCTCCCCTCCTGCCTGAGCACTGGGGGGTCTCCACTTCCTCCTTCACTGCCTTGGAGTTGTGGTCAACATCTGAACCTGAGCTGAATAGACTGCCATTCTCAGAGAAATCAGAAAGAGAGAAAAAGGCTTCCAGGGCTTCTTGGTTCTCATGAGATTCGCCCTTTCTGATAGCGTGGCTGCCCTCATGCAACAACGTCTCCGTCTGGGCACTGAGCAGGGATGTATATTTCCTTGTAGGACCAGCCTTTGTGACAGTCGCCATGGAATGCCTGTCACTATAGTTCGTCACTATTGTTATACTGGAGATAGACCCTTTATTAAGTCCCTCTGCAGATGTTGGCTCTTTGGGACCAAAAAAGTCCACTATGGTTTTCTAACTTGAGGTCCGTGGTGGGGGGTCATTAGATGCAATCACCGCAGACTACCCTACCTGGGGGCAACCTGAGGTAGTATCTGTAGCTCCACACCCATAAGCCCAGCACCTGCTCCTTCACTGGTAGCTGAGCCCTCCTTGCTGATCATAGTCTCTCCAGCAGAGCTTTCACTCTTTGCAGCAGACATCCCAGAAGAACCAGTTCATACCTTTGGCTTAGTGTGTGCTCTGTGGGCTCCGTTGACTTCTTGGCCTCTTTAATTTCACTTTCAGACTTGTGTCCCTTTAAGGCTCCTGGATGATTTGGCGCTTATCTTTGCGGTCATTGCAGGTGCTGCTCCCCCACAGCAGTTCCAGACACCCAAGCTTCCTGAGCCCATCGAGGACGTTGCTTGGCTCACCCACCTGAAGCACGAGCACTGTGAGCCCTCACCATCCCTGCAGCGGGCAAGAAAGAGCCATGCACCTCCACCGGGTCACTGGTAACCTGGCCACCAACGGTGCTGAAGACACCATACAAGTAATCGCTGCAAGCAGTGTATGCAGTGCACGGTATACAAAAGCGGGAGTTACATGTCGGCCGCTCCTCTGCCTGCTCCGACTAAATCACCAGCCCGAAAAGCCGGCGTCAGCTCGATAGGGTTATGGAGAAACTGGCATCCTCCATATCACACTGGGGGCAGGTAGCGCCATGTCAGTCCCGTGCTGCCATCATGGACCGCCCTGTTGGTCGTGAAAAACGGTCAAAGCTCCTTCTTGAAACAGAACTTCCTCTGTTTCTTGACAAGTAGCATCCTCTACTCTTTTCTCAGAGATACACTCCCTTCCTTTTATTTTGTGAGCCAAGAAGATTGTGCTGCAGCTCATTGCTGCCAAGATTATTAAGATAGTCTCACCATGCCCATGAACTTGTTGGTGTAAACTTTATATTGTCAGTTAACTCCGATTTGGAGGACACACTAACTTGGACTTGACTGGTTATTTATTCAATATTTCCGTCACTTACAAGGTGCAGCCTATCTGCAAAAATCAATTTGTGGCTCTCACTGTTTTGATTTACCTTTTGAAGTAGGATGGAGTAAGCAGGCATTACTGTTGCCCCCTCCCATGGCTTTTCAATATTCTCTTCACATCACAGGTTTAGCTATGATAACCTTGAAATCATTTCCTTAAGAAAATGTTTTGTATTGTATGTTTTGTTAATGGGCACGCGCTGTTGCCGTGCTAGATGCATGCCTTAGCGGGCGCCATGTTTCCGTGACACACATTCTGTATTCTTTGAATACTTAGTGCATCCTATGAATGATGTTCTATGTTCCGTCGTTCTCGCTACTGATTGGTCGTTTCTTAACGCCATTCAGTAACGGAATCACAGAGATAGAGAAACTGAAGTCAACACTGATTGCTGAAGGAATCGGTGAGACAGGTGCTTAACAAGGTGTGGTGTGCTTAACAAGTTGTGGCTGGAAAACAAAATGTAGCAAGCGCTGCAGCATAATTTGGCTGTACAGTTGGGAAGTAATATGCTTGCATAGGATGGTCTAATCACATTAAACACAGCTGTGTGGTGAGGAGAGGCCTAGTGCAGTGACTACAGCTACTTCCTTTAGAAATAGGTCTCAGTGCGGAGTGTGGCCATCTTGGGTCAGACTTAATCATTGAGACAAGCTCTACTGACCATAGAACACATAACAAATGTATGGGTGGTCATCTTGGAACAGGCTCACTTATTGAGATAAGCTCTACTGCTCATAGAAAATATAACAAATGTACAGGTGGCCATCTTGCAACAGGTTCACCTATTGAAACAAGCTCTACTGCCTAAAGAAAATATACCAAATGTTTAGGCAGCCATCTTCAAACAGGTTCACTATCTGACTTTACAGACAAAGCCTTTTACATTTAAATTTCTTTTTCTTTTGTTGTTTAACAAGAATGGGTGTGGCAGCTTTTTTAGTTTGGTGTAACTTTATGTGACAAGTAAGAGAGGCAAAGAAATGCACCTTGAAGTATAATTTATTAAGTGGTTGAGGACATATTGAAACATGCCTATATAGCAGTGATAGGCACACTTACAACAGCTGGTGTTGCTGGGATTTTACCTACTCCACAGTGATGGACACACCTTATAATTCAGCAATATTCGGTTGTGTAACCGTGGTGTATTTGGAACATTTATTTTTAGATGTCATTATTTAGAGTGCACACTTAAACTCACAGTACATGTTTATATCATAGGAGGTGAAGAAAGGTGCAGAACGTTGTAACATCCTCCCCAGCCTGGTAGCATGCAAATGACTACGCCAAACATGCATACATGCCAATAGACCAGATTCAGGCGGGAGACTCCAGACTTTTTAAGCCAAAAAAGGCTTAATTTTGGCTGTCTCCTGCCTGAAATTGCCTCTACTTTAAGAGAAGTCAATGGGAGAATTATGCATTCGCCCGATAATTTTTTTTATATCTCACTATCCCCTTCTAAAATGTTGGCATGTATGCCCACGGAGCTCTGTAGTGCATGTCTTTATTCTTCAGAGTGCAACCGTTAATGGACTCGCAATATGTCATCAACTTTATTTACACACACCCAGTCACACCCCAACGCTTACGTCATCCCAAAGGAGTGCTTCGGGGACCAGAAGGGTCCCACTATACAAATATATAAAAGACACTACATCTCCCTATTGTTGAATAAAAATTTACATATATACAAACATAGCCTCAATGAGTCATCAAGGCACTCGAATTAGCCTTCCAGATCTGGTCATGTGAGTTTGCGGAGGTGAAGGAGAGGTGCCTGCACCGGGTACACGTGATACAGAGGCAGGTATATGGGTTGGAGTCTCTGGGCTCTCGGGTGGACAGCCCTCGGCATCAAACAGAGCATCAGATTTGCGTACCAAGACACGGGCTCCCTCTTTGAAGACCATTTCCCAAGTACCTCGGCGTTCTTCAGCATAGGTTTTCATCTTGGATTTGTTTAAAGAATATGTTTAGCGTATCTCGTCATCATCGGTCCACCTCATCTGGGTCCATTGTGGCAGTTTCGTTCCAATGCTCACCCAAACATCAAGGTGGCAGGGCTTTCACCTGTTGTGGAGTGGGGAGTGGATCTATATGCACAAAGGGCAGAACACAGAGCAGATCGAAGGGCACCTCCTTCAAGCGCAGCGCGTTGAACCACTCTCTTTGGAGTGCCCATGAAATGTTTCACAACCCCGTTCGCCTGGGGCCAGAGGTGTGCTATTCTGAGGCTTGACAGTCATGCTTGTGAGAAAATCTCTAAATACTTGACTGTTGAAAAGTGGGCCATTGTCAGACTTAAGAATGGATGGAACACACCATGTTGCAAAAACATCATTCAATACTCCAATGACTTTATCATGTGTAGTTGATGACATGTTTTCCACAAGGGGAAATCTTGAGTATTCATCAATTACTACCATGAGATGATGGCCATTATCGAGAGGTCCAAAGAAATCAACAGCAATCCACTCCCAAGCTTATTTCGGATGATTAGACATGATTATTGGGTGTTGTATTGTTTTAGGAGACAGACAGTTACACAAGTGACAGGCCTTTAATTCTTTTTTATCAAGGCGAGGAAACCACACTCGGTCTCAGAGAGCTCTCTTAGTTGCAACAATTCCAGGATGACCCTCATGAGCCAGTTCAGTAACTGGTTGTCTCAGGCTCTCCGGAATGACAGTCCTCGCACCTCGCAATATATTGCCTTCTTGAGTAACAGAAAGTTCTTCTCTAACATTTTTTAACTTTCGATATTCAAAATCTTCTGTTGGAGGTCAAGTATGTTTCCTCCAGTCAATCAAGGTTCTTATAGAAAGCGGCTAATCACCCGCTAGGGTCTCAAGGCGCTGGGGAGGAGGGGTTCTGCAGCTTCAGTTGAAGGTCTTGAGGCCCTTCCTGAATTGAGGCAGTGACAGTGATTGCCTGAGCTGTAGAGGTAGAGAGTTCCAGGTCTTCACAGCAAGGTAGGAGAAGCATCTTCCTCCAGCTGAGCTCTTGCAGATCCTTTGGATAGTGGCCAGGGCCAGTTGGGTGGAGCGGAGATGTCTGGTGGGTTTGTAGAAGGACAGGAGGTGGTTGACGTATGCAGGTCCAATGTTGTGGAGGGCTTTGTAGGCGTGCATGAGGAGCTTGAAGGTGATTCTTTTGTTGATCGTGAGCCAGTGAAGATCTCTCAGGTGACCAGAGATGTGGCTGCTGCGGGGGATGACCAGGATAAGTCTGACTGAGACATTTTCCACCAGGATTGTTGTGAAATAATGTCTTTGAGAATAATCATATCTTGATCTGTGATTGTCACAGGCAGAACTTGTTCTACTGACAGAGCGGCAGGCATGCTGGATTTGACTATGAAGTTCACACATGCCTCAGTCACTTTGGAAACTGTATCATGACACTGCAAAGGCACTCGTGAAAAGTAGTCAGTAGGATTTTGATCCTTCCCAGGCTGGTGCACAATAGTGTAATCATAATCTTGCAATCTCAACCCCCACTTCTCAATTCGAGAGGGAATCTTGGCTTTTGGATTCCCAAAAATGGTGAGCAACACCTGGTGGTCACTGACAAGGGTGAAATGTTTTCTGTATAGAAACACATGGAAGTGTTCACAAGCCCACACCACAGCTAGGCTTTCTTTTTCAGGTTGGGAATAGGCACGTTCAGTTTGTGACAGACTCCTGCTTGTGTAAGCCACAATGAGTCTCTGTGCTTTTTCACAACCATTGTGCTTAGCCAGGATTGTACCCAATCCCACCAGGTTTGCATCGACCACAATCTCCGTATGCAATTTTGGATCAAAATGTGCCATTTCAGTAGCATTCTCAAATGCATGTTTTATTTTCTTGAAGCTGTGGTCACATTTATACGACCCCCTGAACACAGCGTTCTGTTTTTTGGCAAGTCTCTCAATGGTGCACTGACCGTGCAAAATCACAAATGCACCTGGAACAGTAACTGGCCATGCCAAGGAAGGACCGCAGCATGGTCACATCATGTGGGGGACTAGTGGATGATAAAGCTTGCAATTTAGCCAGGTCTGGTGTCATTCCCCCTTCAGAGAAAACATGTACGAACAATTTGAGCTTTGTTTTGTGAAACTCACATTTTCTGTATTCAATGTGAGACCTGCATCACCAAGGAAACAGCAGACTTGTGTCACAGCTTCGTCATGTTCCTTTCGAGTGGCCCCAAACACCAATATATCATCACTGTAATTAAAGGCATGTGTGACAGGCTGTTTTATGGGGTGAATGACATTTTGAAAGAGTTCAGCAGTTGACGATACCCCAAAGCTTAATCTTTTCTCTCTGAACAAACCAACATGGGTTGAAAAGGTCATAATGTACCTGCAATTTTCTTCCAGTTTGAGTTGATGATACCCTTTTTTCAGATGAAGGTGGGAAAAGACTTTGGCACCATTCAGCTGTGTAATCATGTCTGCAATGTGTGGACCTGGATGTTGTTATCGCTCGATTGCCTTGTTGGCCTGGCACATGTCAACACAGATGTGAACAGCACTTCCACTGTCATTCTTTGGCACTACCATGATGCATGAGACCCATGGTGTCTGACCAGTAGAGCTTTCAATGATGTCATGCTTTAACAGCGTTTCCAGTTCTTTTTCAACAGCTTCCTGCAAGTGAAAAACAATTGGACAATGTCTTTAAGCAACAGGACGAATTTCCTCATTAATGTGAAGCTGCACCTTCATGGTTTTAAGTTGTCCTAGACCATGAAATAAGGAGGGGAGCTGACTTACTATATCTGCATGCACATGGACATTGTCGTTGATAAATATTCGATCCATTTCAGCAGCAGTGGTGAAGCTGAGTAAGCATGTACTCCACAATGTGCCTCAAAGAACATGTATCAGCACTTGTACTCTCATCTTCTTGTGCCGCATGTTTGCTACAAATGATCCTTCACTCTGTAATGGCGTGGAAGCTGCCCATGTGTATACGGTGCACCAGAGACAGTTCTTGATATTTTTCTGCAAGCATGATGTTTAATGATGCACCACTACCAATGAAAAAAGGTATGGGACAACCGTTCACTTTGAGTGACATCTCAGGGCACTGTCCAAAAAAATGTAGTTGTTCCACGTGGCGATCTCTCGGGGACTTGGGCTCTTCTCTGCATGAGGCCAAACCTACATGTGCATGTCATTTACTAGTAGACATCATCATCGCACAGCCATTTTCTTCACTGTCGCTCGATAATGACTTCAAAGAGTTTGTGGACGATGACTTGGATGACAATCACCTTTGTTCAGTTTCCACTTGCCTCACTTAATGTCGCAGTTTGACCATGTG
The DNA here is from genome assembly GCA_963921515.1 of Calotriton arnoldi. Classification (NCBI taxonomy): domain Eukaryota; kingdom Metazoa; phylum Chordata; class Amphibia; order Caudata; family Salamandridae; genus Calotriton; species Calotriton arnoldi. The sequence continues at coordinate 909,058 of CAWUFW010006713.1, forward strand.
GGCATGGCTAGAATGCTTCTGGAACTTTCTGACATCCATTTTCTCTTCTCGATGTGACACAGTTGGTTTCTCTTTTGCTCTGCAAACCATTATGAAATGGTTCTCTTTCCCGCAGCCTGTGCATATTGATCCAATGGTGGGACATCTACCTTCATGCAGAAAGGAGGTTCTGCAATGGAAACACATTTCTTTTTCTTCAGAGACATCACTTTATGACCCTCGACCTTGTGTCTCTGCTTATTTTTCATGCTCAATGCTGATTCATTCTGGGTTACTCTGGCTTCAGTATCCTCTGCCTGTCGATCTGCATGTTCTTCTGCTCTTGCAGCCATGAGCACTCTCTCTAAACTGAGTGTCTTGTGCAGCATACGTCGTCTGAATGAGTTGGACAGGCACCTATCAATCACTTGGAGACGTATGGCTTCTTCATCGTTGAATTAATCAAACTTGCAATGCTTGATTAAAGTCTCAATCCTTTCAGCAAATTCATTCATCGTTCCCCCAGCTAGCTGTCTAGCTTGGTTGAAGATGTACCTTTTATAGTCGATGTTCGGCATTCGATTGAACTTGACCACTAACGCCGCTTTAATTTGACTGTAAAATATTTAATCAGCTTGTGGTATTTTCTTTATCACTTCTTTCACTCCGTCACCTGCAAGGTTATTTAAGTATTTGGTGACCTTGTCATCTGTTTCTTCTAGTGTGTCGATGAAATCAATGAGTTGCTCACTCAGGCAGTCTATCTGGCACCAATATTCAGCCTTTTGGTGGCGTCAAATGGAAGCGGCGGTTTCAGGAAGGTGGCAGCGTCATAATGACCTGTGGAACTTCCTGCTGTCGAAAGCAGGGCTTGTTGTAGCACCATTTGCTGCCCACTAAGACCTGCTCCATTCATACCATCTCTAGGCACCTGCCGCTTGCTTGCATCAGTGCTGTCGTGACGCCATGATGTCATATTACCCCTTTTTCATCCTTGTCGGTGAGTGTCGGTTTTTTATTTTGCATGTGTTTATTTCCGTTCTGAACATTGTGCATCATACCTGGTCTTCCCTACCTTAAATGTCTCTTGGCTCCTGTATGCTTCTACTTTTGGTGCGCTTTTGCACCTGGCTTTCTCCGCCGCCTATGCTTCTTGCAAAGTACGCTAGAAAGCTTGATGTTGTGTGATGACGCAGTAACTCTTTTTTCAGCCTTACCAGCAGGTTCTGGGCCGACTGCGACTGAATTTCCATAGGGCCTTCGCCGTGGTTGAAAATTTTGCAATGTCAGAAGTGGCACTTTAAGTCCACATACGCCAACCGTGCATCATCACTTCGACTAAGGCACACGAGGCACACACAAGCAATTTGCTGGATCTCGGAAAACTCTGGGAGAGCACTCTTATATCCTCAGGTTCCAGATCCCCCGACTCGTTGCCAATTGTAGAGTCCTCCCCAGCCTGGTAGCATGCAAATGGCTATGACATACATGGAGCGCTGTAGTACATGTCTTTATTCTCCAGAGTGCACCCCTTAACTAACTCACAATACGTCGCCAACTGTATTTAACCACACCCAGACACACCCCAAAGCTTATGTCATTCCTACGGAGTCCTTCAGGGACCAGAAGGGTCCCGCTATACAAATATATACAAGACACTACAAACGTGACACCACAACAGTTTCTTTAACTGCTCCAGGTAATCCACCAATATGGTGGAATAAGTGCAAAAAGATTTTTATTAACTATGCAAGAGTCTCTGGAACAAACTTGAGTGCTAAAAGAAAATACTCTTTCCTGTAACACTGCTTTGCTGGGAGAAGGACAAGATGTTTTAGAAACTGTAGTGATGAGCCAAGATGTAGTTTCAGGTAGATTTGAGGTCAGTTACAAGTAGATGAGTTGTAGAGATACAGCCCCACCAGGAGCAGTCTGCCTGCTGCTCAGCCCATACTCCAACTGTCACACTCAAGCATGCAGGCACCAGACATTCCATTCAAGACCATCACACCAACATTCCATGCATCACATTCACACTGGCTGAGCAGCTAGGGAGAAAATAACCAGATAAATATAATACAGGTTACAACATACCTTCCCTTCTTCCACAAAACAAAAATAGAAACCACAGAGAAGAAAAAGGTTCAAACAAGAAGAACCCAAAGAAATAAAAAATGGAAAAGTAGAGAAAAAGCAAGAAGAAAGAGAAACCAAACGTGAAAGGATCATCGCAAAGAGACCAAGAAAATGAAGCGTGAGCAATGAGGAAAATACACAGGAGATATGGAAGAGTAAGTACAAGAGAAAATGAAATAAAAGGTTAAGACCGAAGTACAAGAGAAATGGAAAGAAAATCCAGAGAAAATATATAAGAGATGTACAAGAAGTACAAGTAAGAAAGATAAACAACGTAGAGGAAATGCAAAGGTAAATATACATAATAAATATATTACCCACCCATCATCCTCTTATAAAAAAAAATGTTTTAAACATTAGAAATGGGTGACGGATACTCAAACTGACTTTCCCCAAAATACAGGTGAATAAATGGACCAGAAACATGGAACATCTACACCCAACATCAACACAAAAAATAGTTAAGGGGAAAGAAAAAAAATGTTGACTGCTAACCATACAGCCAAAAAGGCCTAGAGACAGACAACCACGAGTGTGGCAAACTAGTGCGCACAACACTGATACACATGGGACTTGTACCCGTTAGAACCCCCAATAAGAGGTTAGTAACATGAACAGAACAGCGGAACACATGGGACTCGTACCCATTAGAACCTCTATGTGAAGATTAGAAACGTGAACAGAACAATGTACACATGAGACTCGTACCCATTAGAACCCCTATGTGGAGGTTAGAAACGTGCACAGAACAATGTAACACATGGGACTCGTACCCATTAGAACCCCTATGTGGAGGTTAGAAATGCTCACACCAACATTCCACACAGAACACTCACACTGGCTGAGCAGCTAGGAACAAGGTAAAAGGGAACAATATAAACATAACATGAAGATACTACAGAAACCTTACCTGATTTGAGTGTTGAAGAGGAGTGAAATTTAACGAAATTTGAAATTTGTATGTTGAAGTGCGATCGGCATTTCCTAAAGTTAGCACAATAATGGACCAATACTATTTTAGACTAAGGGAACAAGGAAGACATCAATCTGTCGAAGATTACATCACCAGTTAAAGGAAGCTAGCTTCCACATGTAAATTTGGGGGGGCCACAGATGAAAGAATCAGAGATCAGTTTGTTTCGAGGTGAAGAAGTGATAAGATCAGAGAGGAATTATGGCTCAAGGGTGAACCTCATCTTGAAGAAGTGATAAATGTTGCCAAAACAGTGGAACACATGTTGACGTGTTAAGGAATTGGGTAACTCAGCTAATCAAGGTGTAGTACATAAGAAAGTTGAAGCGTCAAAATGTGTGGTGAAAGAAAAGAAAGTAGGCATGAAAGATGATAAGCAAAGATTTAAGGAGACGGTTTAAGGTTTGGCAGACAGGTTCACAGAGCCAATGCGAATGACTGTCCTGAGTTACATGTTGTCTGTAGTCAGTGTGGATAGAGAGGCCATTATGCAAAATGTTGCAGGACCAAAACAAGAAAAGACAGAGTGAAAGATGTGCAAGAAATCACACAAGAAATATTTCAGGTTGAGGCAGCATCTTGTTATGGTGCACATGTAATAATACCAAGCATGAACATCCTTCTGCTGTGGTGAAAATCAACTCATTGGATGCGTTGATGAGATTTGATTCATGGTCACATTTAACAATCATTTCTAATGAGGTGTTTCACAGTAAATTTGGAGACAAAACTCCTCTGTGTGAACTTGATTGCAACCAGGGGGTTATGGTGGGCCTCCAATAGAAATGCTAAGTTATTTTGAGGCAAATTTGAACTGGGTGATCATTTATGTGTAGGAAAAGTTTACGTTTCTATCAAAGAAGATAATCTGATTGGATGGCCTCACCAGAAAGCTTTAGGTGTTAAGCTTGATCCCAACTCTGGCCCCCAGGTGGTGGTATGGGAAGTTCAACAAGAAGCCACTAATTTTGTAAAACATTTCCAACAATTGTTTAGAGGTAAATTGGGTTGTCTAAAGGGATACAAACACTATATCAGACTAAAGAAGGGTGCCATGGCAATACCAGCTAAGGTAAGGCACTTTCCTTTGAGAGTGCAGGAGTGCATGAGGGTTTAATTGGAAAAGTTAATGGATGCAGGAGTTATTGAGACAATAGAGGCTACAGAGTGGTTGGCTCCCATTGTGGTAGCTAGGAAAGCCAATGGGGATGTTTGTCTGCGAGTCAACTTAAGAGCTCTTAATCAGGAGGTGATGGTTGCTAAATTTCCTCTTTCTAACATGGATGAGTTAGTTACCACATTGGCAGGACCAAGCTATTTCACTATACTTGATTTGACTTCAGCCTACTACCAGGTAAAACTTGATGATTCTTCTCAGGAGTTGACAGCTTTCATAACGTCAATGGGAGCATATACATTTAAATGGATGCCCTTTGGGTTAGTGTCCGCAGCATCAGTATTCCAGAGGGTGATGTCAGATATCCTCAAAGGATTACAAGGCATTAGATACTATCAAGCTTATCTGTGAATTTTTCGAAAGGATAGAGTGGAACATGATGATAGAGTACGTACAGTTTTGGAAAGACTAACAAGAGTCGGTCTGGCTTTAAAAAAGAGAACAAATGCAAATTTGGTCTACGGGAACCAAATTAGCTAGGTCACCATATTTAGGACTCTTGTATTAGGCCGAAGAGGAAGTTAGTGGACACCATCATAAATCTTGAAGAACCTAGTAACAAGGAGGACTTGGTAACATTCCTAGGAATGACAGACTATTACAACAAATTTGTAAACAATTATGCGCATAAGACTGTCAATTTGAGAGCCCTTCTCTGTAAGAAAGTGGAGTTTGAATGGAGTACTGTGAAAAAGTTGCAGACAACGGCGGACACAATAACCGCACTTCCTGCTACGTTCCCTTTGTAATTAAGTCAACACTATATCCTGATGAGTGTGCACACACAACTCCAGCACCTGCCGTCGATGGGTGCCCGCTGCTGGGCAGAGAGAGAAACCAAAAAAGATTGGAGTGGTGCACTACTTATGAGTAAAAACGGTCCTTCAATAAGTCATTTAGTCTTGTTATCTTTTCTCAGCAGATCCTTTATTTTTCATATGCATCCAACAATAAAAGATATACACCAGCCAACGCGTTTCGTTCATAAAAAATGAACTTCTTTAGGGCATAAAATGAAGTAAAAAGGTAGGGGGAAGGACAGTTCCAAATTTCCCCTGATGGTCTGTGAAGGGCTAAGCGCCAGCTCTATCTGAATCTTGAAGTCGTGTCAAAAGATAAAACATATCTGCACAAATTAATGTGTCTGTGTAGGCCTCCTTGATAAGGGCCAACACTCAAATGAACTGAGAAAGCTGGAAGCTGCCGTCGGCTCTGTACTACTCTCGTACAGAGCCGGCGGCAGCTTCCAGCTTTCTCAGATCGTTTGAGTGATGGCATTTATCAGATCTGTTTTATCTTTTGACACGACTTCAAGATTCGGATAGAGCTGGCGCTTAGCCCTTCACAGACCATCAGGGAAATTTGGAACTGTCCTTCCCCTACCTTTTACTTCATTTTATGTCCTGAAGAAGTTCATTTTTTATGAACGAAACGCGTTGGCTGGTGTATATCTTTTATTGTTGGATGCATATGAAAAATAAAGGATCTGCTGAGAAAAGATAACGAGACTAAATGGCTTATTGAAGGACCGTTTTACTCATAAGTAGTGCACCACTCAATCTTTTGGTTTGAATGGAGTACTGGCTGCAAAACAGAATTTGAAAGTTTTAAAAAGGGATTTGCAGAATGCACCCAGTTTGCAGATGTATGTTCCGGGAGATGACACGATTATAGTTACGGATGCAATCTTGAAGGGTCTTTGTGCAGTTCTGCTGCAAAAAAGAAATGTGGTAGAGGAACTGTTTGCGTGTGCTTAACTTTGTTTGAAGGGGTCTGAGAAAAATTACTCACTAATTGAGAGGGAGGCATTAGCCATATATTGGGCCTTGAAGAAATTTCAACATTTTGTGTGGGGGACTTCTTTTTGGGTTCGCTCTGACCATAAACCTTTAAAAGAGGTCTCATGAAAAAGGGACTTGATTCAATATCATCCAGGATACGTAGATGGATGATTTCCATTCAAGAATTTACTTTCACTGTTGAGTATTACCCTGTAGTAAAAAATTACTCAGCTGACTGCCTCTCACATATAGTATTTTCCAAGAAAGGGGACTGAGGGGATTTTGTTCGAGGTCCAGTATTCGTGCCCTGTCAGATCCTAAAAACTAGTGGAATACTGTTCCTCATACGGTGGTGCCTAGTCAATGTAAGTCAGAGAACCAACAACTATCATAGGAAATGATAGTGAAGTTGGAACCTACTCAAGAGGAGGGATTAGGAGGAGATCCCGCTTTTTCGGAACTAGGGTCCTCACACACCCAGCAAGCTAGGTGTCATGCTTCATCATCTGGACCTGCTCCTCGTTGGGTCGGCGCTGCAATACCCAACGGACACCCACGAAGGGGCTCTTTGTCGGAGGTCTTTTGTTCCTTGCCGTTTGATGAAGTGGGGGTGTGTGGCCCGTGTTGGTGTAGATAAAGTGAAGTGAGTGAGTTAAAAAAGGTTGGATGATCCAGATAACACTTATATTCAGGCTGGTAATCCAACTCAGTAAAAGCATAAAGAGTGGCAGTTTACCTGACGTGAAAGTTCAGTTAAAACTATGCTCATCTCTTGGGGTCAACATGTTTCTTGCCTAGTGGTAAGAATAATCTGTGGCAATTCTTCAGGACCTAATCTGTGAACAGTGAAACTATCTACACTCAGTGGTGCGGCTATTAGCTAACTACCACAGGTAAGCACTACGTCGCAATTCTTCAGTAGTGTGGTTCAGTAACCTGGAGAGAGGGATATAAAAAATATATGTGTATCTATACGCTGCTGTAAACACCCATGTTAAGGTCACATAGTGCTCAAATCACAACTCCTAAAACTCTCCTTTCCCCACATTAAGAGAGAAAGTGTAACGAAGAACTAGGCACAATAAAAACAGATAACAAAGTGTGTGTAATATGGGGCTTGACTATCATCCCCTAGTGCATGTGTTAAAAAAAAAAAATATATATATATATATATATATATATATATATATATATATATATATATATATATATATATATATATATATATAGTCGGAAACTATCCAGCTATAATAAAGAAGACTGGCCTTCCCCTAGGAAAGGCGAAGGTAATGAGGAACGAATGGTCGCTTAAAAACAAGGAGAGGAGTACAAAGCTGTAACTGGCAGCGTGACATTTCACATCAATAGTGGAGTAAATGTGGAATATGTCATGCTGAAGCTCACCTCCCACTGTCAGGAATGTTACCTCAATCGGTGCGGCGATTCAATGGGACACCTGGTGGCATGGTGTCCTGTAAAAACATAAAGTGCAGGAAGGTGGACAGGTCACGAGTTAGTGAGGCAGAGATGCGCAACCAATCTACGCTTCATTGCCTGTCCACTCGTATCGACAAGCGGGGAGCCCCCACGGGTTCAACCCGCCCCCCCACATCGACCCATCTACACATGGACGGCGTATCAGGAAGCTGTCGGCGAATGGTACAACTCCCCACCTGCGGGAACCCTGAGCTGACCATGTGGTCACACCGTACAGTGCCCAGCCTGCCCCTCAGTGCGCATCGAAGAGCCCACAGGGAGCGGGTCAAACAGCGTCGTTGCCACTTGCTATGCCGCCAGTATTCAAATTGTGGCCTAAAACGATCACGGGCGCCTGCCCCAGACGTCAATAGTACTCACCAGTCCTGCGGGGATCCTGGCTAATTCACCTACCCTCCTCGCCGGTCCCGGAATAGAGACTGTCAGCTCCAAACGGAGTTGAAGTACTATTTCCGGGTCACGTGCGAGGACGGGGGCGGCGTCCGTCCCGCGTCATCTCTAATACCGCCTTCCAGGTTATTAAGGCAGTATGTCTGGCCGAAATAACGGCCATCTTAGAGTGTAGTAAGTATCACTCTGAACAGTAGGAACAACCAGGTCACCAAGCTGTCTAGTGTAATAAGAACGGCCCATGTATATACTAGAATGAATACATGGTGATATGCAGTGTTAAACATGTGCAATGGTGCATGTGAGATAAAATAAAATAAATTAAATAAAAGTATCGGTCAATATTGGAAGAGTAACATAGCCAGCGGTCTTAAAGCAACTGCAATACTGCCAGAGGTCATCATACAATAGTGCGTAAAGCGCGATAATGGCCCTGCATTGTATGCAGCAGGGCCGGTAAGTATGAATGACAGCATATACCGGTGATGTTAACTGAGTGTTCCAAAACTGCGTCATGCCTCCTGTATATATCGGTTAGCTGTAAAGTGATATAAACCGATAGTTTCAATACAGTTTCATGCATCCTGTGTACCAAAAGTAAGCTAGGATGCCCATGTATACATACGGTCAGCCAGGGGTCATCTGTTATTCAGGGTGGCCCACGGTACATCATCATTTAGGCTGAGGACGGATGTGGATAGCGATGTATCCATCGTTGTTCTATCCTAAAAAGTGCCTGTTGGGTGATCTTAAGATGGGATTCTAGTACCAGCCACTGTAGTGATTCGGGGCTATGTCCCTGTTCTTGATAGTGTTTATACAATTTAGTTGTGACCCTTTGGCATCTTATATTACTCTTGTGTTCTGTAATACGGGTCCTGACTGATCTCATCGTCATACCCACATATCTTTTACCACAAGGGCACGTCACCAGATAGATGCATTTGGATGTATTGCAATTGGTGTGACTCCTCATAGTCCAGGTAAATGTGTCTGTTAATGCAATTGTTTTGACAACTCTGGTCTGATCACAGACCATACAGGTGCCACAGGGATAATGTCCGGTGACGGGAGGGAGGTCCCAGAGTGTTCTCTGTGTGTCGTTTTGTACTGTGCGAGGTCTTGTGTGCACAATCACGTCCTTCAAATTTCTAGTCCTCTTAAAGGCGAATCTAGGTGGGGGAACTCTATCTCACCCGTGTTGAGGATGCCCCAGTGTTTCCTAATGATCCCCTTAATATGTGTGGAATCTGATGTGTAAGATGTAACACAGGTCAGGGTCTCGGTGGGATCCTTCTTTGTACTTTGCAACAGTGCTTCTCTGGGGTTGTTCAAAGCTCTCTTGGAAGAATCCCTAACCAATCGTTCTGGATACCCTCTTTGTTTTAGATTTTGTTCAAGCACCTTAGCCTCTACTTTATAATCAGTGGTGGAACTGCAGTTCCGCCTGATACGTAGGAACTGGCCAAATGGGAGGTTGTTCTTCAGGGCCCTCGGGTGGTGACTCTGGTATGATAATAAACTATTCCTATCGGTAGGTTTTTTGTACAGGTTGGTGCTTAATCCTGTGTGTGTCAGTTGCAGGTTCAGGTCCAGGAAAGGTATATCAGTTTCCGAGATGGTGTGTGTGAATTTCAAGAACTGATTCTGTGTATTCATCCATTCACAAAACTTCTCGCAGGTCGAACGATCACCTTTCCAGAAGACTAAAATGTCATCAATGAACCTCTTCCACAGGGTTAGATGATTGATGTAGGGGTTATTGATGTTCCTGATAATGTTCTCTTCGAAAGTGGCCATGTAAAGACAGGCCACACTCGGAGCGAACGGTACTCCCCATGGAAGTACTCTTGCGACTGATGAAACAGCTGTTTCCGGTATTCAAAGTAATTTTCCGTTAATGCCAGTGTGGCACACCACATGATGAAAGAGATAGGGGTGGGTGAGCCCCAGTCTTCTTTCCTAAGCCACGTTTCTATTGCAGTGAGTGTCTCTTGTTGAGGAATATTTGTATACAATGCTTCTACATCGAGTGTGACTAGAAGGTTGATCTCAGTTGTCTCGTGTGTTTCCTCTATGATGCGTAGTATGTCTGTCGTGTCTCGCACATATGAGGGAGTCTTTTTCACTATAGGCTGTAGAAAATGGTCACAGAATCTTGACAGGGGCTCCAAGAGTGACCCTATTCCCGACACTATTGGCCTCCCTGGTACCGGTGTAATGCCTTTATGAATTTTAGGGAGTGTATAGAAATAGGGCACTCTTGGGTCCCATGTAGTCAAGAAGTCAGCCTCCTTCTTCGATATCCACCCGTTAGCTTCAGCCACCATACTACTGATCTTAGTTTTGAGTCTGGTAGTAGGGTCTTCAGAGATGGGGGTGTAGTATCTGGTATTACTTAGTTGACGTCTACACTCACGATCATAGTCGTCAGTGGATTGAATCACTATAGCACCCCCTTTGTCTGCTTGTTTAATGGTTATACTACCATCTTCTGCAAGTGATCTGGCTGCTGTTTCTTCAGCATTAGATAGATTATGAAAGGGTCTAATAGCGGGTATCCCAGCCAGATCTTTTAGTACTGCCTTTTCAAAAGTCAATATCTCGGGGGGTATCATCCCATTGTTTGGAGTGAAGGTTGAGGGGTTCCTCAGCCCCGAGTCGTCATTTACAAGTTGTGGAACATCATGAAAGAAAGCTTTCAATCGGATTTTCCGAAAAAAATCCTGGATTTCACAGGTGTCCCTGAATCTGTCTGTTCTGGGTGTTGGCACATACCCTAGTCCCTTTTCCAGTACTCTTTGCTCAGTTTCGGTCAAGGTCCTATGGGACAAATTGACCACTAGTTCCTTAAGTTCCTTTTCCCCTTTGTCCGACTCCTGGTCTCTATCAAGTCTGCTGCCTGATCCTGCCATTGCACTCCTTTTGCCATCCCTCTGTTGCGCCCTCTTCCTCTGCCCCAGCCTCTGCCTAAAAAAGGGGGGTTTTCCAATGGGTAGTACTGAGGTTGGCCTTGAGGGTACATAGGGTATTGCCAAAAGGGAGGGGGGGTGGTGGTGGCCCCTGGAATGGGGGTGCATTATGGTAGCCCGGGTGGGGGTGCTAGAAACTCCTCCTCTGAGTGTTGCTGCCCCTACTATCAGTGCTTGAGTCACTGTTAGAGGACCCCCTCCTGCTAGTATCCGTCCCCTCATCAGATGAATATCCATTCTTCGATGAGGTATAATCAGTCTTCAGATAGGGGTAAATTGTCTCTTTGTTAAATTTTTCGATGTCCTTTTGTAGTTTAGCAATTTTACTCTTAAGTAGATATTCCTTATTCTCAGCGATCTCGCTGTTGATTTCAGCCAGTTTGGATCTAAATGGACTGGATTGCACTGCTGATTTCAGAGCAGCCTCTGCTACCTGGATCCTGGCTAATAGGGCATCTGCCAGCCTTTGGGCGGTGTTGATGATCAAGACTAGAAGGTCTCGAGTGCATTTCCATGACACCATGCACCAGTCTTTCTTAAAAATAGGGTCCTCCAGAAAAATTCTGGGTAGGATATTAACAATCAGACCATTGGGGGCTATGTTGGCCCGCAGATATTCCGTCATCAAAGCCCCATGGAGGGTGATCTTCAACCATTCCCTCTTGAGTGAAGATAACGCGGACCAGTCCTCACTTTGTGACCCTGAGGCCACATTCGTTCCAATACCTAACAAGGAGGGAGTCTTCTGTAAAATATCGGCCACAGCTTCCTCATTGAAGCTGAGGCCCTGATTGTCTTCCATATCGCGTGGGTCAACGATGATCCCACCGTTGGAAGAGTAGGAGTGAGTGTGGGCCAATAAGTGTGTTACACTATTTGGTAACCTAGTGTCCCACGGGTGTCACCCGTGCAGATAATATTTTCCAAGAAAGGGGACTGAGGAAGACTGATTATACCTCATCGAAGAATGGATATTCATCTGATGAGGGGACGGATACTAGCAGGAGGGGGTCCTCTAACAGTGACTCAAGCACTGATAGTAGGGGCAGCAACACTCAGAGGAGGAGTTTCTATCACCCCCACCCGGGCTACCATAATGCACCCCCATACCAGGGGCCACCACCGCCCCCCTTCCCTTTTGGCAATACCCTATGTACCCTCAAGCCAACCTCAGTACTACCCATTGGAAAACCCCCCTTTTTTAGGCAGAGGCTGGGGCAGAGGAAGAGGGCGCAACAGAGGGATGGCAAAAGGAGTGCAATGGCAGGATCAGGCAGCAGACTTGATAGAGACCAGGAGTCGGACAAAGGGGAAAAGGAACTTAAGGAACTAGTGGTCAATTTGTCCCATAGGACCTTGACCGAAACTGAGCAAAGAGTACTGGAAAAGGGACTAGGGTATGTGCCAACACCCAGAACAGACAGATTCAGGGACACCTGTGAAATCCAGGATTTTTTTGGGAAAATCCGATGGGCTGAGGAACCCCTCAACCTTCACTCCCAACAATGGGATGATACCCCCCGAGATATTGACTTTTGAAAAGGCAGTACTAAAAGATCTGGCTGGGATACCCGCTATTAGACCCTTTCATAATCTATCTAATGCTGAAGAAACAGCAGCCAGATCACTTGCAGAAGATGGTAGTATAACCATTAAACAAGCAGACAAAGGGGGTGCTATAGTGATTCAATCCACTGACGACTATGATCGTGAGTGTGGACGTCAACTAAGTAATACCAGATACTACACCCCCATCTCTGAAGACCCCACTACCAGACTCAAAACTAAGATCAGTAGTATGGTGGTTGAAGCTGAAGCTAACGGGTGGATATCGAAGGAGGCTGACTTCTTGACTACAAGGTACCCAAGAGTGCCCTATTTCTATACACTCCCTAAAATTCATAAAGGCATTACACCGGTACCAGGGAGGCCAATAATGTCGGGAATAGGGTCACTCTTGGAGGCCCTGTCAAGATTCTGTGACCATTTTCTACAGCCTATAGTGAAAAAGACTCCCTCATATGTGCGAGACACGACAGACATACTACGCATCATAGAGGAAACACACGAGACAACTGAGATCAACCTTCTAGTCACACTCGACGTAGAAGCGTTGTATACAAATATTCCTCAACAAGAGACACTCACTGCAATAGAAACGTGGCTTAGGAAAGAAGACTGGGGCTCACCCACCCCTATCTCTTTCATCATGGGGTGTGCCACACTGGCATTAACGGAAAATTACTTTGAATACCGGAAACTTCTGTTCATCAGTCGCAAGGTACTTCCATGGGGAGTACCTTCGCTCCGAGTGTGGCCTGTCTTTACATGGCCACTTTCGAAGAGAACATTATCAGGAACATCAATAACCCCTACATCAATCATCTAACCCTGTGGAAGAGGTTCATTGATGACATTTTAGTCTTCTGGAAAGGTGATCGTTCGACCTGCGAGAAGTTTTGTGAATGGATGAATACACAGAATCAGTTCTTGAAATTCACACACACCATCTCGGAAACTGATATACCTTTCCTGGACCTGAACCTGCAACTGACACACACAGGATTAAGCACCAACCTGTACAAAAACCTACCGATAGGAATAGTTTATTATCATACCAGAGTCACCACCCGAGGGCCCTGAAGAACAACCTCCCATTTGGCCAGTTCCTACGTATCAGGCGGAACTGCAGTTCCACCACTGATTATAAAGTAGAGGCTAAGGTGCTTGAACAAAATGTAAAACAAAGAGGGTATCCAGAACGATTGGTTAGGGATTCTTCCAAGAGAGCTTTGAACAACCCCAGAGAAGCACTGTTGCAAAGTACAAAGAAGGATCCCACCGAGACCCTGACCTGTGTTACATCTTACACATCAGATTCCACACATATTAAGGGGATCATTAGGAAACACTGGGGCATCCTCAACACGGGTGAGATAGAGTTCCCCCCACCTAGATTCGCCTTTAAGAGGACTAGAAATTTGAAGGACGTGATTGTGCACACAAGACCTCGCACAGTACAAAACGACACACAGAGAACACTCTGGGACCTCCCTCCCGTCACCGGACATTATCCCTGTGGCACCTGTATGGTCTGTGATCAGACCAGAGTTGTCAAAACAATTGCATTAACAGACACACTTACCTGGACTATGAGGAGTCACACCAATTGCAATACATCCAAATGCATCTATCTGGTGACGTGCCCTTGTGGTAAAAGATATGTGGGTATGACGATGAGATCAGTCAGGACCCATATTACAGAACACAAGAGTAATATAGGATGCCAAAGGGTCACAACTACATTGTATAAACACTATCAAGAACAGGGACATAGCCCCGAATCACTACAGTGGCTGGTACTAGAATCCCATCTTAAGATCACCCAACAGGCACTTTTTAGGATAGAACAACGATGGATACATCGCTTATCCACATCCGTCCTCAGCCTAAATGATGATGTACCGTGGGCCACCCTGAATAAAAGATGACCCCTGGCTGACCGTATGTATACATGGGCATCCTAGCTTACTTTTGGTACACGGGATGCATGAAACTGTATTGAAACTATCGGTTTATATCACTTTACAGCTAACCGATATATACAGGAGGCATGACGCAGTTTTGGAACACTCAGTTAACATCACCGGTATATGCTGTCATTCATACTTACCGGCCCTGCTGCATACAATGCAGGGCCATTATCGCGCTTTACGCACTATTGTATGATGACCTCTGGCAGTATTGCAGTTGCTTTAAGACCGCTGGCTATGTTACACTCTTCCAATATTGACCGATACTTTTATTTAATTTATTTTTATCTCACATGCACCATTGCACATGTTTAACACCGCATATCACCATGTATTCATTCTAGTATATACCACCATGTATTCATTCTAGTATATACATGGGCCGTTATTATTACACTAGACAGCTTGGTGACCTGGTTGTTCCTACTGTTCAGAGTGATACTTACTACACTCTAAGATGGGCGTTATTTCCGGCCAGACATACTGCCTTAATAACCTGGAAGGCGGTATTAGAGATGACGCGGGACGGACGCCGCCCCGTCCTCGCACGTGACCCGGAAATAGTACTTCAACTCCGTTTTGGAGCTGACAGTCTCTATTCCGGGACCGGCGAGGAGGGTAGGTGAATTAGCCAGGATCCCCGCAGGACTGGTGAGTACTATTGACGTCTGGGGCAGGGGCCCGTGATCGTTTTAGGCCACAATTTGAATATTGGCGGCATAGCAAGTGGCAACGACGCTGTTTGACCCGCTCCCTGTGGGCTCTTCGATGCGCACTGAGGGGCAGGCTGGGCACTGTACGGTGTGACCACATGGTCAGCTCAGGGTTCCCACAGGTGGGGAGTTGTACCCATTCGCCGACAGCTTCCTGATACGCCCTCCATGTGTAGATGGGTCGATGTGGGGGCGGGTTGAACCCGTGGGGGCTCCCCGCTTGTCGACATGCAGTGGACAGGCAATGATGCGTAGATTGGTTGCGCATCTCTGCCTCACTAACTCGTGACCTGTCCACCTTCCTGCACTTTATGTTTTTACAGGACACCATGCCACCAGGTGTCCCATTGAATCGCCACACCGATTGAGGTAACATTCCTGACAGTGGGAGGTGAGCTTCAGCATGACATATTCCACATTTACTCCACTATTGATGTGAAATGTCACGCTGCCAGTTACAGCTTTGTACTCCTCTCCTTGTTTTTAAGCGACCATTCGTTCCTCATTACCTTCGCCTTTCCTAGGGGAAGGCCAGTCTTCTTTATTATAGCTGGCTAGTTTCCGACTATATATATATATATATTTTTTTTTTTAACATGCACTAGGGGATGATAGTCAAGCCCCATATTACACACACTTTGTTATCTGTTTTTATTGTGCCTAGTTCTTCGTTACACTTTCTCTCTTAATGTGGGGAAAGGAGAGTTTTAGGAGTTGTGATTTGAGCACTATGTGACCTTAACATGGGTGTTTACAGCAGCGTATAGATACACATATATTTTTTATATCCCTCTCTCCAGGTTACTGAACCACACTACTGAAGGATTGCGACGTAGTGCTTACCTGTGGTAGTTAGCTAATAGCCGCACCACTGAGTGTAGATAGTTTCACTGTTCACAGATTAGGTCCTGAAGAATTGCCACGGATTATTCTTACCACTAGGCAAGAAACATGTTGACCCCAAGAGATGAGCATAGTTTTAACTGAACTTTCACGTCAGGTAAACTGCCACTCTTTATGCTTTTACTGAGGTGGATAACCAGCCTGAATAAAAGTGTTATCTGGATCATCCAACCTTTTTTAACTCACTCACTTCACTTTATCTACACCAACACGGGCCACACACCCCCACTTCATCAAACGGCAAGGAACAAAAGACCTCCAACAAAGAGCCCCTTCGTGGGTGCCCGTTGGGTATTGCAGCGCCGACCCAACGAGGAGCAGGTCCAGATGAGGAAGCATGACACCTAGCTTGCTGGGTGTGTGAGGACCCTAGTTCCGAAAAAGCGGGATCCCCTCCGAATCCCTCCTCTTGAGTAGGTTCCAACTCCACTATCATTTCCTATGATAGTGGTTGGTTCTCTGACTTTCATTGACTAGGCACCACCGTATGAGGAACAGTATTCCACTAGTTTTTAGGATCTCACATACAGTAAACATAAATCATTAGGAGGCTGAAGAGATTATGGATGATATGTTTGAGGAAACAGTGAGTGTATGTAAGGTAGCTGCTGGTGCTGTGACAGAAAGTGAATGGAAAGCCGAGTTAAGCAAGATGGTGTTTTATGTGCAGTCACTGAGGCAATAAGTGTGGAAAAGTCAAATCACAGTTCAGACACTGGTCCAGGATTAAGGACAAGTTGGCAGTAGAAGATGACGTTCTTTTGCGTGGTACTAGACTTATTCCACCAGAGAACCTCAGGGACAGACTGATTTCATTAGCTCTCCAGGGTCATCTTCCATCGTTCAAACAAAGGAAAGACTAAGGTCCAGCTATTGGTGACTGGAAATTGGCATTGACGTTGATGTGTGAGGAATTGTGTTCAATATAACAACAGGTACAAACTATTGGTCACAAGACATAGGGGCATATTATCAAGCGGCAGCGATAATTATCGCTGGCCGCCCTCAGCGTGAAAATGTTTATCGCCGGCTATCGCAGATAATTATCGCCATGCTAGCGCTGTATTAACAACGCATAGCGCAACGGCGATAATTATCCCAGCGATTGCGATGTTTTCCATGGAACATCGTTGGTTTTTCAGCGATGTTCCATTGAAAACGGCGATAACCTTGCTGATACGACCCTGTGGTCGTAGCAGCATAATCCACCCCCAATGGTAAGTATGGCTAAGTCAGCATTTTAGCAGACGTTAGCTTTGGCGAAACCGCGGTTTTCGCCAAAACTAACGTCTGCTAAAATACGTGGGCCTCCTTGTAAATATTGCGATGTGCACATCAGCGATAATTTACAGGGAGTACTGCTCAGTGACGCCCACTTTGCATCTCATTAGAGATGCAAAGCGAGCGTCGGGAAACGGGTGCTAACATGCGCTAATGCATGTTAGCATCCCCTTGTAGATAGGGCGATAATATTATCTCCGCTTTTTTGGCTTTTAAAGCCAAAAAAACTGAGATAAGGCCCTTGTTAATATGCCCCATGTACGGTTAATGTGCATGAAACTTCCTGGTCATCCTTGGAATGAAGTAGCCAGAGATATCGTAGGTCCTCTGAAAGGAAAGCATAGCACACCTTATTTAATGGTTCTTCTTGACTTTTGGTGGGTCAAGGTTAGTTGTGTGTTGGACATGTCGTCATCTTGTATCATAAAATTTCTCAATGAAGTCTTCAAA
This sequence comes from Calotriton arnoldi, assembly GCA_963921515.1. Classification (NCBI taxonomy): domain Eukaryota; kingdom Metazoa; phylum Chordata; class Amphibia; order Caudata; family Salamandridae; genus Calotriton; species Calotriton arnoldi. Next base: position 926,843 of record CAWUFW010006713.1, read on the forward strand.
AGAGAGAGCTTTCCCAATTCTCTCTTGTCAGACAATGGTCCACAGTTTTATTCGGCAGAATTTGAAGACTACTTAAACAATTGTGGCATTAAACATCAAAAATGTTCAGTATATCATCCAGAAACTAATGGGGCTATTGAGAGGTTAAATAAAACGTTGAAGGAGAGAATTCAGTTAGCTAAGGCTAATAATATAGATTGGAGAAAATTTTTACAAAACGAATCACAGCTTACCGCATGTTTCCCCATGGGGAGGTCGCCTTTTGAACTTTTCAAAGGTCGTTCTCTAAGTACATTGCTGAGTCCTATCTGGATGAAGTGGGGTAAAGGAATTAAATCAAGTGGTTTGGGAGAGTGGCATGAGAAAGAACTCTGTGTGCAGAAGAAAAGAAAGGAATATTTTGAAAGAACTAAGAGAGTAAAAGTGATTACTTTAAGGATAGGCAAAGGAATTTTGGTGGGGGCAGGAGGAGTTGTAGAATTTGCAAAGTTCCTGCTTATCTCTAAAAATGTTGTCAGTGAATATCTTGGTTCATGATGTTCTTTTGAATACTGTTACTCATGTATTATTTTTTTTAATTATGTTTATCTTACTTAAGTTTATGCTTTTCTAATCAGTGCACTCTTGTGAAGCTAATGATAATTGATACTTCATGAATGTGTATAAGATATAGGTCATATATACTTTACTTATGCAACCTTTAGTTGTGTTATTATGGAGGGAGAAGTGTGATGTCCTGTGATATGATGTCAATGATGTCATCTGGCTAGTGCTCATTGTTCAAAGCCCAGCAACTTTGGAATTTTATATTACAGCATTCCAGAGAGGTCAGTTGGGCTGAGCAGAGGAGCTGGCTATGGTGTTTTGAATAAAGCTCTTACCTAAACTAGCTCCACAGACGTCCTGCATTAAAAATAAATATTTTGCACTTTTTTTGAAAGGAGAGTCAAAACTTAAATTGTCTGGTAGTGGCATGTTTGGTCTCTGGTGAAGCTGAGGCCTACTGTAGTTGTACGTTTTCTATCACATTATATAGCAGCCTATAAATCTACCACTATAAATGAAATATGGGTTCTGGCTACTTAGTTTACACATGAGAATTTAAATCAAATTTAAATGTTTGAGTATAGTCTGTATATATATTCCAAAGATATTTGGCAGCTCTACTTGTAGCTATTCTTTTTCTTGCTTTTCCCCTTTTATAACTTTCATTCATCTCAAACCCCTCTTTTTTGCAGTTTTTTATATATAGCACGAACTTGGCCCAAGAGCATTAGAGCACTTTACATGAGTACCAAATTACATTTTACAAGAGCCTACTTTTTTTTGTAGGCTCAGGGAGATTAAGTAATTTTCCCAGAATTACAGGACATTGAGCCGACACCAGGACTCGGACCTGGTTCCCTAGTTCCAAGTTTGTTGGGTTGCATCTCCTTTTGAGGCTTGGTGTTTCAGTGCCTGAGATATCATTTACATCAGCTCATATAATGTCAGTCTGGTTCTCCTCACACCACCTTCAATCCCATCAGAGAAGTAGTATTAGAACATTGGAATGTTGGGAGCTTCATTGAAAACAATGGAGTGCTCCAGGCTTCTAATGGCCGGTAGAAGCCCTGAGCATCAACATTCCAATGTTTAACAAAGGCCTAATGGATTTGGAGCGGGCCTTTAATGGCCGGTAGAGTCTGCTGCGGTGGGCTCTAGGGCTATAGGGGTTGTCTTTAGAATGTGACTTGAAATGTGTATGCTTTTGCCTATGAGGCACCAACCGAGAAGTACTCCTTTGAAAGCTTGCACCTTCACTTTGAGCTGCTGTTGTTCCACCTCTGCTTATTCACTGAGACACAATCTTTTTTTACAAAGCTACATACACTGGGGCAGATTTATCATTATTTCACACAGCTCAACAAGCCACCTTGCTGTGCTGCACTGCACTGCATGAAAGGGAAAGGGCAGTAATGTGCCATATTTAACATTAAATGGCGCATTCCTGTCCATTTCTTGCTCTTGCGCACATTGTGCTGCCTAGCGCAACGCAGGCACCTTTGCACTGTTGTGCAAGGGTGCCTGCGTTTCAGGCAGGATTGTTTTTGTGCAGGGAGGTGTCCCTTCCTGCACAAAAACAATCCTCTGAGGCATTTTCCTCTTTCTATGTGTGCTGCAGAATGCAGCACAAAAAGAAAGTGGAAAAACGAGGAGAAATAAAGATATTTCTCCTGGTTACGCCTTACCCGGGGAGGCGTAGCATTTTGACGCATTCCCTGGTCTACCAGTAATGGTAAATATGAAAATGCGCCAAAAATCCATTAGTGGATGCATGGGAACATCCATGCTCCACACATGGAACACCTCCCTAGAACAGAGTAACGCAATGCAGCAATTTGCGCTGTACTGCATTACTCTACATTTCTCAAGCCACTGTGGCCCTTGCAAGGTGGCCTTGCATGGCTTCATAAATCTGACATTAGTGTTGTGCCACCCTTGTGCCCTGTTGCGTGGCGCAAGGGAGACGCAACATAAGTATTTATCATTAGGCAGGGCTGGCCTATCCTCAGACAGTACCCCAGGTTCTGGCACCCCTCCTCAACCTTCTCCTCCATTCCTTCCCCATCTGCAACCAAGCTTTGGTGATCCTTGTGGGGGGGCCTTTTGTGCTCATAGGTCTCATCCTTGCTGATTACCTCAGAGCAGTGACCAGTCTGATAACACACATTTGCCCCTGTCACCTCACTCTAATCACCTATTCAGCTGCTAAACTGGAGATGAGAGTCAATGAGAGGGGGGCGAGGGAGAAGGAAAGGCTGGTGGGAGAAAGGTAATCAGAGAGAGGCTAATGAGAGTAAAGAAAAAAAGATTCTATAGACAGTCTGGAGGTCAAGAACTGTAGTGGCGGTTGCCTGAAATAAAAGCATTATTCAAGGTAGCTCGGAAGATCAGCTACGTCCTTGCCCTTTGAACTCACCTGTCACTTCCGGATTCAGTCGATGGTTGATGTCGGCATTCGGAGTCGAGCTACTCCTCGTCGAGTTTTCTACTCCTAGGAAGGTTGCACGTCGCGCTGGCCTCGCTACCCCCTCGGGTCATCTACAACCTGCAAAACAAAAGGAGAACAGAAAAACAACAGTTAAAGAACCAGCAGTCCTAACTTGCTAACACGTGAGGCTATTTTTAGCTTAGGTTATACTTACCCAAAGTGTCTCCACGGCGTTTGTAGATTCCGTTTCCAATTGTGCACTACTACAAGCTGTAAAAGAAAGTAAAAGTAATTACTACAAAGCTTATCCTGAAGTTAAGGAGTTATTCTTGTGTTGTATTCAGCCCTACCTATTATTTTGGTTTATTGTTTTGCTTTCCTTATTACATTTGGTCTACTTCATCCTTTTGGGAAATATTTTTTGTTTTTTTCCATTGGGGTTATAATATTTTGGGCAATTCTTGAGGAGTTAATATCTCTCTGCAAGGTTAGTACATTGAATATTTACACATACATTTTTTCCTATAATATTGACACCACCTAACACATTCTTTTATATAGGAAGGAAAGGGCTTCTCTGCCTCTGAAAACTATAACCTTGTTAGAAGAGGGGGAAATTCACAGGTAGTTATGGAATAGAAATGAAAACACTGCATTTCTGGTGAAAGGCTGTATTAAGTTCTATGCAGTTATACTCATACCTCTTGTCTTGTTGCAGGCATTTCTGTGATCCTGAAGATTCCTATTCAACCTTGAATATTCTTGGACGTATGTCTTTTGTTCCCTTGTTTCCCCCTCTTCCCCGTTTCGCCATTGTAGAGTTTGACTTTGTTGGGCCTCTGTGGTGATTGGGGGAAGTTGGGAACTTGCTACTGGCTTCCATCTCACCCCTGCGGAAACACCAAAGGTCAGAATTACAGAACGTGGAGCCGACGTTTACTTTCCGCCCAAGCGAGATGGAGACTAGTCAGATAACATTAGCTGATATGGCCTGTATGATTGGGAATTTACAAAAAGAAACTCAAGCCCTTACACTTAGAGTAGACGCCCTACAGCAAAGCTCCATTTCTGCCTCTGCAGCAAGAATTGATACCGGTACATCAGGGAATTTGTTTGCTGCTAATCCTTCCCCTTCTGGAACAGGTCAGCTGGTATTCCATGTAACCACTTCTTCTGCTATTCCTTTAGCTCCTCCTGAGAGATTTATGGGAGATCCTTCTAAATTCACTACTTTTATCAACCAGTGTCAATTGCACTTTATGTGCAAGGCATTTTGTTTCCCTACTGAACAAGCCAAGGTGGGTTTTGTTCTGTCATATCTGAGCGGAACGGCTGACACCTAGTCAATTCCGCTAGTAGAACGTAATGACCCTTTACTATATGAATACGCATCTTTCAAAGACGAACTGCGTAGGTTGTTTGATAGACACTCCTTCATGTAATCCATTGACACAGAACTCTTGAATTTAAAGCAAGGACCCAATGACTTATTTTCTAGTTTCAATAGATAAGTGGCAGAGGCTGGGTGGCCTAAGGCAAAAAGAAGAACCCTCTTTTATAAAGGGCTACGTGATGAATTGAAGCACTTACTAGCTCAAGTAGTGGATCCTCCAGAGTCATCTAATGCTCTTATTGACTTGGTAGTCAAATTAGACCATAGGTTACATGAGGAGGCGATGAGAAAAGGGATGTATTGACCCCAAAATAGTGATATACAAAGAAAGAAAGGCAGAATCTGGACGGCCTAATGATGAACCTGAACCCATGCAAATAGGGAGTATAAGAGGTCCCCTTAGTGACGAGCAACATCAAGGTCGAAGACAAACAATTATGTCTTTATTGTGGTAAACCAGGACACTTCTTGAGGGACTGCCCAGTTAAGCCTAAAAGACGTAGCGAGTCGGGAAACTGCTCAGCCCGAGATCTATGGAAACCAGGTCATCGGGTAGATCAGGTTTAATAGTCTCCCAACTCTTAGCTCAAGATAAAGCACTGTCCTCTCCTCGTCATTTTTTGTTAACAGCTCAACTATCATGGAACAATAGGACTTTGGAAGTCCAAATCATGATCTACTCTGGTGCTACAGGGAATTTCATGGATATTCGATGGGCAAGACAGATGAATATTACTATAGAGCCAAAAGGTAATAGATGAGGTAAAAACCATTAACGGGAGTAGCATAAAATCTGGTCCCATTACCCATGCTGCTGCGGAGTTGTTACTTGTTATACAAAAGCATCATCAAGAGACAGTGCAGTTTCATCTCATTCAATCACCTCAATTCCAGGCTATTTTGGGAATTCCAAACAACCCGGATATCGATTGGTGTAAACATATTTTGTCTTTTAGTTCTGAAGTGTGTAAGAACCATTGTCTTTCTGCCCCAGTACCACAAAAAGAGATCGCAGCAATCACAGCATCTGGCATACCTGAATTACCTTCTTGTTACTCAGATTTGGTAGAAGTTTTTAACAAAGAGAAAGCCTCTGTTCTCCCACCCCATCGACCCTACGATTGTCGAATTGATCTGATTTCAGGTGCGCAAATACCATGTAGTCGTATTTATGCTTTGAACGAAAAAGAAAACCTGTATCTGCGAGAATATCTGGATGAAATGCTTCACCTAGGTTTCATAAGACCTTCTTGTTCTCCTGCTTCTTCACCTCTATTTTTTAATCCATAACGGGAGGGAGGTCTCAGATGCTGCATCGACTATAGAGCCCTCAATAACATAACCATAAAAAAGCAATACCCTTTGCCACTCATTCAAACCCTGCTTGATCAGGTTCAAGATTCCCATATATTTACCAAGCTTGACTTAAGAGGAGCCTACCATCTAGTAAGGGTAAAGAGGGAGATGAGTAGAAAACAGCATTCCGTACTAAGTTCGGTCTTTATGAGTATCTGGTGATGCCTTTTGGCCTCTGCAATGCACCTTAAGCTTTTCAGTTCTTTATTAATGAGGCTTTAAGAGACATGTTGGATATTTATGTATAGCATACATTGATGACAACTTGATATATTCTTCAACTACTGAACATGTGAATCATGTGAGAGCCGTGTTGGAATGGCTAAAAGTCAACCATTTATACGTAAGGTTGGATAAGTGTGAATTCCACACACCAACAGTAGCCTTTTTGTGTTTTGTGATATCCTCGGATGGGGTGAGTATGGATCCTCCAAAAATAAACATTATAATCAGCTAGCAGCCTCCTCCTTCTATCAAGGGAGTACAAAGTGTTTTGGGGTCGCCAATTTTTATAGGCGATTCATGGCTGATTTTGCAGCTTTGGCAACTCCTATCACTGCACTGCTGAAGAAAGGGGTTACCTTCAGTTGGTCTTCTGCTGCAGATGAAGCATTTTATAAGTTGAAATATGCCTTTGTTACTGCACCTGTTTTGAAACATCCTGACTCATCTCAGCCTTTCATAGTAGAGGCTGACGCCTCCAAAGTAGCCATAGGAGGAGTATTTTCCCAAAGGAATCAAGAGAGGGTTATTTACATCCTGTGGCCTTTTATTCACATAAATTGACTCCCACAGAACAAAACTACTCAGTAGGAGACAGAGAGCTCCTTGCCATTAAAAGGGCCTTTGAAGAATGGCGCCAGTACTTGATGGGTGCTCTACATACTGTTACAGTCTTCACTTGTCATAGGAATTTACAGGTTTTAAAGGCAGCTCGAGCTCTGTCCATAGCACAACTACATTGGACTCACTATTTCAGTGATTTTGGTTTTCTGATACTGTTTCAAGCAGGCAAGAAGCATGGAAAGGCAGAAGCCTTGTCACAATTCGGTTATGAAGAGGTAGAAATGTCAAAAGACCACTCCTCTATTATAGCCCAGGAACGCATTTTAGGGGACATTTGTTCTGAAGAGAATAATTTACATCAAGTACTGCAGGCTCAGGATTGCAAAGAAATCAAAGAACTAGAGCAAAAACACATGGGTCTCAGAATACAAAACCTGCTAAATATTCAAGGGGGTCTGGTCATACCTACACTACCATTACAGAAGCAAGCGTTAGAATGGGCACATGCACTTCGGTTATCAGGGCATCCAGGGTATAAAAAAAGCCATAGACCTCCTCAAAAGATCATTTTGGTGGCCTGCAATGGCCCAAGACACGAAACAATTCATACAAAGATGTCATGTCTGCACTCAGAGTAAGAGCTCTCATCAAGTCCCCGCTGGATTGTAAATCCCAATGCCCACATCTCTTAAACCATGGTATTCCATCTCTTTGGACTTCATAGTGGAGCTACCACAGACTGCTCAGGGCTACACAGTTATTCTAGTGGTGGTAGATATGCTGACAAAAATGTCTCACTTTATTCCATTACGAACACTACCTACATCCACAGAGTTAGCCCACATCATTTTACAACACATAATGGGATTACATGATCTTCCTTTTGTGATTGTATCCAATAGGTGTCCCCAATTTGTATCTAAGTTTTGGAGATGGTTGGGTATGTTGTTACATATTGATGTTTGTCTTTCCTCTAGCCACCATCCTCAAACCGATGGTCAGGCGGAACGATTTAACCAATGTCTTGAGCAATATTTGCGATGTCAGTTGTTACAATCTTCTGATGAATGGGATACCTTTTTGTGGACAGCTGAGTTTGCAGTTAATAACGGAATGCACTCTTCAATTGGCCTATCCCCTTTTTATTGTATCTATGAATTTCATCCTCGATCTCTGCCTTTACCTCCCTCTGATTCTACCCCACTCCTGCAGCCCAGGAGTTAGTGGAACACATACATGACATGCAGAAATCTGCCCAAATCAATTTGTGTGAACAAGGGAAACGCGGATCTTCATCGTCGACTCTCTCCTAATTATGTGGTGGGAGACAAGGTGTGTTTGTCCACACCTAACATAGCTCTGAAAGGAACCCGTAAGTTCAAGCCACGGTTTATTGGTCCTTACACAATTATAAAGGTAGTGAATGCAGCGCCCTTGAAATTGGACTTGCCCTCCACACTGAAAATCCATCCTGTTTTTCATGTTTCCCCTTTGGAACCAGTGGTACCAGGTACCATGTTACCTGTTCGACCCCCAGAGATATTTGGAATCATGGAAAATTAATTTAGAATATGCTTCCTCATTTGTCCGTGCTGTTTAATGTCATACTCATAACAGAGTTTAGTCAGGTGCCATACATAAAATGATTTAACTGGTATTGGAATTTAGCAATGATTCAATAGTTTAAATTATCACCATTGAGAACTTATCACACCGAAAGGCACAGGACGGCCTATTGGTCAAAAACCATGAAACTTTGGAAAAAAAGAAAAATCTGGTGTAACAAATATACACATATACACAATTGTATTAATGGTTGTTTGTATGTCTTCCACCTGGTTGAAATATGTTTTGTCTTTGTGACTTTCACAAACAAATTAATCAAACCAATAGTCTTAGTTTTTCTAATGGAGGGTCCTTTAAAGAATCAAGTGGAGTTGAGGTGCTAGTCCACAGTTCTTCAGTGGCCATCCTGTATGTGCACGTGAAACTGAATGTTGTGGAATTGCTGTGCAGGTGCAAAGAAATGCCAATTTGATCTAAGTCATTAAATGCTGAGAAAAGAGTACAGATTCCAGATGAGAATGCTTTAAAAGAAATCACGATTTAGCCATGGTAGTTTTTACTATTTTATTACTTGGTGTTTCTAAAATACTTTTCTGCAATATTTCTTCCTGCATCAACTACTGACCACCAGAATTTACTCAGCAGAGAAATGACCTTCACTAAGAATCACTGACATCCAGTGGGAATTGCCAACAGCAGTATTATTTGGCCCAGCAACAAAAAAAATTGCAAGTAGCAGGGCTTGCCACCAACAGGAATCATTGACCTCCAGTGCAATGTTCCTCACTGACAACCTGTAGAAAATGGCCAGAGCAGAAGCCATTGCTTCAACAGAAACTGTCATAAAAGGCATGTTCACCGGCGGTGGTCATTGAGTCACTGACCACAGCACGAACCAAATCAGCTGTCATCAGTAACCACCAGCAGGAATTACCCTAGAAGCCTTCATTGACCCATTAGAATATGAATGACCCTCTGCCAGTAGTAGCTTCACAGAAAGTAATAATTGATCAACATCAACAAAAACCCAGCTAACATTACCTCAGAAAGCATTCACCATGAAGTAATCATTTATCCCTGACAATCATTCCCCAGCAATCAATGTCCCCAAGAGGAACGGCCGGTGCACCTTAATAGACGAATGCAGGCATGAATTTGTAAGTGAAGTTAACCTCGGTATTCAGAGAAAAGACGGCAGAACTAGATGCCAGGCATTTGAACACACCAAAATAAACCTTTCTTTCTCCAGGGACAGCTAAATGAGATAAAAAAGAAAACTTGAAACAAGGAAAGCTAAGAAAGTCAGGACGAATTCTGACATTACAGGGCGGCAAAACTAAGGGGCATATTTAAACAAAAGTGGCGGAGCGCGGTTAGCTCCAAAATAGCTAACGCCGCTCTCTGTCACTTTAGAAACGCAGGTATGCGCCATATTTACAAAATTATGCTGCACCCTGCGTTTCTCCCTGCACTCGCACTAAATTCAGCTGCCTAGCGTCAACGCAGGCACCCTTGCAGCATAGTGCAAGGGTGCCTGCATTGAGGGAATGATTGTTTATGTGCAGGAAGGTGTCCCTTCCTGCACATAAGCATTCCAGAATGGCGATTTGAAACTGCTGTCTGAGCTGCATTGTGCAGCGCACATAGAAGTTGAAAATCTTAATTTTTAAATGATTGTTTATGTGCATGAAGGGACACCTTCCTGCACATAAACAATCATTCATGGCATTTTGCTGTTTCTATGTGTGCTGCAAAATGCAGCACACATAGAAAAAGCAACAACAAGGAGAAATTAAGCATTTCTCCTCGTTTCATCATGTTAAGACCAGGTTTTCCCTGGTCTTGATTTTGGTGCTGCCCCATATTTACGCCACCCTTGTAAATATGGGGCATCATCAAAATCAATGGGTGTTGCAGCGGAACGCCCACTGCAACACCCATTGCCCACCCCTTTCACTCTAAGTATAGCGTGAAAGGGTGCCTTATTTACAAGGCAGCGTTAAGCCACGTTAAGTGGCTTAACGCTGCCTTGTAAATAAGGCAAAGCCCCTATCGCCACAGGAACATCTTTAAAAGTGATGTTCCTGTGGGGATAGAGGCTTGTAAATATGCTCCTGAGGGTCTTATCTTTAGTTTGATGGACAGGATCTTCTGTCAAAACGTAGAGGATAGCCAGTCCGCCGTGTTACAAACGTCACATGAGTCAGCTATAAAACACTTGTAATACGTCCAACGGGACATCTGCTGAGTTTAGTTTAGCACGGAGTGCTGTAAATGGGCAGGTACGCCCCAGTACGGAATACCTGCACTCCTTTAATTTGTAATGGAGAATATCTGCACTTCTCTGCACTGTTACAATACATTTAATAGGAGAGTACAGGCACTTCTCAGGAACAAACAGGTACTCTAAATAATGAGTACCTGCACTTCTATATTCCCGTTTAAAGCACTGCCCTCCCCACACTTTAAATAAGGACGTACATTACAGTCCTTATTTTCTGCATACTAGGACATCCTACAACCTTACAACAGGAACACAGGAGACACAGATGGAAGAAGGTTTTTTATTCTGAAAGTTTCAGCATGATTGATTTGTTGAATTAAATGTCAGAAATGAAATACCTCAAGCACACAGTGCCTATGTATTTTGAACCAAAAATAGAGCTTCTGTTTTGTACTCTTTTTGTGTAACTGGCATATTGAAAGAAGAAACAGCTTCCTACGTCGGATCATTAAATCATCACACAGAAATGTCAATATTCTTGCAAGCAACAATTACGGACACCAGCAGAACTGAAATATTACCTCTGACAACAGCACGAACTTCCCCAACAGTATTTATTGATGCTCAACTGGAACCCCCCTAGAACATAGATCATTGTCCTTGCAGGCATTACACTGGCAGAGATCTTTAGTTCATGCAGAGATTGCTTTAGTATTAGCAATTATTTGGATTGCTCTCAGCAGCAACCATTGACCCCAAGGAACGTTCCTGAGCACAAAAATCCTTTATCCCCTCACCCACCAGAAAGCACCCTAGCACCAGGTGCCAGAGAACCAACGTAGAACATATTGCCTCCAACATATAGCACAAGCACCAGGACCAGGGCCGGACTGGCCGTAGCGGGCACCGGGCGTTTTCCCGGTGGGCCGCTAGGGTGGGGGCCGGTTTTGGGCCCCTGGGGGCCGTTTTTGTTACCGGGGGTCGGAAATATCGGCCCCCTGTAACAAAATCGGACGAAAACGGCCCTCGCAAACTGCTCGGCTGCACCCCCCTCACCCCAGGGGGTGCCAGCCGAGCAGTTTGCCAGGGCCGGTTTCGGTTCCCAGTCCGGCCCTGACCAGGACTCAATGACCTTACAGTGACCTGACTTGCTGATCCCCTCTCTGCTTGGTGCTCTCGCTGCCACACTTCCTGCTTTCTAGCTCCAGGTTATGAAAGTGCACCTAAGGAGTTCACGTGCTTGATGATTACACTGTTAATAATCTCCCCTCTGTGTCTCAGGAGAAGGTCATACATGCAAACAGGGGAACATAGGGCCAGATGTACAAAGCCATTTAGCATTTCTTAATGGGCTGAATCACTAAATGGCCTTTTCAGATGTACTCAATGTCAATGGTAAACAATGTGCAAAATTAAAAAATGCATTAAAAAATACATTTTTTAATGTGACATGAAGCGCACATAGGGCATTAGGGCATATGTGCATGTGCACTACGCATTTCGGGCTGCCTCCAGCAGGGCCTTAAGGCCAGAGGAACCCTTGAGTTTGGATTTCCTATTAGGAAATCACAATTTAAGAAATGCAAAACGTTTCCTATTTTACCCATTGGTGGGAATGAATGGCATTTCCTATTTGCGATTGCCTAAGGAAATCACAAAATTAGTAGATATCATTTTGCATTTTATAAATAGTGAGTACTGTGGAATCGGTATTTAGGAAATGCAAAATACCATCTTCGTACATCTGGCCCATAGAAACTTGGAATACAGAATGTTGCTGATCTTCACGCACTAGCTAGAGGGTAAAGAAGTCTGTGCCATCACCCTTCAACTTTGTGAAGGTAATGATCTTAGATTCTTAGGTTCTCTCTCTCTCCATCTCTCTCTTCTCTCTCTCTCCTTTACCAAACTGGCTATAAACTGAGGGTCTTGGCGGCGAAAGCACACGTGAGAAAAATGTGCCAGTGGTAGCTGGTGATGTACAAGGGTGGCTAGGAGATGCCCGTACTTAGTTGTTAGTGCTGTGTACTCAAGTGCACCAGATTGTGAATGGAGAACACACAGAAACTCGTAAGTTTGGTCTCCATACACTTTACAGCAGATTTACCATTCTTTAACGCATCGCAGCATGGCAACTTGCTGCATTGCATGAAAGGGAGATGGCAGAAATGGTCCATATTTAGAAAGATATGAAGCATTTCTGCTCTCTCCTTGTGCTAGTGCTCTGTGTGTTGCCTAGAGTCAATGCAGGCACCCTTGCACCATAGTGCAAGGATGTCTGCATTAGGGGCAGGATTTTTTTTTGAGCAGGGAAAGGCACCTTCCTGCACAGAAGCAATCCTTAGGGACATATTCCTCTTTCTACGTGTGCTGCAGATGCAACACACATTGAAAGAGGAATTAACGAGGAGAAATAAAGATATTTTTCCCCGTTACGCCTCTGTTGAGTAGGCGCACCACTTTGGTGCAAACTCAGGTTTACAAGTTTTGTAAATCACAATCCTATGCACACGCATCAATTTACATTTCAATCATATGGCAGTAATTGCAACACGTGTTTCGTCATTCGGCAGTAACGCCGCAACTTCTTCAGAGCTGTCTGGCTTGTCGAGAAATGTAAATTGATGGGTGTGCATAGGATTGTGATTTAGTTTGACTTTCACCCTACGGTTGAGTATTTGAGGGTTTAGGGTGATTCCCCTCCCCTAGTGCACTGCAAGTGAGCAGAGGTGTATGCTTAACAACAAGACATAAATTGGCGAGCGCCAACGAACACCTAGTTTTAATTCACCTTAGCACGAGATTAAATTACAAGTTTTGTAAATCTGGGTTTCTATCAAAATACAGGGGTGGACAGTGCTTTAAATGGGCCGGTACTCACCGGTACGGAGTACCGGCACTTTTTAATTTTCGCCCCTTGAGTACCGGAACTTCTTCTAGGACAAGGAGAGTACCGGTACTCATGGGGGCCTTGCCTAGACACAGGTGGTGCTGCTCGCATTTTCTCCTGCCTCGGCAGCACTTTTCACACGACCCGCTCCGATTCTGCAATCCTGAGCTGAGCTCGCACAGGAGCGCCAGAACAGCAGCTCTTGTCACCTGGACACAGCAATCTTGTTGTGCTTCTCTGCAACTCTTCTAGCAGCGTGGGGCGGCAGGGTGTTTGGTTTACCCTTTGATCCTGCACAGTGGGAGTTTAGAGCCCATCATAAAACTAATGGACGAGGATGTGGGGCGCATTCTTTAGGCAGTACAGCTTTTTAGCATGCCATTGTTTTAAATGACTGAAAATGTTAGTTCATCAACAATTTAAATTACGCATTTTTACTTGCATGTAAATCCCCGCCCTTGCTGCCACTTGTATGATTGCCCTCAAACAAAAAAAACACCTTAAAGGCAACACAATTTTGTTTGGTTTGGTGCATTTAAACGACAAGACGACCCGCAAGTGCTACTGTCGCAAGTGCTACTGTTGTTGCCTTTTCAAATAGATCTACAGTACATTAAATTGGGAGGTGCCGGGGCAGAGGCAGAAGGAAGGGGCGAGCCAGGGTGCTTTATCAAGAGCGCAGAGTTCCTGTGTCAAGCCCATACAGTAGACCCTGGGGTTTAAAAGGTAATTGAGCAGACCCCCCACACCCTCCCCAACCCCATGAGACAATAGACGTCCTTCAATTACTAAATGCTGGGCGCTCTGTGTGCGGAAGAGAAGAGGGCAGGAGGCACTTATCTGCCAAAAGCATAGTTGTAGGTTTTATTATTCGTAGCTCGACCACTTATCAAACTGTAATCTTGATTCTTAGGCAGATGACTTGTTTCCTCAAACTGAACGTAAATGGTGCTTTGAGATGGCCGTGTTTCATGTGTCCGGTAAAAAAGGTCAGCAAAGGTGCGAGGAGTTCCCCTTCAAACTTTTTGACCCTCTTTAGTAACCTGTATAAATGCTGAAAGGCTGAATTTTTATCAGGGCAGACAAAAGTTACTTAAACATTGGTGGTTTTGCGTCCAGTTGTATACAGTTGAGTGGCCTCTTTGGTGACCGGCACCATTGTAGCAATCTCAGCAGAGAGGCCAAGAACTGAATAAGCCCCAGTGCTCTCCATTTTGGCAGACATACCTCAGCAGAACGCGAGGGTGGGGGTGCATGTTTTTGCAAATGTGGCTCGTCTGTGTTCTCGTCTGGTGCCTTTCACACTTCCCAAAATGCCCCAAGGGCTGCGAGGCTTTCAGCCGACAGTGTGCACTCACACAACTGGGCAAGTCAATTCTTGTGGCTGATGCCCAGGTGTATTGACATGGCCTGCCAGGATGGCTATGATGCCACTGCCAGGGGTTTGAGGCGGGGGTGCCCCTGATACAGAGCATTTCGGGTGGTGGCCTTTCCAACAACAGCGCCAATCTGAAGACTGCGCCATTCTGACCTTCTTGGTGGCCCTTGCTGCCACTTGTATGATTAAAGGCAACACAATTTTGTTTGGTTTGTTGCATTTAAACCCCTTGTTTCGTATGGGAAACCATACATAATCCAAATGAGACAGGCAGCTCCATTGAATGCCTTACACTTTCTGACAGTTCTAGATTTTTGTTGGTAATGCTTTTGCATGCTGGGACTCGTAGTTCCCCTTTCTCATAAGTAAGGGTTTCTAAAAATTCCAGCATGCAAAGTTTTGATGGCAAAATTCAGAGACAGTTTTGAACATACCATTAGTAGTAAATGCTTTATAAATGATTATTAGGGCAATAACCATTGGACAGATACTTCCGATTTTTTTCACAATGCACTTGGATTTCTTGCATATAAAGTTTGGAAAGGTTGAAAACCTAGCCCCGCCTCTGGCTCCGCCCCCAGTCCCGCCCCACACTCCACCCCCCAGTCCATCGCTCCTTTTGGAGAGTACCTGCACTTATTTTTTTCCATTTAAAGCACTGGGGGTGGATGCATGGGAGCGTTCATGCTCTAACCATGTAAGGCCTACTCGACGCAAAGTAACGCAAAGAGGCGCTATGTCAGTCAAATTATCAGTCAGACAATATTCACCCTCTCCCAAATTGAATGATGAATAATAATTGTCTAAGAGATAAGAAAATATGAAAGTAGAAACATTTTCTTGTTTTTAAAAATGTACACAGGTATCTAGTCCATTCCGACCGTTAGCAGTGCTTTTTTGGCATGAATTAAAATCCATCATTACATTTTCGCATAGCTGACTAGTAGCCCTATGTCACGTGTGATACCTTTCAGCAGCCACGTTTTTTTTTGCCAACATCACTTTGTATTCTAGAACTTGCATGTCGATACAGACAACAGGACAAATATAACTGCATGTCCCACAACACAACCTGATGTTGGTTTAAAAAAAATCCAGAGCTGGCACTAACGATGGTATATCCAGCCAGAATTATTTTGCATAAAACGAACAATGCTTATCTTCAGACATATGAATTTTTGTATAGTAAGAAGAAGAAACACATATGGTATGAAACGACATGTAAGTTTTGTTTGTGCAAATACGTACTTCTATTTACGTCATGCATAAAAACAAGGTCCATGACAGGCAACGTTTACACTTATTGACGTTGTGCTGGGAAAGAAAATGCATGGACTGAACTGACGGTAGATGTGACTGAAATGTAGACTGTGTGGCAGATAGAAAGTTTTAGTAACCAGGAGCTTGTGACCGAGAGAACGTTTGAGCATTTGATGGATAGATCGTGCCAGAAATGAAGAGAGACAAGAATAGAAACAGCATTAAATACTTTCAAGAAAAGAAAAGAGAGAATACGAGTAACAGAATGCGTTGTTACCTTATGGTGTTGTGTTGCATTGTGTTCGTCTGCAACTGAAATGTGGTCTCGCGTACAGGTAGGAGACCGATTTTTCCGTTTGAAAGCAGCGGAGCCCGCGTTATAGCTCCTGCAGTCCTCGCGAGAGGTGAATGAATGAAAGCATCACAAACGAAACAAGCCAAAATACAAAATAGGAGTAGCAGTGAATGTGCAGCAGGGGGAGCTACAAGCAAGAGAATCAAGTAGCGGCAACAAAACGACAAAGCATGGTCTACCTAGCACGATTCTAAGGCCCTAATTAGGAATGGGTTGGTTTTAGGGCCTTATATATCGCACCTAATTTATAAAGATACTATGGGCTACGCGTGCATCACTTGCCCAAAAGTATTTTCTGAACGAATGAAAGTCATGTTTATGATTCACAAACGTTGATTCACATTTGTGAAAAGATTTACTCTTCCCCCGGTGGGAGGTGTGGGTTTCGGGTAGGGACAAACTTGGGAACCAAAGCAGCCTTGTCAAAAATGCTCAAACCAGCCCCTCCCTTTCTCTCCTTGTACAATCTCTCTCTTTCCATCCATCCATCAACGTTGTCTCTCTCCATTTCTCCTCTCTTTTCCCCCTCTCTGATCGCTTCTTTCTGGCC
The DNA here is from genome assembly GCA_963921515.1 of Calotriton arnoldi. Lineage (NCBI taxonomy): Eukaryota > Metazoa > Chordata > Amphibia > Caudata > Salamandridae > Calotriton > Calotriton arnoldi. The sequence continues at coordinate 943,575 of CAWUFW010006713.1, forward strand.
GCCACCTCCCCTCTCTTGAAGCTTCTTCTGAGCCTGCTGTGATAAACCTCAGGAGCTGGGGAAAGTGACAGAGGCACTAAGAGCGGCCCTGGGCGATCAAACCTTGCTTTCAAGTGCTACAGCCTGTAGTGTGCGACACTAGCGGGGGTGAGGCCTACCCCGAACCCCAAATCAGTGGACACGCACACCGTGTCAAGGAGTGTGGCAGGAAAGACCCCGAGCGGTCTTTCGCCGTTTATTTATCTCCTCGGGGCGAGCCCGCCCTGAGAAGTGGTGCGAAAGCAACAATGTATAGGAGAGCCCAGATGGCTCTCTACATCCCTCCTTTTCTTTAGCAGCTACCAATCACATTAACTTCCTGCTCAAGGTAAAACACACACAAAGTTTTGTAGCCATTGGCTGGGTGCAGGGTTTGGCTGGAGACCATACCTCTGGCTCCGGGAACTGGAACTGGACCCTGCTTCTGCTGGACTGCAGGTCAATGGCGCACTCGGGACACCCTGACAGGGTGCGCCATTGGCGTGATCGGCTCCACCAGCCTTTGCCTACTCTTGGCTTCTCCCAGGCGTCGGTGCACGTGGCAACATGTCATTCAGGGGTTCTACTGCCTCTTCGAGCTCAGTGGGCTCATCCTGATCTGGGCTGGGCCCAGGCACCTTCTTGAACCAGGACACATTCCTGTTGACCACCCGCATGCCTCTCTGCGCGGAGACTGTAGTCCCCTTGATGCCGATGACCCTCCATACTTCGGGCTCATACGGGGTCCAAGACTTCCAGCCCGGATATCTGTCCTTCACTACCACATAGTCGCCCACGCACAGTAATGGTAACTCGGCACCTCGGGCCAGACTTGCCTTCCGGTTGGTATTCTCCCTCTGGGTCTGCACTGCTGCGCCGTCCCTTTCAGTGGGGCTCCAGGCGGGATCTGTCGGGATGCTGTCTCGCGGGGCCCGCCTGAAGAGCAGGTGAGTTGGTGCCCAGCGGGTGGTACTGTGCGGGGTCTGCGGATACGCATCGAGGAACTGGTGCAGTTATATTTCTGTATCCTCCCCTCTTTCCACTGCGATTCGCAGTGCCGGGTTGAGAGTTCTCATAAATCACTCGACTCTCCGTTCGCTTGGGGCCATTGTGGCGTGATCTTCCGGTGTCGAATGGCCTTTCCTGCCAGGTACACCTGGAACGGGGGTCCATGGTCGGTCTTGATCTCTTCGGGGAGGCCTAGCAGCGCAAAAGTCATGTCAAGGGCTGTTTGGACCTGCGGGAATGCTGTGGACGTGAGCACTTCCATGATGGGAAATTTTGAGTGTGAGTCCATCAATATCAGAGTGCTGCGGCCGTCAGGGAAACTCCTGAAATCGATGCTCACTTTGGACCAGGGTGTTTCGCTGGGTTCTTCTGTGATGGCGGGAGCGGGGTCTCCGCCCGTGATGGCGCATGAGTGGCAGATTCAGACTTTCTCCTCCACCAAGGCATCTATGCCGAGGAACCCCACCTTGCAGTGTAGGCATGCTTTGGTCTTCGCCATCCCCTGGTGTCCGACATGTGCTAGGTCGACAACTTGGTCTTGCAGTTTCTTCGGGACCACAATGACATGGCCGAGCAGTACAACACCTTACTCACCTTCACTGAGCTCACTTCGGACCCTCCATAGTTGTTGTCTCGCCTGGTGGTCCTCAGCGTTTAGTGCCTGCGCGCCGTCTAGGAAGTGTGTCCAACCTCTAGCGAGCAGGGCCTCCTTCCCTCTCATCAGGTTTTCATCCAACGCTGTGGCTCTCCCAATTTCCCCCAGCGTCAGTGCCTTGGGGCACGCCTCTTGGGTGACCATCCTGATGAGCGCCTCTTCTGCTTGCGTTTGTCACATATCAGTCACGACGGGGTGCCGTGATAGGTAGTCGGCTGGGTTGTTGGCCCCAGGGCGAAACACGACCTCAAATCTGTACGCCTGCAGTTGGACCGCCCACCGTTCAATCCTGGGGGGAGCCAGCCTTGCGATTCCTGCGAAAAGGGGAATTAGTGGCTTGTGGTCCGTCTCTACTCAAAACTCCTGCCCATAGACGTATAGATGGAAGTGCTGGCAAGCTCACTTGATGGCCAGTGCCTCCCTCTTGATCTGGGCGTGTCGTAATTCTGTGTCTGACAGGGCTCGGCTGGCATATGCAATAGGGGCCCACATCTTGCTTTCACTTTCTTGGAGGAGAACGGCCCCCAGGCCGACGGGACTTGCGTCCACGACTAGCTCGGTGCGCCTTCCAGGGCAAAAGTACGCCATAACAGTCTTGTCCATCAGGGCAGTTTTGATGGCCTGGAATGCTGTGTTTGCTACCGGGGTCCACTCCCAGGCAGCTCCGCTGCATGTGAGTGCTCGTAGTGGTTCAGAGAGGGAGGCCAGGTTCGGTATGAATCTGCCACAGTATGTGGCCATCCCCAAGAAACTGCAGACTTCGGTTGGCGTGTTGGGAGTTTGGGCCGACCAGATGGCTGTTGCTTTCTTCGGATCCACCCGTAGCCATTCCGTCGATAATATGTACCCAAAGAAGTCAACGGACTCCTGATAGAAGGAGCACTTTGCCTTGTGGAGGGTCAGGCCGCTGTCTGCCAAGCATTGGAGAGTGGCTCACAGGTGCGTGTGGTGTTCTTCCAGCGTGTTCGAGAACACTAGGATGTCATTGCTGAGGTTGATGACCCCCTGCAGGCCAAACAGGGTCTTCCTGATGGCGTTCTGGAGAACTTCAGCGGCCGGCGACACCCCGAACCTCAACCTCTTGTATCTCCTGAGGCCCACGTGGGTGGAGAATTTGGTGATGTACCTGCTTTCGGGTGCAAGCTCCAACTGATGATATCCAGCGTTCAGGTCGAGCTTAGAGAACTACATCGCCCCGTTGAGGTCTGCCACAATGTCGTCCATCGTGGGCGTTAGGCGTTGTTCCCTTTTGACGGCCTGATTGGGGAGGCGCATGTCCACGCACAGCTGGATGGCTCCGGGTTGTTTGGGCTTTGGCGCGATGACCAGCGTCGACACCCACTGGGTTGGGCCTGACGCACGCTCAATGATGCCCAGATCTTCGAGCGTCTTCAGTTCTGCTTCCACCTGCGGGCGTAGGTGAAAAGGCACTCTCCTGTGCCTCAGAGCCGTTGGCCTGATGGAGGAGTCGATATGCAGTTTGAACTGCTTTTCCTTGTCCTTGCCCAGGCCCTCGAACATTTGCGGGAACTCCTTCAGGATGCTGTCGGCATGGGAGTCATGTATCTGGTTTGTGAAGAAGACTAAACCCAGGTCTTTGGCTGTGTGGCAACTGAGGAGGGTGTCCTTCTTTCCTTCCGTGATGTGGAACTTTGCCCAAGTCGTGTGCTTGTCGATGACGACTTCCACTTCCATCGCTCCTCTTAGGAGTCGCAGGTGTGTCTTGCCATACGTGTATATCCTAGCCTTTGTGGGAGAGAGTGGGGGGCACGGTGATGGCGCTCATATTGCACCAAGTCCATGACATTCACCAATGCCCCGGTGTCGATCAGCGCTTGCACTGCGTAGCCAGCCACCTTGATGGAACACATGGAGGGGGTAGACTTCGCTCACCAGATCGGCCTGAAAATGATATGATGAACACGTCATTATCCTCACCCTCTATGACAAACCCAGGTCTTTGTAACGTGCTCTCCTCCTGGGTGGGGTGGTTGTTGATCTACAACTGTCTGATGTTAGGCGTGAGCCCACTTGGCTTGGTGAAGGTTGACCGGGATTTTCCGCTCCTGCACACCCTCGCAAAATGGTTTTGTTTCTCACACCGGGAGCAGACCTTCCCTTTGGCGTACAAAAGACCTGTTGGGGAATGTTCGGCTCTGCAGTTCCCACAAGGTCCGCCCATCTGTGCCTTCGCGTTGGTGCGGGTCGGGTTTGGTCGCCTTTCAATGGCCTCGACTCTCTCTTCCTTGACTTGTACAGGCCGGGGAGTGTATGACGTGGCGGCGCTCCTGTTGAGGGCAGCTTCCATCTCATCCGCTCAGGAGTTTGATAGCTCGTGTGACCTGGCTAGTACGAGGATGTCGTCCAGTGACATTCCTGGTTGGCGAAGGATTAGCCTCCTGAGTAGCACGGGCTGGCACCCGTAGATGATCTGGGCTCTGATCTCCTCTGTTTGATCCGCAAACGTGCATGTGCTTGCTAGCCATCTTAGTCGGGCGTAGAACATATCCACTGATTTTGTCTCTGACTGCTTGGCCTGTCGTAACCTGAGCCACTCATAGTCTAGGTTGAGCTGAGGGTCGAAGTGTCGATCCAACCCTGCCACCGCAGACTCATAGTCATTTTCGTCCCCGGTGTTTGGGAGCGTTTCGAAAAGGTCATACAGTTCTCCACCCCCATAGTGTATTAATAGCGATCTCTTTACCGCCCCGTCTGTCTCTCTCGTGCCCCTGAAGTAGTGGTTGAGGCGCCCTATCCAGGCCTTCCAACGTGGGGCTGCCGTCGCGGGGTCGGCAAGTTCGCTGAACGGAGGGAACGGGGTCACTGATGCGTGGCTGTAGAATTGGAGTGGCACCTGCGTGAGGGCCAGAAGCGCCTGCTTGAGGGTCAGCAGTGCCTACTTGAGGGCCAACTATGCCTGCTTGCGGTGGCGTGCTCATGGTGGCTTGTCCTGCGGATGCTTGGCCTGTCTAGGCGAGTTGACAGTTGACCTGCTTCTCGAGGGAGCGTCCTTGTATGTTCCTCGCAGTCAGTGTGACGTGATGTATGACAGACACTCTTCTGTGTTTGGCTGTTTGTTTGTTGTGACTTTCTGGAGGTTGTTTGTCTTCTCCTCTTTATTATTATTTTTTTTCCTGTATTATTTTTATGTTCGTTTTGGCTGCTCTTGACCTGGAACAAAAAGGCCTGGTTACAACAAACACCCAATAAACCTGGATTCGAGCAGCGAAACGCGAACGCCCGGTCCCGGCGGTACAGGCGTTTCTGGCCACATTAGGCTGTGTGAGGGCTAGTCCCTCTCCGGTGAGTTGCTGGTAGGCGTCCACCTGGCAGCTACCCGGCTCAGCATACTATTGAGGTGGAGATGTGTCCCCGTGCCCTGATGAAATTGCTGCAAAATTCTAGGGCAATGAAACATGTCGGCCATTCAGGTTAAAATGGTCTAAACATGACGCTTTTTTAATTTGGTGTGAACACCAGTTAAGAAATAATAAATACGTATGATAGATGTTCACAACCTATTTTAATGGTGAGTGCAGTTGACTCTGTTTACACGTTACGGGGCTTAGATGGTAGATAGTTTACACCATTATTTTTACATCTTTCTCATTTATGGGTTACATTTTCACATTATTTTGAGTGAGGCCACACTTCTTTGTTCTTGTCATGAAAGTGCCAATGATGACAAAGTGAGCAAACTGGTGAGTACCTACCAGCAGCTCTGTTGACGTTGCTTACGTGAGGCACTTTCTGACCCACCTCACATTTTTTCACGATTTCTTTCCCTGCCACATCCTTAATTCTTAGGACAATTGGGAGGGATGTTAGGTGCTCTTGACCTGGAGCCAGTTTGTTTATTGAGGATTTTTTTTTCCCTCTCTGTGTCCCTGGTCTTGACTGTGCGTGTGTTACTCCCTGCAGTATCCCAGCGTGTTTATGTTCAGCCTCACCCGTGGGGCCCAGCGTGCTCACCTCAGGCCTTTCCTCTGGATGCAGGCACTCCTACGCCACACGGTATCGGCCTCTTCCGGCCAGAGTGCACGTGCGGGGAGATCGGGGGGGGGGTGCCCCAGAGACGAAAGTGGCCTTTGAGGGCCGCAGCGCAGCTTCTTGCTGCCAGCGGCGATGAGGTGCACAGGGGGTCTCAGCAGGGACGCATCATGTCCCGGGTTGTGTGCAGGGCGGGAGGTCCACAGCTGATGCACGGATGGCGGCAGCCGAAGAGACGCTCCACCGGGCAGCACGCCAGGACAGCGCTGAGATACACTGCGCCAACCGGAGCAGGTGAGTCGGCGAGGCGTGGGTCCAGTACCGGCCTCGTCGCCAATGTAGTGTGCGACACTAGCGGGGGTGAGGCCTACCCCAAACCCCAAATCAGTGGACACGCACACCGTCTCAAGGAGTGTGGCAGAAAGACCCCGAGCCGTCTTTCGCCGTTTATTTATCTCCTCGGGCCGAGCCCGCCCTGATGAGTGGTGCGAAAGCAACAATGTATAGGAGAGCCCGGATGGCTCTCTACACAGTCCACCAGTGAAATGCCCGGTGGAATAAAAGGCCAGTCCAGGCCTGGTTATGGTGTAGGAATGCCTTAGAAAGTTTAGGAACATCCACCAATATGCTTTCTTATAGGTGTTTAAAAACGTTTTTACAACCCATTTCCACCCTAAAAGCAGTCAGAGATTTACACCATGCAACAGCAAGAATAAATATGTTTCTAGTGTGAGAATGGATGGGGAACTCCCCCCTAATATTGTTGGAGTGTGAGAGGAAAAATCCATCGATGAAGAAAAAAAACAGTTTCTAAGTGAAGTTGTATCAGTAAGAGCTACATGTGCAGATGCTTACAAGTGCATTATGAACTTTCACATATGCGGAAATGCCTTTGCGTTCTAGTAAAAGGGAATCCGTAAAAGTTTGAAATCTCAGGCAAACTCCTGGAAACCTTTGAGAATTCCCCCAAAAATTAAAGTTACTTCAAATATAAGGGGAACGTCTCTGAGAATTTGGAAAAAAGGTCAAAGCAAATGAAAAGAAAAACACATAACCCTCATTGCCATCGGGGAAGATTGAAAATAAGACTGGGAGAAATTTAATATTTAAAAAAGCGTATCGAGTAATTCTAGACCCATCGGTATATTGGCAGAGCAGGGCAGTCAAAAGGAGAAGGTTGCAGAGGAATGCAGAGTAAGCACTCGTATGTCTCAGGTGATGCGCTTTCCTGGGGTCCGCGCTGCTTCTTCAACTAAAGTTATATATTGTGTTTTTGTATAAACAAGCAAGCCTGAACACCGCTCGTATGCTGGACATTCCGATCGCGGGTGGGGTCGTGACGAGCTCAGCTCGTCATGCGCACAGCGCTACCGCGCAGCATGACGAGCTGAGCTCGTCATGAGCACGGAAAGGGTTAATAAAGAGGAAGCTTATGTGGCTGTACCTGCAGATGGCGCCAAAGGTCATATTTGCTCTATCTTCAAATAAATACCAACAGATGCTTCTGGCACCCAGCAAACTGATTTCAAACACTGCTACTTATAAATGAAGGGAAACCTCTTCTCACTAACTACAATCACTGGGAAAATTACAAGTAAGACACAGAACAGGCGAGGCAACTTGTGGGCGAGAAAACAAGAATTTAGCTGGGTAAAATAAAGTATTTCAGTGGAAGCTTTGCTTTTCACCCGCGTTTAGGGTTAGGGATGGTTAGTATGTTAAAACTCTGCTCTGTAGTTACTTAAAGGTGCTCGCAGCAATGGGTCAACGGCTCCAAATTAGCGGAGGCTAGATTTTGGCACAGAGTTCGGGACAGACAGGAGTCTGACCCTTGGAAGCAATGGGGGTGTTGTCCCATTGGCACAAAGGGTACACAGAGGCCCCACACATAACCTATTTGTGCTTATAGATCCAGCTAGTGTTCAAACCAGTTAGGCGCTGAACCTCTGCACAGCATGGCAGGATCAAGCGACTCCCCTAGTGAGTTTTGAAATCACCTCTTCCAGCATCCAGGCCACTGAGAGAGCGCGGTGATGGAACTGTGCTTACAACACAATGGATGGGCGCTTGTCGTACAATGAAGGCCAATTGTAAATTCCCATAAGGGTAAATAACGATAGCAAATATTCCACAGTCTGAATTGCAACTGCTTCGATAGAAACTGCCCAGCCTGAACTTCTAGCCCATGTCCTCAGTGAATGGGAACTTTAGCAGGTATGAACTTACTTGCATACAATTAGTCGTTGTGTGTAGTGGCAAAGTGTGCAAAAACTCCAAGCACTGGAATGGGGTCCTGAGTAGTTAATGATGACTGAGGTTAATTAAATCATTCAACCATTCAATTCTGTTTCTCAGTGAGACGTCTTCAGTGTGACGAGTATATCAAAGCCTTAGTCCAATTCTTTTTTTTTAGTTTAAAGAGGAGTTTATTAAATAAGATTGCAACAAGCATTACATAATCATAGCAAAAGTTGTGAGTATAAGGACAATAACAGGAGTTTTGCAAATAAACACAGCATATCACTTAAGCAAAATGAGTTGCATATAAATAATCATGAAATACGGGTAAGAGGAGAAACGAGAGAGAAATCAGATTAAGAAGGAGTGTGATAAAGTAAACAGTATCTGATGGGAGTAGAGGTGAGGAGAGTGAGAAAACAAGTGTAGGAATATATAGTCAGTATTAATGATAGAGCGAAATGTTCTTGTGAATTGTAGGGGTGCATCATAATCACTGATAGGCCGCACCCACATGTATTCAGACATATATTCATTTATATTCAGTTGTATACTCATGCATGTTTAGTAAAGAATGAATAGTTCACTGAGAGAAAGTGAACTCAGCAGCATAATGGTGTTAGGATAACGATGTAATGTAATGCTTATTGAATTGTGTGAACATAATGCATAGAGGAATTAGTTTGTGTGTAATGTAATTGCAGTAGTTTAAACGTGCACCATATTAAAGTTGCACATGTAATTCGTTGTTTGCATATGAATCGTAATGAAAATGCTTATGGGGAAAAGTAAGATGTGTGTTTAAAAGTCATATGTAAAGGCCTGACTACATATATGCTTAGGAAAGGCCTGGTTTATTCTTATGTTAGCTTATTTTTGTAGGTCGAGAAAAGATTCTCTTGGTAAGGCTCTCTGGGCACAAACGGTAGATTTAATTTGCACAGTAGAAGGTTTCTGTTGAAAGTATCTTTTGTTGCAGGTGCAAGGACACATGTCTCGTTAGTAAGACTAACTCTTTGTTTTCAAAAGCTAGAGAGATGGGAGGCATGGTACGGGGAGTGAAATGGAATTTAGGGATGATACTTTCAGCGGAGAAGGTGCCTGGGACTCAAGGTCATCGCAACCGTCCAGGATGAAGTAACCGTTTCGATGGAAAAGCACAAGAAAGAAGACCTGGCCAAGGAGGCGTGACAAAGGCGTGTACAATTGTATTGTGGTTTTGTATTAGGGATAGTGCCCTGAGGGAGGAGGCCAGAGAAGAGGTAGGGGAGACCAGAGAGAAGGACAGAGCTGAGCTTAGGTATTATGTGATTGCACTTCTTAGGAAGTCTTCACAGCTGACACCTTTTATTCACTCTTGCCTGGGAAAATCGTTATGCAGGGATGTCACTTAGCGTTAGTGTAGGGACAGCAATTAATTTTAAGCTTGTTTAGTTCAATGAAGAGCAACTTAGAATTTGGAGCAATCATAGTCTGGTTGATCCTTCTAGAACTTTCTATTCTCCTTATCTTGAGTCGGATGAAATTCCTGCGTAGATTATTATTTGTATTAGTGCCCATCTATTTCTTTAACCTCGTGTTGAGGTGCTTGCACGTTCAGTTATTTTTGGCGATAATAAATTCTCAAACTTGAATTCGGAGTCAGTGGTCCTTTCAGACAAAATGAATGCTGTTATATAACCAGATGAGATTCTCTCTTTTACACTATTCAACAGGTAAAAAGATCTTGGCGACCAGAAGGTTCTTATAGATAATTAGATAAGAATCGGCGTTATCAGTTGGTAGCAGAGTAGGATGGTTACCTTTGATGGTAAGGGGAGATCTAGAGCAAGATAGGAGATTAAGTTGCCCCATAGAGCTCGAGTGACGCAGATCCAGAGGACCGCGGGAGAAGGATGTCGGAGGTCGTGGAAAACTGACGGAGAGTGCCGGTGCGGCGGAAGTAGCAGTTCGTGGTAGAGTGAGTATGAAAAGAGTGATGTTTGGTAGATTGCGGTGTTTTATTGTTGTGTGATGTCTTGCGGAGTTGGAAAGAGAGTTGTGTGATTGAGAACCGGACCGTGAGCGCGCGAGGGACCGGGAGATTTATTGTGGTGTAGAATACACCCAGAGTTGAGAACGTTGACCAGAGGTTGTGGGGGTCACGAGACGTCATTGACAGACCCACTGAAGATAGGGAACATATGTGTGAGTGTGTGAATAACCAACGCAGGTCGTAGGTTATTGTGTGCAGAACATCGAGTGATTGAATCCTATCGAGTGTGTTAGAGGCGATTGTCCGGTCGTTTCGCGGACAGACGATTGCCAGATTGAGGTCAACAAGCTCAAGAGGCTGATCGGTCATTGGTAAGACTGACGGTCAGAGAGGTAATTGTTCGGTAGGACGGGCATTATTTCAGAGTATGATTGGGACAGGTGCGAGTGAGAACGAGTGAATTAGAAAGGAGGGGAACTGCTGCGAGCGGAGGAAAAGTGACGTCAGACAAGTGCCGCGCTGCGATAGGCCGGTTGGTGTGAGCCGCGCTGGTATTGGTGGAGTGAAATCGAGAAGCAAGAGCTGACATTTTGAGTGCAAATACGAAGTTGATTCATCATGAAATGTTTTAAAGTTTTACGGGAACTTTGTAGAGGCGATAGACATGTGGTGGTTCGGGAAGGAGAGGAAGCTCCTCCCGAGGATACACCAGCACATTATATGGCAAAGAATGTAGGATTGCATACTATAATTTGGCTTGAGAATTGGCATAAAATGACAGAAGCAGAGGGAGAATTGTCGTTCCCACGCTATGGTACTTTCAGGTTAGAGGTGTTGTACCAGCTAAAAAGTATAATGGCTTCTTTACGACCACTACCTAGACCAACACAGTTTGAGGCACTACATGCGTGGATAAGAGCAGCGTATGATAGGAAGAAGGACAGGTGCCAAGAAAGGGTGAAGAAATCGGTCAGGGCATTTCAAGATGCAAGGTGGGATGCATTGGAGAAAAGGTGGAGGGTGGAAACGATCGAAGGAGATAAGTTGTACCCATTGTTAGTACAAAATGGGAAAATAATAAGAATCGATGAGGACGACAGTGATCTAGATGACAGCTTGTTGGATAGGATGTTGGCAGAGAGGCCACCACCATTTAATCCAGACTCAGAAGAGGGAAAGCCGACCCCAGCAGTAACAATTGATGGGAGCCAGAATCAGACTAGCATGCGAGTAGTGGGAAGGATTTCCACAGGAACAGAGGGGGCAACGGCGTCTATGATAACACAGCCTCCTGTAGGGAACACAAGATTACCGGACTCCTTGACAGTACCGGGTACCATTGGCCCTATAGTACCGGTATATGACCCAGACCGAGTGAGAGAAGGGGGCTCCGTACCGATGGGAAGGGAGGAAGGAACCAGTGAGAGTGGGAATGGGTTCGGAGTAAGAGTGGTTCATTTCCCAAGACCAATAGACACAAGTACGCCGTTACCGGCTACTGCGGACTCTTCCTTTGGACAAGAAGAGGAGAGACCAGAAAGACCAAGGTCTTTGCGGGAATCTAAGTCAGCTTTGAGGATGTGGACACCAACAGTAACGAACCAAGAGGATAGGATGCAAGGAGATAGAGCACAAAACCTCTCGGAAGACAGACCAAGTTCCAGGAATATGATGGAAGGGAATAGGTCACAAGGACAGAATAGTGACTGTGATGAGCGGGATGGCTCGGGTTGTCGAGATGTACTGAGGAGTGCGGTACAGGCAAGGTTACTGGACGTAGTAAGATTGAAAGCAGAGGTAGACGAGATGATTAATGGAGGTCTGCCTTTGGAAAGGATAGAAATTTATGGATCAGATGAGCTGCTGTTTGTAGCAAAAGATGTGACTCGAAAAGCTAGGATGGCACATGATAGTTTGAAGGAATTGGCCAAAAGATATGAGGTAGACCTGAACAAAACTAAAGCGTTGCAGGGGCCACATAGATTACAGTACAGTGATCAGGAGCTGGAGGAGAAAAGACTAACAGGATTAAGGACACATACCAGAGATTTGATCGTAGGGATGAGGATATGGATTTTGTTGGACAAATGGGAAGAAAGGTGGTCCAAGAAGAAACCAGCAAAGAGAGCTGAAGGGGAAACGCCGCTCCAGGGGGGCGACGGGTGTTGGAAATTTTCCTTTACGGGAAGTACAGAATGGAGGGTACGTGCATGTGCCATGGAATAGAGGTGATTTGGCAGCATTTACAAATGATTTTCCTCGGCTGAGGGAAAAACCAGTAGAGTGGTACAAACAAGTTGAGCGGTTTGTGAAAATTTCAAAAGTATTGTGGATTGATTTGAACACTTTGTTTGATATAGTGGTACCAGGAGATTTGTGGACAGCTTGTAAAGTCGCTATTGAGTGGCCGACTTCAGAACCGGATAGAGAGGCGGTTACAAATGGTCCATCACCCCTAGTTATGAAAAAGTATGAGCAGGTGATTACATGGTTGAAACTGAAGAGTTCACCTCAAGATATAGATTGGGTTAAGATAGATCGGACTGTACAGGAACCCAAGGAAACGGTGCATGAATATTATGAAAGACTTCTGCAAGCTTTTAAACAGTATAGTGGGTTAGATATCTTGGACCCCAAGGATATGGGACAGTTTGTCTCAAAGTTTGTACTGGGTCTGAGAATGGAAATCAGCCTCATGATACAGCACCATTTGATCTGCTGGCAGAACAAGCCACTAGATGAAATTTTGCGGTATGCGAGATACTGTAGTGATGAGGTGGAATCGAAACATCGAAAGCTAAAAGACAAATTGATGCTTGTCCAGATGCAGACAGCACAGAGTCAGCCTAGTGGAGGGACATTAGGAAGAAAGCAAGGAAATCTCCAGGGAAACCAGAATGGGCAAGCCATGGGAAAGGAAAACCAGTAGACCCCAAGACAGGAGTGGACGTGGCCACATTGAAGAAGACCACTGCGTGTCATCTTTGTCGCCAGGTCGGACATTGGAAACGCGAGTGTCCTTTGAACCCAGCTAATCAGTTGCAGGAAGAGGAAGAGGGGCTCAGGCACCCGCGCAAGAGGTAGTTAACACAGTAACGAGACCTAGGACGATGAAAGGGGGTATACAGTTCTCACGCCCAGGTTCCCCAAGCTCCACGGATTTCACAAGGAACACGAACGTACCAACAGATGCCCCTGTTCGAAGATTATGACGAGAGTAGCTCAGACCCTTTATCCTGACGGTGCCTGAGGGGGAGGAAGACTGCACACTTGGAGCGGTCTTGGAGGTAGACCAGAGAGGACCTTTTGTGGAGGCAGATATTGAGGGATATCCTGCCACACTTTTGGTTGATACTGGTGCTACCCGGTCTACTGTAAGATCAGCAGTAGTCCCTAACCTACCCCTCTCGGGACAATCAATCCAGGTTGTTGGAGTAGCGAACAAAAGAATAAGCAGCCCATTGACAGAACCGATCCTAGTAAAGATAGGTTCCTTCCAAACTAGACATCAGTTTGTAGTGTGTGATACGAGTCCAGTTTGCCTTTTGGGGAGAGATCTGTTGTGCAAGTTGAACTGCACGATTTATTGTACACCACGGGGAGTGGAGGTCCAGACGAGAGATGACGATGCTGACTTTAAAATTACAAATCAGCATCTGTGTATAGATCTGTACGCAATGGTGACTGTGGAAGAACTTCCACCTGATCTGAGAGACGCAGTGTCGTCTGTGGTGTGGGATTTCGCAGGTGACGAAATAGGTCTGATCAGAGGGGTTGAACCAGTGCGGATTGAGGTGAAACAGAATGTTGATTTCCCCAGGACACCTCAATACAACCTGTCGCCGGAAACGATTGCAGGGATAAGACCTGTGATCGAGACTTTCATTGAGAAAGGCATTTTGAAAGAGATCAGAGGTAGCCCCTGTAATTCACCCATTATGGGACTACAGAAACCTAGCGGGAAATACAGGATCGTGCAAGACCTGCGGAAGGTCAACATGATAGTTGTCCCTTGTTGTCCAGTGGTACCGAATCCTTCAGTAATACTGTTCCAGATCCCATGTGAAGCCGAGTGGTTTACGGTTATCGATTTGTGTCAAGCTTTCTTTTCGATACCGCTCCACGAGGAAAGCCAATTTCTTTTTGCGTTCAGGCTAGAAAATCGCGTGTTAACATGGTGTCGTATCCCTCAAGGGTATACGGAAAGTCCATCGATCTTTAACCAGATCCTGAAGAAGAACCTTGAGAGTCTTGTGTTGCCGCAGAACTCAGTTCTCGTGCAATACATAGATGACTTGCTCATTGCCTCAGAAACAGAAGATACTTGCAGAATTGACACTGTAGCTTTGTTGAACCACTTAGCAGAGAACGGACATAAGGTGTCTCCGAACAAGCTGCAGTACTGTTTGAATGAGGTACAGTACTTGGGACACAGATTGGAAAAAGGCAAGAGGAAGGTGTCACCAGATCGAATAGAGGCAATAATGAGCATGGCAGTACCCACCACACAGAGAGAAGTTAGGATGTTCCTGGGAATGGTTGGCTACTGTCGACAGTGGATTCCTAGTTTCTCCTTGAGAGCAAAGCCTTTGCAGAGGCTTACGCACAAGGATGTGAGTGATCCGGTACCATGGGACGAGGAGTGCTTGATGTCATTCCTGAAACTGAGAGAGGATTTGTGCAGGGCTCCGGCATTGGGAATGCCTGACTACAACAAGGCCTTTTCATTGTTTTGTTACGAGAGGGAAGGATGTGCATTAGCAGTGTTAGCTCAGAACCATGGAGGTGTTCGTAGACCAGTTGCATATTTTTCAGCTACTTTAGATCCAGTAGCTTCTGCGTTGCCCGGATGTCTAAGATCCGTTGCTGCAACAGGTGTCAGCATTGAAAGATGTGAAAGCATTGTAATGGGACATCCATTGACTGTACATGTGCCACATTCGGTTGAGTTATTGATGACCAGGACCAAGACACAGCACTTAACGAACAATAGGTTAACGAGGAACGAGCAAGTCATACTTGCCGCAGAGAATGTGACTCTGAAAAGGTGCTCTGTCTTGAACCCTGCGACATTGATGCCTACACCGAACACGGATGATGAAGATTGTGCGGACCATGATTGTCTCGATGTGACCGAGCTTTGCACCAAACCGAGACCTGACATTGTCGATGAACCATTGGCTGACCCAGATGAAATTTTCTTTGTCGATGGTTCATGCTTAAGAGACAGTGTGGGGCAATTGAGAGCAGCGTTTGCTGTATGTACCATTTCAGGAGTGGTCGAGGCTGCTTGCCTAGAAGGAGTACGTTCCGCGCAGGTAGCTGAGATCATTGCCTTGACCCGTGCCTGTTTGGCCGCTGATCGAATTCGAATCACGATTTACACAGACAGCCAATATGGGTTTGGCGTGGTGCACGACTTCGGGCAGTTATGGTCTCAGAGGGGATTTTTGACATCATCTGGCTCACCCATTCGTAATGGAGAATATGTAAGACAATTGTTAGATGCATTACAGCATCCGAAAGAAATTGCTGTGGTAAAGTGTTCAGCCCATGGGAAGGGGGAGGACTTTGTATCATTGGGTAACAATTATGCGGACGAAGTCGCCCGCTTCTGTGCAGAACAAGGATGCATATTCACAGATAGAGAGGTAGAGGAGAGCCAAGAAAGAACCGAGCTCAGCATAATGTTGGCCATGGCAGACACTTGGGAAGAGCTTAAGCGATTGCAGGATGAAGTTTCAAACCAGGAGAGAGAGGGATGGATCAAAGCTGGTTGTGAAAAAGGAGATGTGGATGTGTGGGTATCCAACGATGGGAGAGCCGTGTTGCCTGAAGAATTGCTGAGTCCGATGGCAAGACTGATACATGGACAGGCACACCTTGGTAGAGACGCAATGATGAGAGTGTTTAGACAGACGTGGTATAACCCACGGTTCCGAGCAATGGCTGAGACGGTATGTCAGAGGTGTGTTACGTGTCAGCAGATGAATGCTGAAAAGAAAACTGTAGTTACATTGAGTCACATTGGAAGGTCAGGAGGGCCCTTCAATAGAATACAGCTGGACTTTGTGGAGATGCCTAAGTGCAATGGATTGAGGTACATTTTAGTGCTAGTATGTGTATTCTCACGGTGGGTGGAGGCTTACCCCACACGCAGGTGTGACACTCTCACAGTGGCTAAATTACTGTTGAGGGAGCTCATCCCTAGATTCGGGATCCCGACCTCTTTGGAATCAGATAGAGGAGGGTACTTCCATAGTGAAATCATGAAGTTGCTTTGTGCTGCATTGAACATTGACCAGAGACTCCACTGTAGTTACAGACCAGAGGCTTCTGGGATGGTGGAACAAGTTAATGGAACTTTGAAGGCCCGGATGGCAAAAATGTGTTCTTCGACATCCCTGAAATGGCCCGACGCTTTGCCACTCGTGCTGATGAGCATGCGAAGTGTCCCAGACAGAAAGACCGGGTTGTCCCCCCATGAGATATTAATGGGAAGGGCAATGAGATTGCCAGCAGTACCAACTACAGCCTTGATAAGCATCACTGATGATTTGATTCTCGATTATTGTAAAGGACTCTCTGATGTGGTCCGTTCTGTATCCCAGCAGGTGCAAGCAGCAGTGGTCCCAGCCTCGAGTGATCTGTGCCACGACTTGTGTCCCGGAGACTGGGTGCTCGTCCGGAAGCACGTGAGGAAGAGTTGCTTGGATGCCCGCTGGCGTGGCCCGTATCAGGTGATACTTATCACGAACACAGCAGTGAAGTGTGGAGGATTGCCGAACTGGGTGCATGCCTCCCATACCCGCAGAGTTCCAGCACCCTTGGAAGAAACAGCTCCTCTCGTAAATGAAAATCCAGCTGATGTGGCAGGGCCACATGAGAGGACAAGTCAAGCTGTAAGGGTCGCTGACACAGCTGGTGGTGCACTAGAGCAAGCAGAAGGGGGCTTCCACAGTTCGAACCCTGACTCAGACACCGAAGACAGAAACGGTGCAGTGGGTGGAGAAGAGTCAGATTCAACAGAAAGAGGAAGTAGTGCACTGGGTATAGAAGGGGAAGGCAGACGAACGAACAGAAGTGCAGAAAGTTGGCCTGAAAGACAGAGGCGACTGAACCTGAGGTTAGCACCTGAAAGAGACCTTGCTCCAGTGTCTGAAGCATCTGAACCAGAAGCAAGTGACGAAGACCAAGCACAAGACAGTCGGCGAAGGTCAAAGAGAACAAGAGTGCCTTGTCGCAGATACTCTACCCCTGAGTGGACTTACACTGTGTTTGATGCAGGGGTGGTGAGCACGGGAAGGCTGAGGTCAGTGCAAGTGGTCCGTCGGAGCCCGAATGTGGTGGTGAAGGTGGTGCTGCAGTTGCCAGGGCTCGAAATAGAAGGAACACTGACCCTCACGGTTCCGAATCCCCGCTTCTGAGTGAAGTCCGAAACTTGGTTCTGCATCGACTCGAATTTCCACCTTTTGGAGTTGAGCCGTTTTCACATGAAGTGCTGATTTTGCGTCTTGAACTTTTGTATCACGTTCTGGTATTGCTCAATGAGGATCTTATTGTGGATCAACTATAACCTGTAAATAAAAGTCCAAAAGAAGAAGATAACCTAGGTCCGAGTGGAAGAAGAATAAACTTAGGGACTTTCCACAGAAGAGGAACGAAAACTAGGGAAGTCTTTTTCTGGACTGTGTAAATAAGATTGTGATCGGAAAGGGAAAGTCCGGAGATTTCATGGTTGCTCGAGCTGGTTAAGCAAGTCACAATTAAAGGACAGAGACTTTTTCAGAGTTCTTTGCGATAACCAAGACTTTTGAGAACTTTCGAAACCATGGAGCCGGGAGATCCCAATCGTAGATCAAAGTGGATTGTAGGCATCCTTATAAGTAGTTCACCATGGCAGATGTGGCAAAGGATTTTCTCCAAGGTCCTGTACAAGTGATACCAACGGTGTATTACGTATGTGGGAAGAATGCTTATGTGAGGTTGCCTGCAAATTGGTATGGAACATGTTATTTGGCAATAATATTTCCAAACATTTACCATACAGAAGATTTAGATCTTCTAGAAGGTGGAGAGCATTCAAGAACGAGAAGAGCTGCAAGTGCAGGAATAGTTGTGGGAGATATCTTTGGAGCTATGATACCCAGTCTGGGAGTAGTCTTGAATGATGTGAAGATCCGGAGGTTAGCGACTGTGGTGGATGAATTTTCGATGAATACAGCAAAGTCGTTGGTGTTGGTGGAAGGAGAGATGTTGTCGATAAGGGGAATGGTTTTGCAGAATCGGCGTGCTTTGGATGTCTTATTGGCAAAAGAGGGCGGGGTCTGTAAAATGTTGAAGGTTCAAGAGTGCTGCACTTATATACCAGACCGTAGCAAGGATCTGGAGAAATATATAAGTAACATCACTACAATCCACACAAAAATAGCGGATTTGACCGAAGAGGGGGCCTGGGAAAAGGTCGGCAAGGGTTTTGGTCAAGTGGGAGGTTGGTTTGCGAATCTAGGAAAGGGATTCCTTGGGTACTTTCTGAGACCCCTCCTTATTTTGGTGGTTTGTGTGGTTGGCTTATGGATTTTGATCAAGGCCTACAAGTGGTATCGAGCAGGCCGAGTCAAGAGAGCTTTGAGGGAAAATGACATGAGGTTGGCAAGACTGCAGGACAGTCAGTATCAAAGGCTTAAGAGCATGGAGAAATTTAGATCAGGGAAGATGGCAACAAATTCTGTTTAGGTCGGTTCTTTCTCCAAGGGAGTAGAATGAAATGTGATGACAGGAGTCATCAAAGGGGGGAACTGATAGAGCGAAATGTTCTTGTGAATTGTAGGGGTGCATCATAATCACTGATAGGCCGCACCCACATGTATTCAGACATATATTCATTTATATTCAGTTGTATACTCATGCATGTTTAGTAAAGAATGAATAGTTCACTGAGAGAAAGTGAACTCAGCAGTATAATGGTGTTAGGATAACGATGTAATGTAATGCTTATTGAATTGTGTGAACATAATGCATAGAGGAATTAGTTCGTGTGTAATGTAATTGCAGTAGTTTAAACGTGCACCATATTAAAGTTGCACATGTAATTCGTTGTTTGCATATGAATCGTAATGAAAATGCTTATGGGGAAAAGTAAGATGTGTGTTTAAAAGTCATATGTAAAGGCCTGACTACATATATGCTTAGGAAAGGCCTGGTTTATTCTTATGTTAGCTTATTTTTGTAGGTCGAGAAAAGATTCTCTTGGTAAGGCTCTCTGGGCACAAACGGTAGATTTAATTTGCACAGTAGAAGGTTTCTGTTGAAAGTATCTTTTGTTGCAGGTGCAAGGACACATCTCTCGTTAGTAAGACTAACTCTTTGTTTTCAAAAGCTAGAGAGATGGGAGGCATGGTACGGGGAGTGAAATGGAATTTAGGAATGATACTTTCAGCGGAGAAGGTGCCTGGGACTCAAGGTCATCGCAACCGTCCAGGATGAAGTAACCGTTTCGATGGAAAAGCACAAGAAAGAAGACCTGGCCAAGGAGGCGTGACAAAGGCGTGTACAATTGTATTGTGGTTTTGTATTAGGGATAGTGCCCTGAGGGAGGAGGCCAGAGAAGAGGTAGGGGAGACCAGAGAGAAGGACAGAGCTGAGCTTAGGTATTATGTGATTGCACTTCTTAGGAAGTCTTCACAGCTGACACCTTTTATTCACTCTTGCCTGGGAAAATCGTTATGCAGGGATGTCACTTAGCGTTAGTGTAGGGACAGCAATTAATTTTAAGCTCGTTTAGTCCAATGAAGAGCAACTTAGAATTTGGAGCAATCATAGTCTGGTTGATCCTTCTAGAACTTTCTATTCTCCTTATCTTGAGTCGGATGAGATTCCTGCGTAGATTATTATTTGTATTAGTGCCCATCTATTTCTTTAACCTCGTGTTGAGGTGCTTGCACGTTCAGTTATTTTTGGCGATAATAAATTCTCAAACTTGAATTCGGAGTCAGTGGTCCTTTCAGACAAAATGAATGCTGTTATATAACCAGATGAGATTCTCTCTTTTACACTATTCAACAGGTAAAAAGATCTTGGCGACCAGAAGGTTCTTATAGATAATTAGATAAGAATCGGCGTTATCATTAACATATCAGCAAAATTACAAGCATATAGCAAATGACGGCGAACAAAAATTCAAGGGTGGTTTAGGAACTTCGTCTAGTGCAGGTTGGTGAGAGACAGAGTTCAGAGCAGAGTTGTCCAAAAAGATGGTACCTGGTGACCAAATAATGTCTCTTTTAATAGCAATTGAGACACGTGTGATGTATGCTCTGTCGAGTCTATGATTATAGCAAACACTATACCACCAGGCTTGAAAAGAAAGTTCTGAGGAGAATTTTCAGGGGCAGATTTACAAGCCCCTTGCGGGACTTTTGTGCTGCAGTTGCGTCACTTTTTTGATGCAACAGCGGCGCAAACAATGCTGCCTATTTACAACGTGATGCATCTAGGGAGATGCGTCACGTTGTAAAGCCCTGCATCACATTATACCTGCGTCAGGTATAATGTATGCAGGGTGGGCGTTCCAACGCTGGAAGGCCTCGTAAAAGTGACTCCGTGAAATCTACAAGATTTCACTGCTCCACTTTTAGGACGCCACTGCGTCAAAACCTTACACCTGCTTGAAGCAGGCGTAAGTAGTAACGCAGTGTAGTGGGAATAGGCCTCAACACGCATTGCTGGAGTTGCGTCGTGCTTGCGACACGACTCCAGCAATGCGTGACTTTTCCGCCAACTGTCAATCCTTGCAACCATAGTGCGCCGTATTGTAAATACGGCGCATCTATGGTGGCGCAAGAGTTTCTAAGGGTGGCGCAGGGAAAGTGACGCGTCTGTACAGAGGCGTCACTTTCTTGTAAATCTGCCCCACAGTGTTTAGTGATTTGCTGAAAAGTAACTGCAAATAATAAATCAATTATAACAATTTTATATGTACTGTTTTGCCAATCATCTTAAGGACTTCCAAGAAAAGTATTTGAAAACGAAAATGGAGTGTATGTGTAAAAAATAGAGTTAATTTGGGTCCAAACCTTTAGCCAAAATTGATGCGTAGCTGGGCAAGAGAAAATAACATGGTATAAAGCTGCAAAGGTAACACCACATGTCCAACATTTTAATAAGGATTCTGAACTCATCTGGTGTAAGGTTACTGGGGTAATCATAAGCCTATTATAGATGAAAAATACAGTTTGAGTTGTGTTTGCAGATTGTATTGTTTCATGAAGTTTCAACCAGATTTTATCCCAAAGTGTGATAGACCATGAAATTTGGAAATGGTTTTCCCATTGTAATTCAGCTTCCGATTTGTGGTTGTTTTCTGGGCTCTTAGTAAGAAGTTTATAGATGGATGAAGCAGTGGGGGACTTGGAATGTAGAGGAGTAATCTGGGCATCATACACTGGGGTAGGAATGTGCGATGATAGTGTAGATAAAGCGTGGGTAATAGTATATATTAAAGTGTTAAATTTGTTACAGTATGTTTTCAGGAAATTGTAGAGTAGTTGCGCTTGATGAAATGTAATAAAAGAATCGTTTGATATAAGTTGATGAATCCAAATCAAACCTTTGTCTCTCCAAGATTTCCAAAAAATAGGTTTGTTGTTAAGTTTTAAGAGTTTGTTATGCCAAATAGAGGATTGAAGAAATTGTTCTTTATTCAACAGATGTGAGAAGAGTTATGGCCTGAGCAATTTATAGATAGTCTTATAAATAGGAGAGGACATGAAATAGGTCTTCTGGGAGAAGAATAGAAATTCCTTAAAAGAGAAGGGGGATAAGAAAGATAATTCAATATCTTTACAAAGGGAAAAGATCTGTAGGAGAATCTGATCCATTTGGAAGATTGTTTAAGCAGAAAGCAGTATGGTATGATTGGAAGTCAGGAAAATTTACACCACCATAATGTTTACTATGTTTAAGTTTATTAGAGACATATGAGGTTTTTTCTTATTCCATAGGAAGGAGGAAAGAATAAAGTACATTTTGAGCAGAAAGGAGCAGGAATGCTAAGATGAATTGCAGATATGTGAAAGAGAATAATAGTTACAAGCTTCATCTTGATAGTATCAAGTCTACCCCACCAAGATAGAAATAAAGGGTGCCATCTAGTTGTTGGGAGGGTCAGGCTGGATATAACTGCAGTTAGGTTTAAAGATATTGCTTGTTTAATAGAGGATTGAAACCAAAGTCCTAGATATTAAATTTTGTGAGGATTCCGTGCAAAATTGGATTAAATAAAATGTTTTTTTTTTAAAGCATAAAATGTTAAGAGGAAGAATTTCACATTTATCTGGGTCTAATTTATAACCATGGAGAACGGCAAAAGAGTTGACTTCTGTGGGAAAAGCTGAGAATGATTGATTCAGGTTTAGCTAAAAAAATAGGATGTCATTGGTATAAACACAAAGTTTAGTTTGCTAATCTCCAACTTGGAAACCGTAAATTGCAAAGGATGTTGTAAATAGCGAAACATCACCTAACATGGAGGAAAGACAGGAAAAACAATAATCAGTACAGGCATACAATGAATATATAAAGTAACTAGATGGCATCACAGCAAACTTTCTTGACAGAAGCAGAAGAGAAAAATTAAGTGCTAGAGAGTCTTGTAACTTCCATTGCTTCTTCTCTACAATTATCAAAAATCTCTATAGCTGAGCGGGGTCTTCGTATGTCGTAGTCTTCTATTTATAAGCTCCCTTATAAATGCATGGGTGAAATAATCCAAATATGGCGTTTAGGTTTTGAAGAGCTGGTCACATATTTTTAGACATGTCTTTCTTCTGTCTGCCGTATTCTTGGCAAGGCCTTGTTATGTTAAGTTATGTCTTTTTTTGTGTTTAAATTTTTTATTGAGCAAACAGAAGTTATACAGCATGAACACCTTATGACATCTAAATATAATAATTCCGAACAGGGATAGACTGGGTGATGCGGTACAGTGTACTGAAAAGGGAAGAGAGGGTTATATGGTCATTTGAAAAAAGGTAGGATTCAAGAGAGACTGACGCCCAGTATTGGTAACCCGGGAGAGAGACTCATCTCCCCAGTACAAGTACGTCCCTTAGAAGTCATATGCAGAAAGGGGCTGGTGGGTCAGGGTCCCTTGGGTGGGGGAGGTCAGGGGTGGAGCTACTGGGGGATGTCCCCTGTAGTGAGGAGTGGTGGGGCGGTGGGGTGTGTCTCCAGGGGTTGGGTGTTGCAGACAGCAGGGCTGGGCAGAGGCTGGAGTCATGTCGAAGGGTGGGAGAAGGCCCTCCGCTGTTGGTGCAGGTGGGTCCCACGTATATTGTTAGAAGGGTGGGTGGATTCTTGGTGAAGGATGGGATGAGCGGAACTGGGGGCAGCGTTAGTTACCCTTGGGGAAGGAGGGGGTCCTGTTGCCTTATGTACCTGTGTGTTCGGAGGGGCGGAGGGGAAGGAATGATTAAAGGAGGGGGTGAGGAAGAAGAGAAAGACGAAGAGGGAAAGGGATGGGATGGGAGGAGAACAGGATGTAGGAGAGGCTGGGGGAGAGGTATGTAGATCGCAAGGGGAGGGGGAAGGAGAGGTGGGAGCTCAGGAAGGGGGTTAACTAGTATGAGGCAGGGTGGGAGGGTGAGGGGTGGCACCATTGTTACGCGGGTAGCAAGGTGGGAAGGGAGAATAGGGGTCATTCGGTAAGACAGTAGGAGTCAGTAGTGCGATTCAAGGGGTGGAGGGCCTGGGGCAGGGTGCCTATCAGCGGTCTCATCACAGAGGAAGGGCACCCACGTATGTAAAAATTGCTCAGTCTGGTCCTGTAAGTTGTAAATGAAGCGTTCGTGTGAGGCTGTTTGAATCATTGCCACCAACCAAGCTTCCTGAGATGGGGGTATGGGCGACCTCCACTGGTGGAGAATACATACCTGGCTGTAGCCAGGGCCGTGTGCAGAAGGTGGCGCTGCAGGCGGTAGAGTTCCGGTGAGTCCCTCATGTCATGGAGGAGGATGACTGAGGGGGTGAAAGGGAGGTGCAGCGGCATGGAAGTACCCAAGACCATTCCAATGTGCAACCAGAAGGGTTGGATCGAAGGGCATTCGCCGATGATGTGTGCAATATCGCAGTGGTTATTTGTGCACCGCCAGCAGTTCATGTGGGGGAGTCCTGTTCTGTTCAGTTTTGTCGGTGTCCAATGCCAGTTGTGTAGCATTTTGAAAAGACAGAACTTCAGGCTGGCGTCTCTCGTGCCCTTATCCAGAGCTTCCAGGATGTCTGCCGATTCTTTGTCCTCGTAGGAGGCCTGTAAGTGGGTTTGCCATTTGGTGCGGAGAAAGAGGTTGTGAGAAAAGGTGACTTGAGAGCGTGCCATACAGCCTGTCATCACTCCCTTGCAGCGCCGCCACACGTTCAGATAAGTCACTATAGGTGAGGACTGTAAGAACCAGGGGCGTGGGCCCAAGAAGCGCCTTAGGCAATGCTGCAATTGCATGTGGCTCCAGGTTTGCCATGGATGGATGCCGAATTCCTCTCTCAACTGATCAAACGTTTTAATGTCTCCAGTAAGCAGGATTTGGTCCAAAGTATGTATACCCGCCTCTCTCCAGTGGGTCCAAGAAAGGGTCCGGCCGTCAATGCGTATACTATCGTTTCCCCATAGAGGTGCCTTGTCATGTAGTTGTGGATACACCCCGAGTAGCCGGTGAGCGCGCAACCAGGCCTTGTGCATAGCGCGCAACACAGGATGTGAAGGGCATGATTTGCGTGCACGACCCCCATACAGAATGGAGAGTCCTTTGCCAGCAGAGAGTATCGTCCATTCAACATGAATCCATTGCAGTGGATCTGGGACATCAGGGAGCATGTATGCCAATTGGGAGAGCTGAAGAGCTAGAGCGTAATGCTCTACAGACGGGAGGCCCAGGCCACCACAAGAGTGGCGTGCCATGAGTTTGGACGCAGCCAGTCAGGGTCTCGAGGTCCCCCATACAAAGGATCGGATTTGGGAGTCGAGGAGGCGCAGTGTGGACAAAGGTACCTACCTGTATGGGGAGCATCCAAGCGTGTATGTAAAGCGCAGCAGCGTAATCATCCTTACTGCCTGCACCCTGCCCCACATGGAGAACCCTAGGTTTGACCATTTCTCAAAGTCTCATTTAATCTGGACTATTAATGGATTCATGTTGTCTGAAACCATCCCCTCCATGCCCCTATAACCAGTATCCGTAGGTACTTGAGATGTGAGTGCTGCCAGCGAAAGGGGTGTCCATGTATGGCTGCCTTGGTGGTGCCGGCTGAGATTGGGTTGTCCTCACTCTTGTCCCAATTCACCTTACAGCCAGCTATGGTCGCGAAATCAGCAATGACGTCCAGCAGGGAAGGGAGGGAGAGGTTGAGATCCGTTACAGTAAACAGGACGTCATCCACATAGAGATAGATCTTGGAATAGCCGTTTACAAGTGGGACGCCCAATATCCTGGTGGAATTGCCTATGGTAGAGGCCAAGGGTTCCATAGCAAGGAGGAACAGGAGTGGTGAGAGAGGGCACCCCTGGCGTGTACCCTTCTGTATCAGAAAAGAGTCCAAAAGGAATCCCCCACAGTTAACCTGGGCAGTTGGACAGTCATACAGCAACCGCACCTTAGCAATGAATTGGTCTCCCAGGCCAAAATGTTCCATTGTAGCAAAGAGGTAGTCCCAGTCAATGTGGTCAAATGCCTTTTCGGCGTCTAGAGAGAGAGCCCTCGCATCTGTCGGGAAATCTTTGGCCATCCAGAGGGTGTGTGCCAGGGTGCGAAGGTGGTTTCTGGAGCAGCGGCCCGGCACAAAGCCTACCTGCGTGTGGTGAATCAGGGAGGGGATAACCTTGCCCAGACGTGTTGCCAAAATGCCGGCCAGGATTTTAATGTTGCAGTTTAGTAAAGAGATGGGTCTGTAACTGCCACACAGGTTTGGGTAAAAGTGCTATCACTGCCTTGTTGGATAGGGGTCCCAGGAAGGTCGTCTGCTCTGCATCCCAAAAGGCGGCGTGCAGAGTGTGAACATTCTCTTCTCCAGACCATCTGTAGAATTCCGCGGGGAAGCCGTCCTCGCCCAGGGCTTTGTGATAGGGCAGTTTGGATGTAGCAAGCGCTATCTCTTTTTTGCCGATTTCCCCCTCTAAAAGTTTCCTGCCTTTGTCCGAGAGACAGGGGAGGTCTACCCCTCCCAGGAAGGCGGGCACACGATCCACGCCGGCCACCTCCCTGGAGCTTACAATTTCTTGTAGAATGAGGCAAACTCATTTACAATGTCCTGGGGGCAGTTGTCGACCTCCCCCTGCTGAGTTTATGGCAGGGATGGCCATGGCCATTGCCGTAGTTGGGCTGCGAGCAGTCGACCAGCCTTTCCCCCCTTCTCGTAGTGTCGTCCCTTCAGACGTTGCAGAGCATACTCGGCCTTAGAGGTAAAAAGACCGTTTGGGGCCATCTGGCTTGTTCTAGTTGTCAGCGGTGGGACAAGGTGGGATGGGTGGAGTAGAGATGGGTTAGAGAAGCAATAACCTCTCCAAATCCTTCTGGCAGGTAATCGCCTGTTTATTAGCCACTGCGGCGTCTTTCATGAGTTGGCCTCTGATGGTGGCTTTCGCAGCGGCCCAGAATACTCTGCGAGAGTCCACTGAGTTGTTGTCCGAAAGATGCGTGGACACATTAGCTTTCAGTTAGGATTTGCCTGAGGTGTGCGTTATCGCTGTATGTTCATGCGCCATGGTTTATGTCCCGGGAAGGCCAATCCCACTGTAAGGGACAATAGGACTGGGGAATGATCGGATAATGCCGCCTCGAGTATCCGAGACTCCCAGACGAGTGCAACCATATTCTGGGAGATGAGAAAGTAGTCCAGTCAGGAGAGCGTGCCATGGACTAGGGAGACAAAAGCATACTCCATGTCTGATGTGCGACTGAGGTGCCAGTGGTCCACAAATCCATTGTCCGTGGTCACATCTCTCAGCAGGGCCCTGTCCATATCATTGCCTCTATCCAAAGGACCTGTTCTATCCAGGACCAGGTTCCGTGCAGGATTCCAGTCCCCACCAATAATGTACTGCGAAGCCCCTTCCTCTACTAGTAACCGGTTCAGATGGAGGAGGAAGGACCGTTTTGCCCCAGTCGGTGCGTAGATAGAGCCCACACATAAGGAGCTGTCTCCGAGATGCAGTTCGGCAAATGCGTATCTTTCATCAGGGTTGGACCATGTCTTTGTTACGGTGACGGCAGTGATTTTCAGGTGAGGACCACGGCTCCGCATTTGCGGGGGGTCCGCCGTCGGAGGGTGGCTTTGTTGCTACACTTCTGTGTATCACCCTGCCTACCCAGTCCTGGCGCAATTTGTCAGAATCCAGGGCGTCCAGGTGGGTCTCTTGTAACAGAGCCACATCTGCCCTTTTTGACTGGAGATAAGAGAGTACTTTTTTCCTTTTGATGTAGTGTGTGAGACCATTACCATTCCAAGAGAGGACATGCAGCGGGTGAGAAGCACACATTTATAGGGCAGGCGTGATGGCCCGAAGTCCAGCGTCTGTGTGGGGTCACCGAGAGGATGTCGGATAACCGAATGTGGGAGGGGGGAGATTAGGAAGCGATACTATGATCTGTATGGAGATATGGTGTGTAAGGGATTCGGTGAGGTAACGCTGACAACTGCGGGCAGAAGCGATAAGACAAGAGTAGGGAAGGGGTTGAATCTGATTAGAAGTATGGGGAAGGGGCAGCAGATATTGGGGAAGGAGTGGGGGAGGAGAAGGGAAGTAAGGTGTCGCAGATGTGGGAAAAGGAAGAGGGAAGGAAAGAAGGAGAAGGTAAAGGTAAGGATGGAAGGTGGGGGTAAGGGTAGGTGTGTCCACAGACACGCAGGGGAACGGTGCCCTGGGGTACCAGTTGGTGTGAGAGGGAGGAGTGGCACCTGTGTCTAGTATGCAGGTATCAGGAGAGTATATAAGGGAAGCAGGGAGGAAGGGAGTCGGAGGAAACTGCTGTTGGAAAGCACAGCACAGGGAACACTTATCTGTGTACCTTGGGTCTAAGCTTGTGGAGACAGCGCACTAAGAGGACCCCATTGGGACAGCAGGGCAATTGAAATGATGAGCAGGCGGAGATAGGTCAGGATGGGCGGGGGTATTGGGAGTCTACAGAGATCATAGAGGTGGGAGAGCAGGACAGGAGGGATCCCGGCCACCATCTAAGGGGGAGGATCAGGCAACTAGGGTCCCAGGGGTCCGGTAGGATGGAGAGACAAGCATCTCCCCACCCCCGTGGTTGCAGAGGCCCAAAGGCATTTGGTCAGGTGTGGGGATACAGTCTACAATGGGCATTAGCGGGAGAACAAGGACCAAAGTGCTGCAGGTAGAAGTGGTCTGCGGATGCATCTGGAGGGGGAGGGGGCTGAGGGAGGTGAGGGGATGACCTATTGGTGTCCTTTGTCGTCTATCCCCAGGCGCAGCAATATAAGGAGGTGAGCAGCATTATCTCAAGGGTGGAGAAAGACTGGGACTCAAAGCGCACAGCATGGAGCAAACAAAAATAACAGGCACAACAACAATCAATGCAATCAAATATGTGAATGTTCAAGAAAGGCATTGTGAGACATAGCCATCCGAAGGGCGTCGTTCCTTTTGGCCCTGCAACGACCGGTCCAGTTGCTCCGACTGCAAGACAACAGCTCACGCCCCAGAACGGTCACTCCATCACGGCAGTGGGTTTCAGAGGAGAACGTGATTTGTCTCTGTCCTGGTCTTGGATGAGAACAGCTACTGCTTGGAGAGCCTGCACCCTGTCACCATGGGAGCGGGCTGCTCTGTCGAGGTCTCTGCCCCAATTTCAGGACCCGCGGTAGGTTCTCCAACATCTGCCAAAGGTGGAGAGGTGGGTGCCGGGTATTGGTCGCCTCGGCTGACGAAATAGAGGTGTCCATGTCCTGCATTTTAAGACTGTCCAGGAAGAGGCGCAGGTCCTCCGGATCATAGAATTCTTTTGAGATGCCATCCTTAGTGATTCGGAATCAGGCGGGTTCGAAGAGGCCATACTTGATGTCCAGTTGGCGCAGATGGGGCCTAAGGAGAGAAAAGCCTTGCAGCGATCATTGGTTTCCCTGGAGAAATCCGCTGCTATGCGTATTTCTTGGTGAACAGACAGAATATCGAGTTGTTTTTTCCGAAGTACCATAATATTGAGTTTTAAAGATCGAGGTCCAAGAATATCGACTGCAAGAATATCGTGGACCAGAATATCGACAGTAAGGTAAGAAATATTGTTTTCTGTAATATCGAAGACAGTAATATTGTTTGTAAAAATATTGTTGTTAATAATATCGATGTTTATATTAGTGTTATGTATTTTAGTATGTATTTTAAATGTATGTGTTCTATATTTTTGTTTAAGTATTGTATTTATTTTTTAATATATGTATTACATTTTTAGAAGTTATTAATTTTTTTAAAGTAAATTTTGCGTTTTAGTTCCGTAGCGGGTTGTGGGTTTATAGGGGAATAGGGTGGAAAGTAATTTAATTATAATAAATTTAATAATAATTTTTAAAAGTTATTAATTATTTTTAATTAAATTTTGCGTTTTTATTGCGTAGCGGGTTGTAGGTTTATAGGGGAATAGGGTGGGAAGTAATATAATTATAATTAATTAATTAATATTTTTTATTAATTAATATTTACATATGTTATATTTTATATTGTTAATTGTTGTAAATAATTTATTATTAATTAGTTATTAATTGTTTGTTAATTATTAATAATTAATTGGTAAATATGTAAATTGTGTTATTTTTTTAGGAGCTGGTAGTGGGTTTATAGGGGAGTAAGGTGGGAAGTAATTTAATAATAATGAATTTATTTATATTTTTAATTATTTAGGGGCTCATTACGATGGTGGGCGGAAGCACAACCGCCGTGCTGGCGGATGCAAAAACCACCAGTTACCGCCGGCACGCAGCAGTCCACACGCCCGCCCAATTACGATGCGAAAAGCAGGCCAAACACCGCCGGCAAGCCAGCAACACCGTCCGCCATCAAAGTGCGCCCGTACACGTAGCGGCGCAGCCCAACTGACACACACCGTCCGACGAAACACGTCCCGCCCGGCGTATAAATTACGATGCCGCAAACAAACGGCTCCCACGGCTAAGAGACACCGCACGTGAAAGAGAGGCGGTAACACGGACGCAGAGCACGGACAACGAAGAAGCGGCACCCCGAGCATGAATCCAGCACTGCAGGCCCTTCCCATGCTTCTGCTGATGCACCACCAAGGACGCAACGTACCGCGGAGACGCAGGTAGGCACACACACAACAAGTGCACGCAAACAGCGCACACAGTGCAAGGGCGGAAAAAGCGGACAACCCCCACCAGCGCGTGTACACTACACATCCACCATTGCATCCACATATGACACACAGGCCAAATCCAAACATCGCGAAACACATGTGTACACACCACCTGGGACTAGGAACCAACCACCCCGTCACGGCCCCAAAGCGCCGATGACGCCGCCACACATGCGCACAACGCAGAGGCCAACCGCAGCGCCATGCATGCGTCGCACACAGACACAGGGACACAACCAAGCAGCACACACATCAGCCCCACCCCGAACGCACATGACACGTGACAGGCCTGCCACAGACATGTCCCCAACGCCCAATTCACGGACAACACCCAACGCCACACAACCGACGCACACATGTCAGTGAAGTCACGCAACAGCAGGACACACCCCAGTGTAACAAACATGGCGTAGCACACAGCGGCGGCAACACCAACTAGGAGAAGCAGGGCTCCTTCGGGAAGAGGAACGCCAGTAACACACTGAAAAACCCATACCACCCTGCACATATGAACAAGACATATAAAACGGAACACCAAAGAGCACGGGGACCGACAACAGGTGGCCCAAGAATAACATTCACACACAAGGCCCAACGCAGAGCGGAAAGGCAGCCTGCCGCCCACACAAGGGAGAGCAGACAGCACTGAATGACCTTCCATTCCAACTCCGAAACCACAGCCCTACGACAGAAGCCGGTGAATACAGCCATTGTCCAAGAATAGACCAACACAGGCATGCCGAGGAGACCGACCACAGGGCAGATAGCGCATATCACAGAAGCACACAACGGACGGGGAAGAAAGAAGAAAACACTCCCCCATGTCGGCCACATGCAAGTTAATTGGAAGGAGTCACACAGCACTGACCTTGAACTGTCTGAGAAGCATGTGGGAAGAGGGCCCGTGTCCTCCAAACAAGCCAACAGAACACAAGTCCTGTCTCCCTACGACTACACAGAGCTCACAGCAACCCCAGAGCGTGCACATTGCAGACTGCACACACAGCCGGAGCACGCCACCTCAACGAACCGCTGCGAAATGGCAACCGCAACACACCTACCCAACTACGCCGAACAGCTCAAGCTGTACAAAACCAACCTGATACATACATTGGGATGCGATCTCCTGTCCCTGCTGAACGTAAGTTACCGACTGACTTACCGCATCACATTGTTCAGCTGCGTCATGCCCGTCTTCTACTGTCGGAGGTGTCCCTACCAGCATCCCGTCGAGATATGCCTCTCCAACCCGGCATGTCTGAAGGCGGACCTGCTACCACTACTCCTCCCTCTGGACGCACACGACAGGGCCTGCTCTGCCTATGGGGGCATGGCGTATGTGGCCAACATCGCACCCGCACTGAAATGGGACCACTGTGCCTCCACACGACGGATCATCGAGAACAGCTACATCGAATGTCACCCAGCATGCCCCATCATGGTCCTCCAAGGGACAACTTACGAACAACACCTTGACAGCCACCATCCGCTTCATTGGCTGGCAAACATGTACACCACCAATGACATGGAAGCCCTGCTGGACGGCATCGCATACCTGACAACCTGTAAATACGTCGGACCACAACGCAGGTTCCCGAGTGACCTATGATGTCCAACCCCGCACCCATGCTTAGCTTCCGCACGGACTGGCCAGTCACCACCACAACAGCCATACCAAACGACCGGCAACTGTAACCACACCATCAACGACATCGCCATGACATCGGATATGACCGGGACATGCACACTGTTCCCCATCACATCCAGGAACACCGCATGCATCGTGGGAGGCAGTGGCATGGGCTCTGTGTATCGCACCCACATGGACGGAACTGCACGAACAACCAGGACACGACATGGATCCAGCGCACATGGACACACACACCGCTCAGTGGACATGAATAGGTCGCCTGGAGTCTGTGGGTGCTGCACCCCTCCCACCCCCGCCCCGGGAATCCCATACCAGGACCTTTGCATGGACGACAAGTGCATACAACAACAACACGACCCCAGTGACTGTGACATGTCCAGTAACCACCACAGTGCAACAACAAGTGGCACGCCGCTGCATGCACGCAAGCACATGCCCTGATGTCATCTCACATGCACGCGTGCATGAGGAACAACCGCAGCAAACCTGTCACATGGAACTGAGATGGACTGTGCCCATGATGCCAAGCGGTCTGGTAGGCTACATGTATACCGTCTGTGTCAAAGTCCGCAGCTCCGCAGCTATACGTAAATGTACATTAGCACAGCCTTGGCCAAGCAGATGTCACTCTGAAGCCCACATCCCACATGCAACAGCCAATCACATGTAACCCCACACCCTATCCCATTTCCAATCATGCTCAGTATATCCTCAACATGTATTCCGCTGCCAGTAGTGTCCACTATACTGCATCACAGAGGACAGAAGACTCAATATAATGTTTGAAACCAAAACTGTCTCCGCTGACTCATTTCACAAGTACGAATGAGAGAGGATGAGAGTATGTGAAGTACACGGCAGTCGTGACATGACCATGTAGTCCACTGGTATTGGATGTCAACGCAAATGAGTAGCACTACTGTGGAAGACACACATGTGTCGTGTGAAGTCGTATGGACGCAGTGCTCAGGTGGGTGGGTGCGACGGGTAGATGCGCACATGCCAAGTTGGAGCACGCCGTGTTGGGAGGGGTCATGAACAGTACACCACCGCTTCCCTGGGCATTGTGAGAGGACACCTGTCGGGGGGAGTGAACACGTGTGTGCACAGCAGCCGGGCACACGTACAAAGCGGTACCAGGCGCACCTCAGCCCACCCTCTGTGGACAAGCTGGATCCTGTTGTGCGCCCGCCATGCCCCTTGACAAGGCACACACAGCCCCAGTCGACCAGGTGTAACCCCAACATAGTCAATCCGCACAGGCGATACAGGGCACGGGATGGCAGTGGAGCATGGTGTGTGAGAGGTCTCCTCGCGCTCCTCCTGGTCATATCACGCAGGCAATAGAACTTCAACGTCTAGCATGGCAAAAAGTCAAATGGAAGTGTAGGGGGACGCACCACAGCACGAGCAGCACTGACGTCACGGGAGGTGGCTCGCACCATCCCATCCATTGCCCATCATACCAACCACGCCACATGCCATTGCGACTAAGTGCAAGCGCGTGCGCCACCACCCCGAGCCCTCCCCAGAGAGGCCAAAGAGTGAATGTGTGGGCCACCAGTCACAGACGGACGCGGCCTGGCCGCAAGGGCAGCCACAGCCACTGGGTGTCGCAGGTGGCGGATCCGGAAGGCGAAGACTGTGATGCATAGTCCATGCAGGCCGGGTCTCCATTTGGGGCACCACGCAGGTGGATGGCGTCCCGCCACACATCATACCCTGAGACAGCCCACTCGTGCAACTGGACCCACACATACACTCCTTGCCCTCTCTGGTGCGAGCTTGGGGCTGCCTGTGCAAGCGCTAGCCACGCAGGTGAGCATGCATATTGGGGGCGAGGGAGGACATGAGGGCTGGGGCGAAGATGACCGTATCACTGTCAGTTAGTACAAGGGATGACCCAGATGTGGAAAGGAAGAGACGTGTCCCGTGTGTACTGCAACTAGTCGCCAATCCAACTACCCCCCCATGTCCGGAACGTAAGCCCGCACCTAGGCTCGCCCATCCGCCACATCGAACATACCACCAGCACGACTACCTTCCCATTCGAAACACTGACTGGGGTGGCGACCAGTGAACAATCATGTGTAGCCTACCCACGCGTACATGTGGGCCCTCCATGATCCATGTCACCTGCGGCAAAGACATGACATGCGCAATGAGGGAAGTGAGGAGAGCTGTCCGCCCCACGCACAGAAGGTGCATCAGCTCCACAGACCCAGCAGCGAGTCCAGCAGGGGTCACATGTGCAGGGGCAGCGGTGCCTGGTGTGAAGGCACATGCATATAGACAGCACATCGACCAATGTGTAGTCTGCCCACATCCACAGTCCATCATCATGCGGACATAGGAATTGAACACAGGGCAACACATCTTAGTTGGTGCACCCACCGTGACCAACAATGCGCAATCATCGACGTACCCGCCCTGTGCATGGCCCCCCACCCAACGGAGGCACATCCAGTGCCACCATCCCACACACACAAGCCTTCCACGGAACATGCTGTGTCCAATGGTCAGTACAGAGTCAGCGCCCATCTGGTGGATCCTGAACAGGAGACACATGCACACACATGCCAGCTCCCACTATGTACGTCTGCCACCTGGCACGTGCAATGTAACCTCTCACCTGTGACGTGTGACTGCAAGCACACAGCCGTCTTGGCATGGGGCTGTCAATGTGGACACCAGTCAATGTTTCGGGAGCTGTGATCCGTACAGTGCTGTACATAGGGTGCAGTGCTGACACCTACTACTGTCTCATATCCCCTCGTGCCACAGGTCCCACTTGTATTGGCCGCTCAGCCCGTGCCCACATCGTCGCCGTCGTGTGCCATACTCATCCAGCCTCGGAAGCAGTTCCATGCTCAGCAGACACTCATGTTGCCGTGGCGTTGCCGCTTGACGAATATGCAGTCAGTCCCCATCAGCACGCCCCGCAAGTCATTGGGGCCTAGATCCCCATGTGCATGCACATGGCAGTGGTATGTCTCACTTGCCATTGCCATTGTTGGGAGACCTGTGTAAGTGTATTGTGGCCGTGCCGTCCCAGCTTGACAGCTGGGCTGTGGCTCATGTGCTTGCTCAGTCATGTCAGTGATGTGTATGCGAAATTGCTATGTGTCGTGTTGCTTTGACATGTGTCCTCTGCCATTTTCCCCAGGCGGAGACCGAACATTGACCGCCCATACCAATTGCTGGCGGACATGGACGATACAGAGGTGATCAGGAAGTTTCGGCTGGACAGGCCAACCCTGCATCGACTGTGTGCCATGTTAGAGCCCCATCTCCGTCCCCGCAGGGTGTATCCGACTGCTGTCACCCCCACGGCTAAGGTGATGGCCGCCATGCATTTCTTCGCCACTGGGTCATTCCAGCACACAGTGGGCAGTGGAGGAGGGATGTCCCAGCCCATGTTCAGCAAGGTGCTGAGGGATGTACTGGCAGCCATGATGCTGTACCGAAACAGGTACATCAGATACCCCAGGGCTCGTGAATTGGCGGCAGTGAAGGGTGCATTCTATGCACTTGGCAGAATCCCACACGTCGTGGGAGCCATTGACTGCACACATGTTGGCCTTGTTCCACCACAGGCCACTGAGCACCTGTACCGCAACAGGAAGCACACGCACTCCCTGAATGTGCAAGTGGTGTGCCTTGCGGACATGGTGATCACCCACGTGTGTGCCAAGTTTCCAGGCTCGGCACATGACGCACACATAATGCGCAACAGCATCTTGCCACGACTGATGGCCAATCTGCAACAGGATCGTGGCTGTATTGTCGGTGAGTATGTGGAGTGGTGTAGCGTGCTGGTTGTGCGATGCTGTCCCCTGTCCAGTTGGAATAGCAACGGTTCTCTGTGTCCCTCACACCCAGGTGACTCTGCGTATCCGAATGGGGCATGGCTGCTCAGTCCATTGAGGAATCCTCGCACCCCAGCAGACGATCGATACAATGAGGCACATGGGAGGACCAGACGTGTGGTCGAGCGTACCTTTGGCCTCCTCAAGTCCAGGTTCAGGTGCCTGGACCGCACCGGGGGTGCACTGGCGTACTCCCCACAGAAGGTGTGCCAGATAGTGGTGGCGTGCTGCATGCTGCACAATCTGGCCATTCGGAAGCAGATCCCCCTCATTGTGGATGACGGAGATCAACCAGGGCCCCAGCCCGCAGACCAGGACAGCTCGAGTGAGGTGGACAGCGGAGAGGAGGAAGCTGGGAATGTGCGCCAGCAGCTCATCGCCCGCTACTTCACTTGACGGTGAGTGTCCATGTACGACGGATGATGTGTCTGTATCTGTGCAGGTGTGTGTGTGCTGTGTCAGGGGGCCGTATGTTCACTGCGTGCAGTGTGTCAACGCTCCATGGCCAGGGTAGTATGCCACTGTTGGTGACTGTGGCATTGTGCCCTATTGCTCTGTGCGATGTGTGTACATTGCTTGTAGTTGTTGACATGTACTGTGTGATGGGTGTGTGACACACTCATTGAATGTGCTCCTGTTCTGTCTCCCACCCCTAGGTCCCTACAGGCCCTCCGGATTCCATTGCCATGCCACGCATCAGGTGCCTTTCCGCCCAAGGTGGCCGTCGTATTCCGTACAAATAAAACACAGGGCACAAACAGCAGTTAGTGAAAAAGGTGCATTTATTCCAAACTGTGACATGTGATTGTGTGTAAGGTGATGACAAAAGTGGTGCGTGCAGTGACAATGAGCTGTCGGTCATGGCTGCGTGAAGCTCAGGGTGTACCCACTGGTTCTATGTCCATAGTCCAACACACACATGCCATCCAGCTGGCTGTGTGGAGTGGGATCGTAGAGCAAGTCAATGCAGTGGCTGGTCAAGGAAGGCTGGCGGAAGGCTGGCTGGCTGCCTCACTTGCGACTGGAGCGTGCGAAGTCCTCCCGGGAGATCTGTTTCCTCTTCGGACGGCCCCTTCCACGTTTGGGAGGGGGTGTGTGGTGGCGACCTGCTGGTGGTGGGTGAGGTGTGCTCACTGGCTGTGGACGCAGGGGAAGTGGACACTGCTGCCCGACCCTGCGCCCTAGCAGGTGGTGGCGGAGGTGGTGTTGCTGGCCTTGCCTGTGACCCCACCGCCACCACCAGCTGGCCCATGAGGTCCACGAGTTGGTCCATACGGGACACGAATTGGCCCATATGGGCGTCCATGGACCTCAGCACCCCCAGCACCTCCCGCGTGTCTGTAGCAGACCTGACCCATTGTTCTTGGGCCTCCTCATAGGCCCCAAGGACTCTGGCCATTTGAGGCAGGGCATGGCTCCCAGGGGAGGCTGGCGTTTCCCTGACCCTGCTCCTCCTACCAGTCCTGCTGCCACCGGCCTGCCCACTAGCCACATTGCACACCACGGTCCTCGCTGTGGCTCCCAGGGTGGATCCAGTCGGCCGGGCCACCACCTGCGCTGGGGCTGGTGCCAGCGAAGACGTGGTGGTGGTGGTGGCGGTGGTGGTCGGTGCGGCGATGGTGGCGGTTGCGGCAGTGGTAGTGGCCGCAATGACCCTGGGTGTGGCCGCAACGACAGTGGCAGCAGGGGGCTGGGACTGTTCAGCATCCCTGGATGATGGGTTGGTGGGTAGGAGGGGTCCTGGGGAGCGGCTGGGCCCTGCCACACCAGATGGGCCTGCTTGGTGGTCCGTGTCCGAAGAGGAGGACAGATCCTCCAGATCCGTGTGTCCTCGTTGGGGGCTTGTGGGCTGGCTGTGCTGGCTGCTGTCTCCATCCCCAGCATCCGGCAGTTCGTCACCTGTGGAGTGAATGAGATTTGTTATTGTGTTGCACCTGGCGAAGTATGTATTTGTCGTCTGACATTGGCGGTTCGTGCAATCTCGTACATGGGTTTCCCGGAGGCGAGTGTGTGGCTGTGGCATCTGTAGTTGTGTGTGCTAGGCAATGGGACTGTGTGCTGTGCACATGTGGCATGGGACGGATTGGCCATGCCGATGGGTGTGTTGCTGTGCCCCTAATCATTGTGACTCTGGTGTATGCGGGCTCCTGGCCCATCCTGGGTCTGGTTTGTACTTTGCTTTTGGGGTTCATATGGAACGCTTAGGCACCCATATGGCAACATGGGGGCCATGCCCCAGATTCACATTTGGGAGGGAATATGCTTTTGGGGTTCAAATGGAACGCTTAGGAACGCATATGGCAACATGGGGGCCATGCCCCAGATTCGCATTTGGGAGGGGATATGCTTTTGGGGTTCAAATGGAACGCTTAGGAACGCATATGGCAACATGGGGCCATGCCCCAGATTCACATTTGGGAGGGAATATGCTTTTGGGGTTCAAATGGAACGCTTAGGAACGCATATGGCAACATGGGGGCCATGCCCCAGATTCGCATTTGGGAGGGGATATGCTTTTGGGGTACATGCTGTAAGCCATGGGTGCCGAACGTGACATGTGTTGTGGCAGCATGACAGTGCATGGTTTGAGGTGTGTGCATGCTTGACATGGCCTGCATATTTGCTGTCTGTTGTGATTACTGGACATGGCATTGGACGCATCGTTATGAGTGAGTGTTGGTTGTGTGCCAGCCAACGTATTGCAGTTGTCCCATCTCCTTGGTGTGCGTGCTGCCCTGTGCCATGTGCATCACTGCAGTGCTCGGGGGGGCCCATGTTGTGTGTTGTTGCTCACAGTGTGTCGTGCGCTTCATTGACTTCTGGCACATGGTTGGTCATGGGCATGTGTCTTAGCGTGACTGCTGTATATGTGGCAGCTGTGCGGATGACATGCCTTTCATGAGACTGGGGCTGACGGATGGGATGGATGGTATGTTGTATGTGCATGGTGTGTCTGTGTGTTTGATGGGTTCAGTGGTGTTCGTGTGCATTTCTGTTGTTCCGCTCTGTTGCGTCTAGTGTTGTTTGTCTTACATAGGCGTAGTTGTGGGGTGTGTGGTTGACAGGCAGTAGGGGCTACATGGACTGGACTTCAATGGTGTTTCGGTTGTGTGTGATGGGTTGCACAGTGGCTGCCGTGTGGTACTATGTTCAGTGTGGCTTGTGCATGCAGACGTGGCTCCTTGGGTGTTGCTGTGTTTGTGATGGGTCATGTGGGGTGTGAGTCTGTGGTTCATGTCCGTGTGCACATTGTTCACTTGTTCGTGACGGTGGGCGGTGCTGCGTGTTCGTCTGCTACGTGACATGTCCCATGTGTTGGTCGTGTTACGGCCCTCATGCCTCCAGTAATCCTGCCCTGTCCAGTTTCCCACCTGCAGGTTGTTCGGGCGTGCACTGTACTGGATGCCACATGGTTCTAAGCGGGGGTGCTCCATGTTGCAGGTCTGTGGGGGTGGGGGGTGTTGTGGGTCGTAGTGGTGGCTGGACACCCACTGACACCGATTGCTGTGGACCGTGATGTCTACCTTTCGGCTGTCGTTGTGCACTGCGGTGGCTGACACGTGGCTGTGGGGTGTGGGGGATGCTCCTCCTTGCTGTACTGTGGGACTAGGGGCCTGGTGTGTTTTGTACTTGGGCTGTCCACCCTCCCACCCACTGCACTTTGTGTTCCTGCCACTTAACTGTTACTTGTCGGTTAGTGCAGCTATGGCGGACACATGGGTGTGGTGGGTGCTCGTTGTGGCGCTTCTGGCATATTTGGGGACCTGTTGGTGGTTACGTGGCTGGCTGAGTGTACACATGTCCCCACGCATCTTACAGTTGTTCTGTTTGGGCTGTGTGTGGTGGTGTCTGTTGCATGTGTGTGTGATGTGTTGTGTATTGTGTGCTGGACATGGGGGTGTTTGTCCCTGGGAGCTGTGGCATGGTGGTAGTGCATGTGAGTACATAGCGGTGTGCTGGTATACATTAGTTTGTACTTACCAGCCTCCACTCCCCTGCTAATCCGGCGAGGATCTCGGGATGTATGATGACTCGCACCTTCTCCTCCCACGCTTTGAAGGTCTTGAAGAGCGCGGGATTCCCTCCGCCAGTGACGGCAGCCAGCTCTCTGTTTTTGCCCTCCTTCTTCTTGACCAGGCTCTTGACGTCATTCCACCGTTTGTTAATTTCTACTCTGTTCCTGGGCAGGGTCCCGACTGCATTGACCTGGTCTACGATCCGGTTCCACATTCTGTTTCTGGTGGCTAGTGGTGTGTGTTGGACCATGTTCCCATAGATTTGTGGGTGCACCTTGATGATCTCGTCGACCATGACCGTCAACTCAATGGGCGTGAACTTGGGCATTCTTTGTGGTGCCATGGTGTTTGTGGTGCTGGTGCGGTGTGTGTTGTGTAATGTGCAGGGGGTTTGTGGTGCCGGTGTTTGGTGGTGGTGGTGGTGGTGGTTGTGATGTGTGCGTTTCTGTGGTGTGCTGCTGTCCTTGCTGTGTCACTGTGTCCTCTCCTCTCCTCTCTGGTTTGCGATGTTGCAAGGGGTTGTGGTCTGTGGGAGTTCTGCTTTTGTACTTACCTATGTGGGTGTGTCCTCATGGTCTGTTGTTTTCAGGTGTGTTGTGTCTGGTGTTCTGGCCTTTGTAGTTTTTGTTTGTCCAGGGGGTGTTTTCGGGATGTGTACTGTGCTTGTGTATTTGTGCGTGCCTTGCTGTGTGGACTTATTGGCCATGTTGTGTGCTATTGGTTTTGTGAGCGGATGGTTTCTGTGCAGGGACGTGGGCGCCATGGTTTCTGCCGTGTCGATTGGCATCGGCGTTGTTTGCGCTGGCGGGCGGTATATTTGTGGTTTTCCCGCGCTCATGGCGGTGCGATCGTAATTTCACGTGCGGTGTGTCGGCCGTGAGGGCGGGCGGTTTTGTGTTGTCGTGCGTGTTTCCGTCCGTGGCGGGCGGTTTGACTCCGACTCGGACGATGGCGGGCGGTATTTTGTGTGATTTTTCCGCCGATGGCGGTTTTCGGTTTGTGTTATCGTAATGGCGTGGTCGGTGTTCAGACGGTGTATGCGGGCGGAATTTTGCCGCTTCCATGCCTGGCGGATTTATTTACGCCGGGTATCGTAATGGGCCC
Source organism: Calotriton arnoldi (assembly GCA_963921515.1). Lineage (NCBI taxonomy): Eukaryota > Metazoa > Chordata > Amphibia > Caudata > Salamandridae > Calotriton > Calotriton arnoldi. Next base: position 984,474 of record CAWUFW010006713.1, read on the forward strand.
CTTAATATTTATGTATTTAAAATTTTATATTGTAAATTGTGGTAAATAATATATTGTTCATTATTTATTAATTGGTTATTAATAATTATTAAATAATTATTAATTATGTTATTTGTGTCATTCTTTTAAGAGCAGGTTGTGGGTTGATAGGGGAGTCGGCAGGGAAGTAATTAAATGTAATATATTTTTTTTAAAATTTTATTATAAAAATTATTTTAAGTTGTTTTAATCTGTTAATTGTGTGAATTAAATTATTATTTATTGTTTTTAAATTGCTTGTTAATTTTAATTAATTAATTAATTAATTATTAATTAATTATGTTAATAGTGTTATGTTTTAGAACATTGGTGGTGTCATTTATAGGGAATATGGTGGGAGGCAAACAATTTTTAATTAATTAATTATTTGTTAATTAATTTGAATTATTTTGCTTGAGTGGGAATAGTAAATTATTCCCCTATGCAATCCAACACTTTCCCGACTGTTGCACTTGCTGGAGTGGGAATAGTAAATTATTCCTCTCCGCTATCCAACACTTTCCCTACTGTTGCGCTTGCTGGAGTGGGAATAGCAATTTTTACCCCTACGCTATCCAACCCTTTCCCTACTGTTGCACTCACTGGAGTGGGAATAGTAAATTATTCCCCTCCGCTATCCAACACTTTCCCTACTGTTGCACTCGCTGGAGTGGGAATAGTAATTGTTACCCCTCCGCTATCCAACACTTTCCCTACTGTTGCACTCGCTGGAGTGGGAAAAGTAATTGTTACCTCTCCGCTATCCAACACTTTCTCTACTGTTGCACTCCCTGGAGTAGGAATAGTAAATTAATCCCTTCCACTATCCAACACTTTCTCTACTGTTGCACTCGCTGGAGTGGGAATAGTAATGGTTACCCCTCTGCTACCCAACACTTTCCCTACTGTTGCACTCGCTGGAGTGGGAATAGTAATTGTTACCCCTCCGCTATCCAACACTTTCTCTAATGTTGCATTCCATGGAGTAGGAATAGTAAATTATTCCCCTCCGCTATCCAATACTTTCCCTACTGTTGTACTTGCTGGAGTGGGAATAGTAAATTATTCCCCTCCGCTATCGAAAACTTTCCCTACTGTTGCACTCGCTGGTGTGGGAATAATAATTTTTACCCCTCCGCTATCCAACATTTTCCCTACTGTCGCACTCTCTGGAGTGGGAATAGTAAATTATTCCACTCCGCTATCCAACACTTTCCCTACTGTAGCACTTGCTGGAGTGGGAATAGTAATTTTATTCCCTCCGCTATCCAACACTTTCCCTACTGTTGCACTCTCTGGTGTGGGAATAGTAATTTTTACCCCTCCGCTATCCAACACTTTCCCTACTGTTGCACTCCCTGGAGTGGGAATAGTAATTTTATCCCCTCCGCTATCCAATATTTTCCCTACTATTGCTGTTAGTGTAGTGTAAAATGTAATTGTAAAAAAATAAAAATATTTTAATATTTTAATTTATTATATATATATTTTATTTTTATTTTTATTTTACTGGTATATGTATATATATATATATATATATATATATATATATATATGTATTTATAATTTTTAATATGTTTCTAACATTTTATAATTTATTATAATAATTATTTATTAATATTATTAAGTAAATATATATTATATTTTATATATATGTATGTTTAATTTTTTTAACATTATATTTATTATTTCTAATTATAAACATTTTATAATTATAACTATCTTTTTTTTAAAATTATATGTATTATTTACTTTATTTTATATTATTTTTAAACATTTAAAAAAAACAATATTTTTAACAACGATATTTTTTTCCGATATTTTTGTACTTACCATGATATAGATAGGATGTCGATATTCTTGACATCGATATTTAGGTTCTGATATTTTGGGATCTTGATATTGTGGTCGTCGATATTCTGTCAGTGATTCGTATTTCTTGGCCCTCGTGTGTGAACGGACCCTGTGAGCGAGCCGCGGAGAGTCGTTGTCGAGCTTCTTCGTGGCACAAGAAGCAGGCGATAAGAGGCCAGGGGCGTGCCGAAGAATCCTTGCTTGGGGGTGCTGATGCGGTGGGCACATTGCATCTCCAGCAGAGGTTCAAAGGACATACCCATAAGCTTGGGGAGAGTGTCTCTGAGGAAGGATTTAACGCCAGGCCCCTCCACAGATTCCGGAAAACCAAAAAAGTGGACATTGTCCCTTCTGATGCGGTCCTCCAGGTCAATCAGCCTACTGCAAAGAAAGAGAAGTTCCTGGTCCCTGTCCAGCAGAGTATCCAGCTGGCCCTCCATCACTGTTACCCTCTGGTCAAGCCCATCCATGTGGGTCTGGAATCCTGCAATAGCCAGCCGGATCGATTTGGTCTCCTCTGTCAAGGCAGATATGTTTGCATCCATGCCTTCTAGTCGGCGACCCACTGCTGATATTTCCTGTTGGATTCTCTCCATACTACTGTCCTGAGCCGTGGTAGCAGGAGGCTGTGGTAAGGCAGACTCAGGAGGTGTGGCTCCCCTTTGACGTGGCCATGGTGCAGGGCTTGTTGAGAGCTTTAGTGAAGAGGAGCAGCCTTGCAGGTTTGCCCGTGGTCTTGCCAGGAAACATCCATCTGTAGTCATTGTGGAGCACCCAGCACTCCCGTGATTCAGGTCCAGCACTGACTGGGGGATAGGGGTCGGGGTGGTAGCTGCTGTTCAGCGCTGACCGTCTCTGGGCTGTAGGCCAATGTTGCTTGTAGGCCCTCCAGTGGCTGTAGTGCATGCAGGAGGGAGGGTGAGTGCCACAGGATGGTCCGTTGACTGAGGCAGGCTAGGTATATGCAGGTTCCAGGACGCTGGGAGTTTGCGGCTACCCCAAGGTGGTGGGAGGCCAAGGAGGCTGTTGTGGCTCCAGAGACGTTTTCGTGAACCGGGGGAGGATAGTTGAGGAGTCTCCACTCTAGGCCAGGCAAAGCCGAGGCAGTTCACCCAGGGCCCACTGCGGTATTGTAATCCTAGAAGCAGCCAGAGGGGGACCAGTTCGGTTCCCACAGCCGTGCATGCAGGAGGTATGTCTTGAGTAAAAAAGGTTGGAAACAGTTGCAGGGTTTTGTGGAGAGCGAGCAGGATCTGTGCTGGCAGGCCACTGTTTCCCTGCATGTCCCCCCCACTCGCTAGGCTGGTAATGGGCACGATCGCCATCGATCTTCTGCGGTCAGAATCCTAGAGGTTGGTGCATCAAACAATCTGTACCGGAAGGAGAGCAGGCTGATTAGAGATGCAAGTTGCACATTTGTCCCATGTGCCCCCAGGCCTGATGCATTGCCCTCCTTACAAGCAGGCCGCAGGGGAGGAGCTGCTGATAGACCACAGGGTAGTACGTGTCTGAGAAAGAGGGCTGAGAGGCCGCTTGCAGTAATCGGGGAGTGGTAGACCACAGTGAGCACTGGATGAAGTCCTGGCCCGGCTGTCTGGCGTAGGCAGAGCAAGGCGGGGTCACCACGGTCCCGCGACAGGTGGCCGCACGGTTGTGTGGGAGCCCGGTAGGCCCCTGCAGGTGGATGATGTTGTGGCCTAGTGGGCACATTCAAAGGATGATGAGGCAAGGTCAGTTCATGATTCTGTAGCCCCCAATATGAGTAGGCCCACTCTGGTTTAGGCTCGATACGGGATATAACGAGTGGGATAGGGGCCGATTGATCGCTGGGCCCCCACCGTATCATAGGTGTCACCGCCACCATTCAGGACGGTATAGGGCTGGGGTGTCTCATGGTGGGGGGTACCACAATGATATGGGGTTGTGGATCCAGGTTCCTCTGCAGCCCTAGTGTCTAAGGGTACATACAGGGCCACCGTACACCAATGTGCCTGAAGAAATAATGAAGAGGTGCAGGGGGGGCAAGGCGTTAGGACCCCCTACCTGTTGTGTGCAGAATCAAGTAGCCCTGATTCCAATGCCTGAATGGCAGTGATGTGGGCCCTCCAGGTGTCGTAGGCACCAATGGGCATCTCCTTGCATCTCCCAGGACCGCCGGGGAGACAAGACAAGCTGGGCTAACGTTGCTGCCGATCGCAGCTGCGGGTAGTTGCGTGGCGGTGCGGGTCTGTGGAACGAGATGGTGCGGTAAGCCCCGATTTTCCTTGAAGCAGCTCCGCCTCGCGTCAGGACCTCCGTAAGGGCAGGGCCGCCATCAGCCGCGTTCTGCTCCAGCGCGAGGGGCAAGGCTGCAAGCTGGGAGTTGAGGCTTCGCTCCTGCCACAAGGCTCAGCAGCCTCACGCAGCTTCGTCTGATTCAGGGCGGGCCAGTAGCTGCGGTGGCCCCAAAGACACCAAAGTTGGTCATCAGTGAGTGTGGGCAGGGTGAAGGAACAGGTTAGTAGGCCCCAGCCATCCTTGGAGGCCACTGTCTCCGTCCGGGGCCCGTCTCGCGGCAGAGCTCAGTGTTCAAGCGGCCATTATTGTTCGAGGCCAGACCACGCTCCTCCATGTTGTTATGTTATGTTAGGTTATATTATGTTAAGTGTTGTTATGTTATGTGTTGTTATGTTATGTGTTGTTATGTTCTGTTGTTATTTAATTTTTTGTTATTTTATGTTATGTTATGTGTTGTTATGTTATGTTAACAAAATTTATAGAGCGCTCGTCTACCATGAGTTGTCTTGGTGCCGAAGCTAAACATGAACACGACTGGAGAGGGATATTAATTGTTGAATAACCAGGTTTTGAGCTCTTTCCTGAAGGATATCAGCGAGGGAAAGTCTCTTAGATGGGGGGGAGATTGTTCCACAACTTAGCCGTTCCTGTGATAAAAAGTCTCCCACTCAGTTAGATTTGCGGAATCTGGGTGTAACAATTAGCTGAAGTCTGGTGGACTGGTACCATTTAAAGCTGTTGGGAGAAGTACAGGGTAGATCCTAGCCAGGATATTCAACCCTTAATTTTAGCTGCTTGAAGGATTTTCAATAAATCAGTATATTCCAGAAAATAGATGATGACACCTCTTGGCCTTTGAGAGGAGGATGTGCTCCATGGACTATGTCCTAGTCGATGTGCTCTTTGAATATTCAAGATAGGTGCTTCAGGAAGAAATGTCTAAAAAAAGGAAATAGAATTGGATCTCTTGCAACCCTCTGTCAAACTTAAATACGAAGTTTGTTCTGCCTATTGCGGTTCTGAAGGTTTTCCACTTGCTTCTTGAGATGGGAAACTTCTGTTTGTAGAAGAGTGACTTGTTGAGTTGTGGCTTGAATTAATTCAACTCTGTGTTCCATTTGCGTGACTCTGTTGCCGAAGCTGACCATTTATTGTCTAGGCTTTGAATTAACCTATTTGTTTCCTCCACATACGGTTTAAGAGGTTTTATTTCCTCTAGGAGTAGTTTCATAGACATGAGAGGAGGAAACTTAGTGGGTCCGGGAGGGTCTTTTTTAGCTATCTTATTTGATGTAAGAACAGGAATACCATTTATTTTTAACGTAGATTTGTTGACAGATATAGGTATACTTGACGTATTGACTGATGAAAAGGAATCTCGGTTGGTAGGATCAGAGTCTTCCATGTTATCCAGTAGTATAGAAAAGGGATTTGGGATCCAGAACAGTGGGAGATGTAGATTGATGTTTTATAGTCCGAATTTTCCCCATAAACTCAAAACCAAGATTAGTAGTACTACCAAACTGCAAGACAGAAGAGGGTCTAGAGTTATATAAAGGCTGTTATAGTGAGTGAGAACCTGAGAGGGATCCTCTGTCACTTAAAAGTAACGTCACGTAATCCATCAGTATGTTGAGTAACAGAGAGAGGCACACGCAATTTCAAATTAAAATAGCCAGTATAATCGTCATTCTATTTAACTATATAAACTTCCAGTATCTATCTGAGAGAAAGAAGTGAAATCCATGAGGTTAGGCTCTGTTGCCAATAATGGTCATTAACATATAAAGTAAAGTCTATTGGGCAGGTTTTCAAAAGAAATGAGGTAGGAAACCTCCATGTAAAAGTTCCACAGAAGTGCCAGCATGAAAACCAAAAAAAACAAAAAATGGCGGCCATGTTTTCAGTTAAGTAGCTCACCCACCGTAGTTTATGGTACATGCGGTCTTCTACCGCTTACCGTCAGACATGGGTCCCAGGCTCACTGTGCCACTGGATTCAAGCTAGCCTGGCTGATATGGGGTTATGCCCCGAAACCGGTCCCAGGATGCTTGTTTCCGGTCCAGGGAGGACCTGGCTTGGCAGTTTGGTCTGGACTGTTCCTATGAGGCACAGGGTCAAGACTGATTTGCATATGGCTGGGTCTAAACTGGGGTTGCATGGTGAGAAAAAGAATTATGGATTTAACCCAGATCTATTGACTGGGGTAGAATGTTTGATTTGCTGCTCTGCATTCCTTCCATCATCTGTGTGTCTTTTACCATCAGGAATTGAGCATAGCGCTGAAGGCAGGGGAACTTCAGCCATTCAGAATGTCCAAAATTATGAGGTGAAAAGAGTGTAGTCCGCTGGGAGGACGACACCCCTCCTGAACTGCCGTTGAACTACAGCTGAACTGCCGCAGAGCTGCGCTAGCCGCTGCCATCTTCGTTGGTGTCAAACCACACCCCTCGCCTTAGACCAATTCTGGCTGTGCCATTTGACTCTAACTATACCACACTCAGAAGGGAATGCACAGCCAAAACTAATCTGGGCTTGCTTTTATTCCCACTCTGAGGGTACATCAGATTGCGGTTACCTCGGACTGGACTGTTCTGCTGGAGCAAGACTGATCTGAATATGGTTGGTCCCTGTCTGTAGAAGCACAGTGAGCATAAAAATAATGGGCTGGAATGTGGCCAAAAGTAACCAGTGGCTGAGATAAATTTATGAATACCATTCATCGCTTTTTTGTTTCCCGTGGGTAGAAGCCAACCAACCTTCATCTTATGTTCACTAGGTGATCGAAGTCTGCCTTTCCAGTGTTTGTGATTATTTTTTCAAATGCACTCTAGAAAACATTGTGAACATTCGCAGTCATTTAAAAAAAAGTAAACACAAGTGGTACCATTTATCAGCAACCACTGCACTTAATTTACTTGGAAGGCTAGTAGGCATCATTCTTGTGTGCAGCTACCACACCCAAAACCCTGGGGCAAATGTGTTAAGTGTTATGGGAAAATTAAAAAAAATGCCTTTATCTTGGGGTACACCAACGTTATTCATATGGAACAGCAGGTATGTACTTGACATCCTCCCTTCGGATTAAACACTCCTCAAATTCAACCATAAAAGAAAAATGCTGGGGAACCTCAGATCCAAAGGAGAAAATGCCATGGATGGAACTGCTGCACAAGCAGGCAAGGTATTTTGTACATTATCAATCTGTGCTAGTGCTGTGTTCATATTTCAGAAACACAATACTGTCAGATAAAGAACACACACATTTTTCATGAGAGACATCATGTTTCGTTTTGGTATTTCTTCCATATGTTTTGGTGTGTTTATCTAATTTAGGCCCATACTGTTGAAGACACAAAAGAAAGTTGTACCTGATTGCCTGCAGATTCGACTCCTCTCTGCCTTCTTCTTAATTCACTAGCACTGAAAAAAGGACGATTGTATCCTTTTTAGAAGTCCACACGAGACTTATACTAATATATATGGCAAATAACCTTGGCCTGAAGGTGGAAGGAGGTTGTTGCAGAGGCAGGTAGCTCATCACAAGCAACTAAGGGTCTATACAAACCTGTCAAATCCCCTCTTCTCCTCAGAATTTACAGACAATCATGAAGGGGAAGGGAAGCTCTTACTAATGGGTTGTGAGCTTACCTCACAAAACACTGCACCTGATTGGAGTGTAAGTGTGATATCAGTGTACCTAGCGACGTAGGGAGACAGCAAACTTGAGGCAATAAGTCAACCTTTCATTCTGTACAATACAGGTATACAATTGGACCTTCTCTGATTTGAGATAATTGCAGCTCATACACTAAAATATTGGAGCAACTAAGCAGCAGACCACAGATGTCTGTGGAGCCTGTCACTCGATGGGGGCGCCCAGGCTCTTCCTGCCTCTGTGGCAGGCCCTGGACTGCATAGGTTTCTACATACACTTGACTGACTGACAAAATGCCCATCAGCATGCTCCAGGCTGAATGATGAGGCAGCATCAAAAGATGAGGCAGCTTAAACTTCTCAACAGGCACATTGGCCCAGACAACACTTATTCGCTGAGCTTGTCTAATCAGCACCCTCACCCCCTGGCATCTCCAGTACCAGTGGGGCTCACAATTGCCCACTCCTTGGTCTGCTGGTGGTGACCAAGAGGTACCAACAACCACTGAGAGGCCTATCGAGCCTTGTAGGTGTCTTTGTAGTGAATAAACATCACCTGTACTGGAGGCCAGGAGGAAGCATGAAGCTGCTGGTTTTTAGGTCGAGCCTATACAGCGCTTGCGCTGTTAGGTGATCTGTTGTGTGTATTTTGTGGGGTCTGACTCCTCCCACGCTTTGGATTGGCTTTGGTGTAAGTCACTTAAAAATCAGAGCCTGCAAATGGCTGATGGTGGGTGCATGTCCCACCTTTTCTGACAAGTTAACTCCCATGGAGAATGTCGCGGGAACAAGCAGCGGCGTGCTGGGGCTGCTGCCACCTCCTCTCAAGCCAGAAACAATCCAGAAAGCACGTGATGACCCCATCTCCTGTATGGGCATTGCAGCCTCGGTAAGAGAGCGGAAGGCACCAAGATAAGGCTGCAGCAGTGGTGGCCAGATTGTGACAAGGGAGCATGTCACTGCCAGCCAGGTTACGGTTACAACGAGCTCCACTCTGTGTGAGCCGAAGATACCAGTGCACAACAGAGATACATCCCTTTCACCCGCGGGAACGGCTGGACCACCCCCCAATGGATGGTTTGAACCCGGTGATTATACTTTGCTGGCTCGGGCTCGGTGCACGTGACCCCTTAGTTTTTGCTCGTTGTTGGAGCGGTGTTTGTGGCACCTGTGGCCTTTTAGCGCTCTTCCTCACGAGCTCCACTTCAGTGAGCTGCTTCCTCATTGCCCCTGCTAGCACCATCCCGAGTTGGGATGCCAAGGACCCGAGCGTAGACTGTGCATCTGTACCAGGAGAGCGGGGCAGTGGGGCAACGGCTCACATCTCTATCTGGGAGGGCAGGGCTTCACTCGCCCCCCTCCTTCAGGCTCTTAACAGGCATTTCCCTGCAGCACGAACGGCTGCTTTTGCTGGCCTGCTTGCTTATTACTGACGTCTTGTTATAATTCAACACACTCCTGTTTTAGCCTTAGTGCCGACCAGAAGCAGGTTTTGCCCTCAATCCTAGATTTACAGAGAAACAAGCATTTGCAATACAATAGGTCTCGCATTCACGTGAGTTTGAGCTATTGGCATTGTAAATGACAATGCCTTTTATTTATATTTTGGGTTTTAAAACATAAATAAAAGGCATTGTCATTTACAATACTAATAGCTTAAACTCTCGCAAATGCGAGACATATTGCATTGCAATAGAGGGCCTTCTCGACCAATTGTTAGATTCTAAATATCAGAGGAAGAGACCAGCCTGCGACGTCTTCAAAGTAGTGATAAATAGTGCAGTGAAAAAGATGTGTAAGTGTTGTAAATTACACAGACACAAAGTGTGAAGTGAGAGTTACATACTATCCGAGCTATAAACACTAACAAAGTGCTCCAACATCTTTCGCTCTGTGATTACACTGTTGCGACTCAGGAGGAAGAGTGGGAGGGGGGGCTATTTCCTGCCCTCTCCGTGATTTGAGTGTGCAGCGTAGCATTGCGTAATGTCATTGCTATCTTTGGCCTAATAAATACACTCCAGCTGTGGTAGGGCCATGGCTTCACCTCCTGGTGCAGGGCGGGCTGTGCTTTATGGCAGGCATGGAGGGTGGGAGGGATTGTCTCGGCTGCAGCTCTGGCCTTGTACAGTGCCCCTGCTATTACCAGTGAGTGAGCGGTGCTGAGGTGGTGGAATTGGTATTGGTGATGTTGGAATTGGTGGTGGTGGTATTGGTGGTATTGGTGGTGGTGGTGATATTGGTAGTGGTGGTATTGGTGGTGGTGGTATTGGTGGTATTAGTGGTGGTGGTGGTATTGGTGGAGGTGGTGGTGTTGGTGGTGGCGGTATTGGTGGTGGTATTGGTATTGGTGGTGATGGTATTGGTATTGGTGGTGGTATTGGTGGTGTGCTACTGGTATTGGTGGTGGAACTGGTATTGGTGGTGGTGGTATTGGTGTTGGTGGTATTAGTAATGGTGGTGGTGATATTGGTGGTGGTGGTACTGGTATTGGTGGTGGTGGTATTGGTGGTGGTATTGGCACTGATATTGGCGGTGGTGGTGGTATTGGTGGTGGTGGTGGTATTGGTGGTGGTGGTATTGGTGGTGGGGGTGGTATTGGTGGTGGTGGTGGTGGTATTGGTGGTGGTATTGGTATTGGTGGTGGTATTGGTATTGGTGGTGGTATTGGTATTGATACTGGTGGTGGTGGTATTGGTGGAAGTGGTGGTGGTGGTATTGGTGGTGGTGGTGGTGGTATTGGTGGTGATGGTATTGGTAGTGGTTTTGGTGGTGGTGGTATTGGGGCTGGTATTTGTGGGTATTTGTGGTGGTATTGGTGGTATTGCTGGTGGCGGTATTATTGGTGGTGGTATTGGTGGTTGTGGTATTGGTGGTGTTGGTGGTATTGGTGGTGGTATTAGTGGTGGTGGTGGTATTGGTGGTGGTATTAGTGGTGGTATTGGTGGTGGTATTGGTGGTGGTATTGGTGGTGATAGTGGTATTGGGGGTAGTGGTGGTATTGTTGGTGGTATTGGTGGTGGTGGTGGTGCTGGTATTGATGGTATTGGTATATTGGTGGGGGTGGTATTGTTGGTGGTGGTGGTATTGGTGGTGGTGGTATTGGTGGTATTGGTGGTGGTGGTATTGGTTTGGTATTGGTGGTGGTGGTATTGGTGGTTTTGGTGGTGGTATTGGTATTGGCAGTGGTGTTAGTGTTGGTGGTATTGGATTGGTGGTGGTATTGGTTGTGGTGGTGGTTTTGGTGGTGGTGGTGGTATTGGTGGTATTGGTGGTGGTGGTGATATTGGTGGTGGTGGTATTGGTGGAGGTGGTATTGGTGGTGTTGGTATTGATGGTGGTATTGATGGTGGTGATATTGGTGGTATTGGTGGTGGTATTGGTGGTAGTGGTGGTATTGGTGGTAGTGGTATTGGTGGTATTGATGGTGGTGGTATTGGTGGTGGTGGTATTGGTGGTGGTGGGGGTGGTGGTATTGCTGGTGGTGGTATTGCTGGTGGTGGTGGTATTGGTGGTGGTGGTATTGGTGGTGGTAGTGGTGGTGGTGGTGGTATTGGTGGTGGTGGTGGTGGTATTGGTGGTAGTGATATTGGTGGTATTGGTGGTGGTGGTAGTATTGGTGGTGGTATTAGTGGTGGTATTGGTGGTTTTATTGGTGGTGGTGGTATTGGTGGTGGTATTGGTGGTATTGGTGGTATTGGTGGTATTGGTATTGGTGGTGGTGGTGGTATTGGTGGTGGTGGTATTGGTGGTGGTGGTGTTATTGGTGGTGGTGTTATTGGTGGTGGTGGTATTGGTGGTGATAGTGGTATTGGGGGTAGTGGTGGTATTGTTGGTGGTATTGGTGGTGGTGGTGGTGCTGGTATTGATGGTATTGGTATATTGGTGGGGGTGGTATTGTTGGTGGTGGTGGTATTGGTGGTGGTGGTATTGGTGGTATTGGTGGTGGTGGTATTGGTTTGGTATTGGTGGTGGTGGTATTGGTGGTTTTGGTGGTGGTATTGGTATTGGCAGTGGTGTTAGTGTTGGTGGTATTGGATTGGTGGTGGTATTGGTTGTGGTGGTGGTATTGGTGGTGGTGGTGGTATTGGTGGTATTGGTGGTGGTGGTGATATTGGTGGTGGTGGTATTGGTGGAGGTGGTATTGGTGGTGTTGGTATTGATGGTGGTATTGATGGTGGTGATATTGGTGGTATTGGTGGTGGTATTGGTGGTAGTGGTGGTATTGGTGGTAGTGGTATTGGTGGTATTGATGGTGGTGGTATTGGTGGTGGTGGTATTGGTGGTGGTGGGGGTGGTGGTATTGCTGGTGGTGGTATTGCTGGTGGTGGTGGTATTGGTGGTGGTGGTATTGGTGGTGGTAGTGGTGGTGGTGGTGGTATTGGTGGTGGTGGTGGTGGTATTGGTGGTAGTGATATTGGTGGTGGTGGTGGTATTGGTGGTGGTGGTAGTATTGGTGGTGGTATTAGTGGTGGTATTGGTGGTTTTATTGGTGGTGGTGGTATTGGTGGTGGTATTGGTGGTATTGGTGGTATTGGTGGTATTGGTATTGGTGGTGGTGGTGGTATTGGTGGTGGTGGTATTGGTGGTGGTGGTGTTATTGGTGGTGGTGTTATTGGTGGTGGTGGTATTGGTGGTGGTGGTATTGGTGCTGGTGGTATTGATGGTGGTGGTGGTATTGATGGTGGTGGTATTGGTGGTGGTGATGGGATTGGTGGTGGTGGTATTGGTGGTGGTAGTGGTGGTGGTAGTGGTGGTGGTATTGGTGGCGGTGGTATTGGTGGTATTGGTGGTGGTGGTAGTATTGGTGGTGGTGATATTGGTGGTGGTGATATTGGTGGTGGTATTGGTGGTGGTATTAGTGGTGGTATTAGTGGTTTTATTGGTGGTGGTGGTATTAGTGGTATTTCTGGTGGTGGTATTGGTGGTGGTGGTATTGGTGGTATTGGTGGTGGTGTTGGTATTGGTGGTGGTATTGGTGGTGGTGGGAATAGTGGTGGTGGTGGCATTGGTGGTATTGCTGGCGGTGGTTTTGGTGGTGGTATTGGCATTGGCCATGGTATTGGTGGTGGTGGTGGTGGTGGTATTGGTGGTGGTGGTGGTATTGGTGGTGGTGGTGGTATTGGTGGTGGGGGTGGTATTGGTGGGGGTGGTATTGGTGGTGGTATTGGTATTGGTATTGGTATTGGTGGTGGTATTGGTATTGGTATTGGTGGTGGTATTGGTATTGGTACTGGTGGTGGTGGTATTGGTGGAAGTGGTGGTGGTGGTATTGGTGGTGGTGGTATTGGTGGGGGTGGTATTGGTGGTGATGGTATTGGTGGTATTTGTGGTGGTATTGCTGGTATTGCTGGTGGCGGTATTATTGGTGGTGGTATTGGTGGTTGTGGTATTGGTGGTGTTGGTATTGGTGGTGGTAGTGGTGGTGGTATTGGTGGTGGTGGTAGTAGTATTGGTGGTGGTATTGGTGGTGGTGGTGGTGGTATTGGTGGTGGTGGTATTAGTGGTGGTATTGGTGGTGGTATTGGTGGTGGTGGTGGTATTGGTATTGGTGGTGGTGGTATTGGTGGTGGGGGTGGTATTGGTGGTGGTGGTATTGGTGGTGGTATTGGTATTGGTGGTGGTATTGGTATTGGTGGTGGTATTGGTATTGGTACTGGTGGTGGTGGTATTGGTGGAAGTGGTGGTTGTGGTATTGGTGGTGGTGGCGGTATTATTGGTGGTGGTATTGGTGGTTGTGGTATTGGTGGTGTTGGTATTGGTGGTGGTAGTGGTGGTGGTATTGGTGGTGGAGGTAGTGGTATTGGTGGTGGTATTGGTGGTGGTGGTGGTATTGGTGGTGGTATTAGTGGTGGTATTGGTGGTGGTATTGGTGGTGGTATTGGTGGTGATAGTGGTATTGGGGGTAGTGGTGGTATTGTTGGTGGTATTGGTGGTGGTGGTGGTGCTGGTATTGATGGTATTGGTATATTGGTGGCGGTGGTATTGTTGGTGGTGGTGGTATTGGTGGTGGTGGTATTGGTGGTGGTATTGGTGGTGGTGGTATTGGTTTGGTATTGGTGGTGGTGGTATTGGTGGTTTTGGTGTTGGTATTGGTATTGGCAGTGGTGTTAGTGTTGGTGGTATTGGATTGGTGGTGGTATTGGTTGTGGTGGTGGTATTGGTGGTGGTGGTATTGGTGGTATTGGTGGTGGTGGTGATATTGGTGGTGGTGGTATTGGTGGAGGTGGTATTGGTGGTGTTGGTATTGATGGTGGTGATATTGGTGGTATTGGTGGTGGTATTGGTGGTAGTGGTGGTATTGGTGGTAGTGGTATTGGTGGTATTGATGGTGGTGGTATTGGTGGTGGTGGTATTGGTGGTGGTGGGGGTGGTGGTATTCCTGGTGGTGGTATTGCTGATGGTGGTGGTATTGGTGGTGGTGGTATTGGTGGTGGTAGTGGTGGTGGTGGTGGTATTGGTGGTGGTGGTGGTGGTATTGGTGGTAGTGATATTGGTGGTGGTGGTGGTATTGGTGGTGGTGGTAGTATTGGTGGTGGTATTAGTGGTGATATTGGTGGTTTTATTGGTGGTGGTGGTATTGGTGGTGGTATTGGTGGTATTGGTGGTATTGGTGGTATTGGTGGTGGTGGTATTGGTATTGGTGGTGGTATTGGTGGTGGTGGTATTGGTGGTGGTGGTGGTATTGGTGGTGGTGGTGTTATTGGTGGTGGTGGTATTGGTGGTGGTGGTATTGGTGCTGGTGGTATTGATGGTGGTGGTGGTATTGATGGTGGTGGTATTGGTGGTGGTGATGGGATTGGTGGTGGTGGTATTGGTGGTGGTAGTGGTGGTGGTAGTGGTGGTGGTAGTGGTGGTGGTATTGGTGGCGGTGGTATTGGTGGTATTGGTGGTGGTGGTAGTATTGGTGGTGGTGATATTGGTGGTGGTATTGGTGGTGGTATTAGTGGTGGTATTAGTGGTTTTATTGGTGGTGGTGGTGGTATTAGTGGTATTTCTGGTGGTGGTATTGGTGGTGGTGGTATTGGTGGTGGTATTGGTGGTGGTGGTGGTATTGGTGGTGGTGGTATTGGTGGTGGGGGTGGTATTGGTGGTGGTGGTGGTGGTATTGGTGGTGGTATTGGTATTGGTATTGGTGGTGGTATTGGTATTGGTATTGGTGGTGGTATTGGTATTGGTACTGGTGGTGGTGGTATTGGTGGAAGTGGTGGTGGTGGTATTGGTGGTATTGGTGGTGGTGGTATTGGTGGTGGTGGTATTGGTGGTGATGGTATTGGTGGTATTTGTGGTGGTATTGGTGGTATTGCTGGTGGCGGTATTATTGGTGGTGGTATTGGTGGTTGTGGTATTGGTGGTGTTGGTATTGGTGGTGGTAGTGGTGGTGGTATTGGTGGTGGTGGTAGTAGTATTGGTGGTGGTATTGGTGGTGGTGGTGGTATTGGTGGTGGTGGTATTAGTGGTGGTATTGGTGGTGGTATTGGTGGTGATAGTGGTATTGGGGGTAGTGGTGGTATTGTTGGTGGTATTGGTGGTGGTGGTGGTGCTGGTATTGGTGGTATTGGTATATTGGTGGTGGTGGTATTATTGGTGGTGGTGGTATTGGTGGTGGTATTGGTGGTATTGGTGGTGGTGGTATTGGTATTGGTGGTGGTGATATTGGTGGTTTTGGTGGTGGTATTGGTATTGGCAGTGGTGTTAGTGTTGGTGGTATTGGATTGGTGGTGGTATTGGTTGTGGTGGTGGTATTGGTGGTGGTGGTGGTGATTTTGGTGGTGGTGGTATTGGTGGAGGTGGTATTGGTGGTTTTGGTATTGATGGTGGTATTGATGGTGGTGATATTGGTGGTATTGGTGGTGGTATTGGTGGTAGTGGTGGTATTGGTGGTAGTGGTATTGGTTGTATTGATGGTGGTGGTATTGGGGGTGGTGGTGGTATTGGTGGTGGTGGGGGTGGTGGTATTGCTGGTGGTGGTATTGCTGGTGGTGGTGGTATTGGTGGTGGTGGTATTGCTGGTGGTGGTAGTGGTGGTGGTGGTGGTGGTGGTGGTGGTATTGGTGGTGGTGGTATTGGTGGTGGTGGTGGTGGTATTGGTGGTAGTGATATTGGTTGTGGTGGTGGTATTGGTGGTGGTGGTAGTATTGGTGGTGGTATTAGTGGTGGTATTGGTGGTTTTATTGGTGGTGGTGGTATTGGTGGTGGTATTGGTGGTATTGGTGGTGGTGGTATTGGTGGTGGTATTGGTGGTGGTGGGGGTGGTGGTGGTGGTATTGCTGGTGGTGGTATTGCTGGTGGTGGTATTGCTGGTGGTGGTGGTATTGGTGGTGGTGGTATTTCTGGTGGTGGTAGTGGTGGTGGTGGTGGTATTGGCGGTGGTGGTATTGGTGGTGGTGGTGGTATTGGTGGTAGTGATATTGGTGGTGGTGGTGGTATTGGTGGTGGTGGTAGTATTGGTGGTGGTATTAGTGGTGGTATTGGTGGTTTTATTGGTGGTGGTGGTATTGGTGGTGGTATTGGTGGTATTGGTGGTGGTGGTATTGGTGGTGGTGGTGGTATTGGTGGTGTTATTGGTGGTGGTGGTATTGGTGGTGGTATTGGTGCTGGTGGCATTGATGGTGGTGGTGGTGGTGGTATTGGTGGTGGTGGTATTGGTGGTGGTGGTAGTATTGGTGGTGGTGATATTGGTGGTGGTGATATTGGTGGTGGTATTGGTGGTGGTATTAGTGGTGGTATTGGTGGTTTTATTGGTGGTGGTGGTGGTATTAGTAGTATTTCTGGTGGTGGTATTGGTGGTTGTGGTATTGGTGATGGTATTGGTGTTGGTGGTATTGGTGGTGGTGTTGGTGGTATTGGTGGTGGCATTGGTGGTGGTGGTAATAGTAGTGGTGGTGGCATTGGTGGTATTGCTGGTGGTGGTATTGGTGGTGGTATTGGCATTGGCCATGGTATTGGTGGTGGTGGTGGCATTGGTGGTGGTGATGGTATTGGTGGTGGTGGTGGTATTGGTGGTGGTATTGGTGGTGGTGGTATTGGTGGTGGTGGTATTGGTGGTGGTATTCGTAGTGGTATTCGTGGGGGTGTTGGTGGTTGTGGCATTGTTGGTGGTGGTATTGGTGGTGGTGGAGGTGGTGGTATTGATGGTGGTGGTTGTGGTGGTATTGCTGGTGGTGGTAGTGGTGGTGGTGGTGGTGGTGGTATTGGTGGTGGTGGTGGTATTGGTGGTGGTGGTGGTATTGGTGGTAGTGATATTGGTTGTGGTGGTGGTATTGGTGGTGGTGGTAGTATTGGTGGTGGTATTAGTGGTGGTATTGGTGGTTTTATTGGTGGTGGTGGTATTGGTGGTGGTATTGGTGGTATTGGTGGTGGTGGTATTGGTGGTGGTATTGGTGGTGATGGGGGTGGTGGTGGTGGTATTGCTGGTGGTGGTATTGCTGGTGGTGGTATTGCTGGTGGTGGTGGTATTGGTGGTGGTGGTATTTCTGGTGGTGGTAGTGGTGGTGGTTGTGGTATTGGCGGTGGTGGTATTGGTGGTGGTGGTGGTATTGGTGGTAGTGATATTGGTGGTGGTGGTGGTATTGGTGGTGGTGGTAGTATTGGTGGTGGTATTAGTGGTGGTATTGGTGGTTTTATTGGTGGTGGTGGTATTGGTGGTGGTATTGGTGGTATTGGTGGTGGTGGTATTGGTGGTGGTGGTGGTATTGGTGGTGTTATTGGTGGTGGTGGTATTGGTGGTGGTATTGGTGCTGGTGGTATTGATGGTGGTGGTGGTGGTGGTGGTATTGGTGGTGGTGGTATTGGTGGTGGTGGTAGTATTGGTGGTGGTGATATTGGTGGTGGTGATATTGGTGGTGGTATTGGTGGTGGTATTAGTGGTGGTATTGGTGGTTTTATTGGTGGTGGTGGTGGTATTAGTAGTATTTCTGGTGGTGGTATTGGTATTGGTGGTTGTGGTATTGGTGATGGTATTGGTGTTGGTGGTATTGGTGGTGGTGTTGGTGTTGGTGGTATTGGTGGTGGCATTGGTGGTGGCATTGGTGGTGGTGGTAATAGTGGTGGTGGTGGCATTGGTGGTATTGCTGGTGGTGGTATTGGTGGTGGTATTGGCATTGGCCATGGTATTGGTGGTGGTGGTGGTGGCATTGGTGGTGGTGATGGTATTGGTGGTGGTGGTGGTATTGGTGGTGGTATTGGTGGTGGTGGTATTGGTGGTGGTGGTATTGGTGGTGGTATTCGTAGTGGTATTCGTGGGGGTGTTGGTGGTTGTGGCATTGTTGGTGGTGGTATTGGTGGTGGTGGAGGTGGTGGTATTGATGGTGGTGGTTGTGGTGGTATTGGTGGTGGTGTTGGTGGTGGTGGTATTGGTGGTGGTATTGGAGAGGTGTGGTGCAGCGGCCAGGGCAGCTGACTACGGAGCACAGGGTTCACGGTTCGATCCCCAGCTCCGGCGGCAGCTCAGCTCAGCACCATGTGACTCTGGGCAATAGCTCACTTAATTTCCACTCCGGCCCACAGCGCCTTGAGACCCGTAAGGGTGAGTAGCTGCGCTATATAAAAACAAACTTACATTACTTACTTACATTTTTTGGTGGTGGTGGTGGTAGTGGTATTGGTGGTGGTATTGCTGGTGTTGGTGGTGGTGGTGGTATTCGTGGTGGTATTGGTATTGGTGGTGGTATTGGTATTGATACTGGTGGTGGTGGTACTGGTGGTATTGGTGGTGGTGGTATTGATGGTGGTATTGGTGGTATTTGTGGTGGTATTAGTGGTATTGCTGGTGGCGGTATTGGTGGTGGTTGTGGTATTGGTGGTGGTATTGGTGGTGGTGGTATTGGTGGTGGTACTGGTGGTGGCATTGGTGGTGATAGTGGTATTGGGGGTGGTGGTGGTATTGTTGGTGGTGGTGCTGGTATTGGTGGTATTGGTGGTGGTGGTATTGGTATATTGGTGGTGGTGGTATTATTGGTGGTGGTGGTATTGGTGGTGGTGGTGGTATTGGTGGTGGTGTTATTGGTGGTGTTGGTGGTATTGGTGGTATTGGTGGTGGTGGTCATATTGGTGGTGGTGGTATTGGTGGAGGTGGTATTGGTGGTGTTGGTATTGATGGTGGTATTGATGGTGGTGGTTGTGGTGGTATTGGTGGTAGTATTGGTGGTGGTATTGGTGGTGGTGGTATTGGTGGTGGTATTGGTGGTGGTGGTGGTAGTGGTATTGGTGGTGGTATTGCTCGTGTTGGTGGTGGTGGTGGTATTGGTGGTGGTATTGGTGGTGGTATTGGTATTGGTGGTGGTATTGGTATTGATACTGGTGGTGGTGGTACTGGTGGGAGTGGTGGTGGTGGTATTGGTGGTGGTGGTGGTATTGGTGATGGTATTGGTGGTGGTGATATTGGTGGTGATGGTATTGGTAGTGGTATTGGTGGTGGTGGTATTGGTGGTGGTATTTGTGGTGCTATTGGTGGTATTGCTGGTGGCGGTATTGGTGGTGGTGGTATTGGTGGTTGTGGTATTGGTGGTGTTGGTATTGGTGGTGGTTGTGGTATTGGTGGTGGTGGTATTGGTGGTGGTATTGGTGGTGGTGGTGGTATTGGTGGTGGTATTAGTGGTAGTATTGGTGGTGGTATTGGTGGTGGTATTGGTGGTGGCATTGGTGGTGATAGTGGTATTGGGGTGGTGGTGGTATTGTTGGTGGTGGTGCTGGTATTGGTGGTATTGGTGGTGGTGGTATTGGTATATTGGTGGTGGTGGTATTATTGGTGGTGGTGGTATTGGTGGTGGTATTGGTGGTATTGGTGGTGGTGGTATTTGTATTGGTATTGGTGGTGGTATTGGTGGTTTTTGTGGTGGTATTGGTATTGGCAGTCGTATTAGTGTTGGTGGTGGTGGTATTGAATTGGTGGTGGTATTGGTTGTGGTGGTGGTATTGGTGGTGGTGTTATTGGTGGTGTTGGTGGTATTGGTGGTGGTGATCATATTGGTGGTGGTGGTGGTATTGGTGGTGTTGGTATTGATGGTGGTATTGGTGGTGGTGGTGGTATTGGTGGTGGTGGTGGTAGTGGTATTGGTGGTATTGATGATGGTGGTATTGGTAGTGGTGGTATTGGTGGTGGTGGGGGTGGTGGTATTGCTGGTGGTGGTATTGCTAGTGGTGGTGGTATTCGTGGTATTGGTGGTGGTGGTATTTGTGGTATTGGTGGTGGTGGTGGTATTGGTGGTGGTAGTATTGGTGGTGGTATTAGTGGTGGTATTGGTGGTTTTATTGGTGGTGGTGGTATTGGTGGTGGTTTTGGTGGTGGTGGTAGTATTGGTGGTGGTATTAGTGGTGGTATTGGTGGTTTTATTGGTGGTGGTGGTATTGGTGGTGGTGGTATTGGTATTGGTGGTGGTATTGGTGGTGGTGATATTGGTGGTGGTGGTGGTATTGGTGGTGGTGGTATTGGTGGTGGTGTTATTGGTGCTGGTGGTATTGATGGTGGTGGTGGTATTGGTGGTGGTGGTATTGGTGGTGGTGATGGTATTGGTGGTATTGGTGGTGGTGGTGGTGGTGGTGGTATTGGTGGTGGTGGTATTGGTGGTGGTGGTGGTATTGGTGGTGGTGGTGGTATTGGTGGTGGTGATATTGGTGGTGGTGGTGGTGGTATTGGTGGTGGTGGTGGTATTGGTGGTGGTATTAGTGGTGGTATTAGTGGTGGTATTGGTGGTTTTATTGGTGGTGGTGGTGGTATTAGTGGTATTGGTGGTGGTGGTGGTATTGGTGGTGGTATTGGTGTTGGTGGTATTGGTGGTGGTGGTGGTATTGGTGGTGGTGGTATTGGTGGTGGTGGGAATAGTGGTGGTGGTGGCATTGGTGGTGTTGGTGGTGGTAGTATTGGAGGTGGTATTGGCATTGGCCATGGTATTGGTGGTGGTGGTGGTATTGGTGGTGGTCGTGATGGTATTGGTGGTGGTGGTGGTGGTATTGGTGGTGGTGGTATTGGTGGTGGTATTGGTGGTGGTATTGGTGGGGGTGTTGGTGGTTGTGGTATTGGTGGTGGTATTGGTGGTGGTGGATGTGGTGGTATTGATGGTGGTGGTTGTGGTGGTATTGGTGGTGGTATTGGTGGTGGTGGTATTGGTGGTGGTGGTGGTATTGGTGGTGGTCGTGGTAGTGGTGGTGGTATTGCTGGTATTGGCGGTGGTATTGGCGTGGTGGTATTGGTGGTGGTATTGGCATTGGCGGTGGTATTGGTATCGGTGGTGGTGTTGGTATTGGTGGTGGTATTGGTGGTGTTGGTATTGGTGGTGGTATTGGTGGTGGTGGTATTGGTGGTGGTATTGGTGGTGGTATTGGTGGATGTGGTGGTGGTGGTGGTATTGGTGGTGGTGGTATTGGTGGTGGTATTGATGGTGGTATTGATGGTGGTATCGGTGTTGGTGGTGGTATTGGTGGTGGTGGTGGTATTGGTGGTGGTGGTGGTAGTGGTATTGGTGGTGGTATTGGTGGTGTTGGTGGTGGTATTGGTGGTGGTGGTATTGGAGGTGGTGGTGGTATTGGCGGTGGTGGAGTTATTGGTGGTAGTATTGGTGGTGGTGGTATTGGTGGTTTTGGTGGAGGTGGTAGTGGTGGTGTTGGTGGTGGTGGTATTGGTGGTGGTGTTGTTGTTAATAAAACAGGCTTTTGAAAGCAACCCGTCAGGTGGCTTTAATACAGATGACATGTAACACAGATGTGCTGTTGTCAGCTTCAGCCCATTAGCAGAGGTTATGTGCTACCTGGAATTCACATGACTTAATTTGCTAATCATTTCTAAATCCATTTTACTTGGGGGGAGGGTTGAAACAGACACGAGATAATGCTGGGTTAAAGTGATTGAAAGCAGACGCCCATGTTACGTGGGCGGCCGTGCTGCTTAAAAAACACACAAGCGGTTTCAGCTGAAGCAGTGCATGTCCGGCCTGCAGTAAGAGAAACTCAATAAAGTAAATAGTGCTTACAGACTAAATAACAGGTCCCGTGAAACAACAGAAGTAAAGGGGCCAGTCGCCATGGGAGGGTACAAATGAAGACAAGGCCATCCTAAGGAGGCACTAACAAGCCTATTAACAATTCCGAAGGCAGCATTTACCAAAGGCAATGACACAAGCCAATGAAAAATGTGGGAGGAGAGTGGGCGCGGCTTCTCTCCCATACTCTATTACAGCAGTCTCGCAGAGCGAGAAGCGCATGCGCGCTGCCGCTAGGCTCGACCTAAAATACAGCCAAACTGTGACTGGTGGGAAAATACTCATGCTAACTCCAGCATGTATCTTGATAATGAGTGAACAAAATCGTGTAACTCAATAACACCTACAGACTGTGGGAGGGAGAGAAAGGGTGTAAACATTATTTATGCTGGAGTTATTAGTACACTTTGCACCTACCTGCAAATAGCTCCGCATCTGTGCTAAGACACATGCACATTGTGCAGGCACTTTTAAAACAAAGCAGTTCAGCAGTATTTGTATTTATTTTTTAGTTGTGGCAAAACTCTTTATCCTACCACCATTTCAAAGCGCTCAGGGATAGGAGGTGAGTGTGCTGTATGAGCACAGTACACCGAGTCAGCTTAGTCATTTTATTTACTTGCTTTGCAATTTTGCATAGCGCTATATTCTCCAGGTCTGACAGTGCCGCTCACTTTCGGTTAGGCCGCCTGCCCCGGTTACCGAGTGTTGGTGATCCTGTCTCGCATCAATCACGCCGACAGCGTGAGACTGGCCTTACTTGGGCCCTCAACTGACAACCTCCAACATTTTCAAAATCTGGCAGCTAGTAACTGATGAAATATGATAATCTCTCTGCCACGCACAAGCTGCTTGTTGGCTTGCTGTAAAGCAGCTGGTCATTTTAAGGCTCTCTGCACCGCCCACTGCACCTCTTATAATACGGCCCATCAAGCGCAATAGAAATAAGGTCAGAGAAAAAAAGGCAGAAAAGGACAAAAGTAGAAGAAGAGAAAGATATAAAACAGCACCAAAGGGTGAACTAAAGGCTGAATAAGAACACACACAAATGAGATAAAGACAAGTAAGTGAAAGATGGCGGAAGAGAGACGAATGAGGTGGAATCTAGACTAGGCTGCCTTGGTTATTGGCAACCATGGGATTTGGCAATGAACGGCTCCTAAGAGGATCACTGTCTCTTCTGGAGAGCTGCATTTAAAGAGGGCTCTTTTCTGCTGATTACCTTTCTGTTTGTGTTGTTTTCTCTGTCTGCGGCCTAAGTCGGCTCTGGGAGCCAACATGCCATGGAGAGATAGTTTTACCCTTTTAAGGTCCAAATAAATACTTTTTAAATCAAAAATGATTTTATCGGGTGACATTTCTAAAAGAATCACGTTTGATTTTTTTCACCTATCCCTATTGCACTTAACTGTGTCTTTTGTCTTCTAGGTTCCTAGACTTAGGAGTTCAAAGGTTACATGTTAGGATACGGTGTGTGAAAGGATCACTCGTGAGTTCTGAGGCAGCACTGTGCCTGTCTACTGTACGGGTCTACTGTAGGGCTGAACTGCAGGGTAGTCTGATCTTTTAGGGACAAACTTGTGATAGAGCCATTTCCTTGGGAGGACTCTGCCCCAGCCCTACCAAGGTTTTTAGAAACATCACCTATCATACGGCCTTCCCGTTTCACTGTAGGCCGGTCACCTGTGGAGCTTGGACCATTGGTCAACAAACATGTATTTCGTGAATGCAGCAATTTCGAAAAAGAAGAATTTCAGGGGGTCGGAGTAAGTTAATTCGTGTTGCACAGCAGCCTTTTTTTTTAGCCATGTATAGCTGAAATAGTTAGCGTATTATAAGGAAATGTCCTTTATTTACTGCGCTAAAATGGGGCAGCAAGAGCTACCGAAAAAATAAGTCATTACATTTCATATACTCTGCGGGGCAGATTTACAAGCCCCTTGCGCCACTTTTGCGTTACTTTTAACATGGGAAAAGTGACGCAAAAGTGGCGCAACGGGCTTGTAAATCTGCCCCTGCATGTTTTAAATTATGAACTACATATATTATGTTATTTGAGTTTGATTTCAAAATTATTTGGTAAGTGGAATGAAATGACTTATTGAACTTACAGAACAGAGTGCATTTAAATTGTGAGAGGGCCTTATAGTAATACAGTGTTCCTATTTTCCCTTAAAGTCCTACATTGTGCCTGTGGCACTGAACATTAGACTCTGTTACCTGTAAAACAGAATCAGTGTGAAGGAATCTCTCCTAGAATGAGAATGAATCAGGAAGGTTGTATTTGAGAACTCTTGTTGGTAGGACCAGGGGGATTTCTTACGTTTATGTTGACATGTTAGCAAAGGAGAAATGTTTACCTCGCAGGTTCCATAGTACAATATACTATTTAATATTTAAACAAGCATTTGCAATGCAATAGGTCATGTATTTGCAAGAGTTTGAGCTAATGGCATTGTAAACGACAATAAGCACAAAAGAATACGAGGTTCCTCAATCAAAAACAAAAGGATCTAAATAGATTCTGTTGGATTTGTAGGAGTGGAGTGACAGGTGCAGGTGGAGTACCAAAGGGGGGATTCCTCCTTTTGGAACTAGGGCCCTCACACACCCAGCAAGCTAGGTGTCATGCTTCATCATTTGGGCCTGCTCCTCGTCGGGTCGGCGCTGCAATACCCAACGGGCTCCCGTGACGGGGCTCTTTAACGGAGTTCTTTTGTTCCGGCCGTATGGGTGTTGTGCAAGTGAGGGGCCAGGTGGGTGTAGATGTGAAAGTAATTTAAAACAGATACAGGAATCCTTTGAACAATTTTATTCTGGTAGGTTCCCTGTTCTGGTTAAAATTATAGGAGTGGGCGATAAGTAAGCTTGAAATGAAGCTGAGAACGCTCACCTCCTAGGTGGTCGACATGTTTCACGCCTAATCAGTCGAAGGGATCTGCCGGCGATTCATAAGGACCTAAATATGCAAGCTATCTACACATGTGGTGTGGTGTAACCTACCTACCACTTGGTGATGTAGTACCGATTGAGTTCGTGTACTAGATGAAACAACCTGCAAAGGAATAATATAAAATAAAGAGGCATTATTGCAGAATTAATAGCCCCCCAAATGAAAAACGAGGATCACTCCACAAGGTGGACTGTTTATAAGGCTGTATTCATTGCTGCAAGTAGTGAGTAAAGATGCTATAAAGGATATAAAAATTATAAAAACACTGTGATTAATACAATGTGACTTTGTGGATATGTGTCAGGGCTCATAGTGAAGAACAAATAGGTGAAGAGATGTCACACAATTGAACACACACTGTGACTCACCTATCTAGTATAGTATATGGCTTCATCAGCAGCAGTAGACTAAAGACATCAGAACTGCGATATCTTAAGAGGGGGTAAAGGGACAAATCATAAACGGTAATTTACAGGTATCTCCAACATGGTGCCAGTATCGTGGGGTAGTTCCGGCGACTCAGGTGGACCCAGAGTCGGTGTCTGGTGTCTAATTAGTGTCCTGCCCCGAGGCGGGTGTCTCACCACCTGTGGGTAGGGTCTACTGGCATTAGTAGTCTCGCAGGCTGGCAATAAACCCCCTGTGTGCGGGTGTGCATTTAAAGACCTCGCCATAAAGATGACAAAAGCCAGACATTTCCCTGGTTGAGTAGCCGGTCACCGTGGGAGGAGGTCACCAATTGAACAACCAACCCGCCAAGCCCCACGTTCCCTACTGATACATACCAGGAAGGCCCATAGATCTGGTTCCGAGTTGGATGGCGTGCAAAACTTACCAGCTTCTCATAGAAGCGCCGCGTAGCACCTACCCCGTTCCGCTGCTGCCGGGATGGTGTTTGGTGCAGATCTGACTGCACTCTTTAAACACCGCCTAACGAGCGTTGGGGGCGGGAAGCGGGCAGTAATTGTGCTCAGGTGAGTGGTTACCACAGGACCATAGTGATTTGTACGGAACGTGTCGGCCATCTTGGAGTAGACAACGTTCTGCCCAAAGAGCCCTCAAGGGAGCTAACAAATGGTTATTATCTTAATGGTAAAAAGCGGCGAGTGTAGACTAATGTGTCATATTCGTCCTAATTCGTATGTTATACTAATGGCCTATCAAGCGGGCAGCAATTGTGCTCAGGTGAGTGATTACCGCAGGGGCATAGTGATTCGTTGGAACGTGTCGGCCATCTTGGAGTGGATAGCGCTCTTTCCAAGCGGCCCTCCAAGGAGCTACCAAATATGTTATACTGGTTGCTGCCATAGCTTATCATATACAGGGTAATCAGAGTGATTGTGGCTCAACTATGATTATAAAGGTTTAAGTCAAAGAACCCCACTGTATTTCGTCATTCAATCCATGGCGGTCTAGGCCAAGCCGGTGGACCCACCTCTGTTCAATCCGAAACAATGCTGACTGAGTTATTCTCGGATGTGTTTCAAGAACAAGCTATCTAATGCTTTCAGGGGTGTGTTGATGGTCCTTACAGTGAGTGTAAAGTTTAGTGGTGACTTTCTGGCAACGAATATTGCTCTTATGTTCAGATATCCTTATTTTGATCGCTCTCATTGTCATCCCCACATATTTTTTGTCACATGGGCATATCAGCAGATATATGCAGTGAGTAGTATTGCAATTGGTATGAGACATGATTTTCCATGTGAATAACTGTGTGAGGCTTAATTCTTTGGTGGGTTTGGTTTGTGGACATGCTGCGCAGGAACCACAGGGGTAGTGTCTCTGCACAGGATAAAAAAGCCTCAGTCCCTCTTGATTGTACCATTGTAAACGACAATGCCTTTATTTATGCATTTTGAAAACTTGAAAGTGGTGCATACAAACGCACTTTGTGCTTATAGACCTTGCTTATGAGAAGCAAGGCTGTCAGTAAAAGAGGCACAGTTACCGCCAGCCTTGCTTCTCGTAAGCAATGACTATAAGTACAAAGTGGGTGTTTACGTACCACTTGCAGGTTTTCAAAACACATAAATAAAAGGCATTGAAGTTTTGAATACCAATAGTTCAAACTCTCGCGAATGCAAGACCTACTGCATTGCAAATACTTGTTGGTTGAAGGTGCTACGGTTCCTCTAGTCTCTGGGCAGCAGTCGCCTCTGCGATGAAGGTACAAGTGTCTCAAAGGCTGTGTGTGCTTGCTGTGCCACTGAACCGGGAGGGCAAGAACAGGGGACACTGCTCCATGATACCGGCCCCACCAATGCCACCTGCCTGCAGACTTCCCAGGTAGTGGGTCCTCTGAAGACATGGGGGGATATTCTCAAGAACGTGTGATAATTATCGCAAAATTAGTTTAACGCAACTTTGCACATCGCAGTCCATCGTGGGAAAATAACACTGTGTTAACGTATTCTCAACCCGGCGGCACCATGCGATAGTCTCACGATAACGTGCCAAATGACCGCGCTAAAATTAACGCGACGCAGAAAAAATGCGAAACACGAACGCGAAAAAAGTTGCGATACAAAAATCAGCGATAACCAGCGACAGGCCTGCAATTCCCACACGTCATGCGGGAAAATGCACCATAAAAGCAGAAGAAAAAAATAAATAAATAAATAAACTGTGTAGCGCCATGGATGCACCCGGACCGAGCGCAGAGGACAACGCGAACCCCACAAGCCCCACAGACGACCAGCAAGGAACCTCGGGGTCGGGGAATGCCAAGGAGCAGAGGAAGAGGAAGACGCGGTTCAGTCCGCAGGAAAACAGGATCATCGTTACGGAAGTGATAGAACACTACCAACAACTGTTCGTCACCTCCAACGTGTCATTGGCAACAAAGACGCAAACATGGCAGACTATCTTGGACCATGTGAATGCAGTTGCAGAGTTGAGGAGGACAATGGAAGAGGTCAAGAGGCACTGGAATGATGTGAAGGGCAAAACCAAGAAGAAACTCGATGCCAACATGAAAGCAGCAACGCAGATTGGAGGTGGGGGTCCAGCGGCACACCAGGAGCTGAATGACATGGAGAAAATGGTGGCCACAGTCATCAGTCGGGATACGGTGCCAGGAGTAGTGGATCCGGACACTGCTCAACATGACCTGACACAACATCAGCAGGGTGAATACTGACCAGGGACTGGGGGGACGGGGGAGATGGGCACAATGGCACACATTCACAATTAAGTAGAGCACACTGCTCACCCACAATGACTCAGGATCATGTCCCTGATCTCCTTGGCATACTGCAGCACACATAGAAACAGCAAGTAGGCCCTCGTCGACAATGTACCCGGAGGGGGCCCTCCCCACACATCACTAATCTCACAACAAACCCATACACGTGCTGAACCCATCAAAGCTGCGGGTCCGTGAGACACACTGACAATGCAAGTGACACTGCCTGACCATTAGCATGGCTGCAGTCCAATTATCATGACATGGTGCACGCCACAACACTGAGGTGACTGAGTGTGGACCACATCCGGAAAGGAGCAGGTCACACTCTGACACATCCACGTGCACAAACAACCCCTGACGTCAACAACACATCTGCGGACAAACCATGCCCAAGAGTCACAACTCGACCAAGAGCCCAATTCACCCAAGTCCGCAACATCTCAGCACTGTAGAAGCACAGAAGTCAAAGGCACACCGCCTGAAAGGGATAAGGGGCAGCCAAATCATAGCTGCAGGGGCGACTCACCCACTATGCAGCAAACACGCATGAGAATAAGAGCACCTCAACATTGACAACAATGTGGTACAAACTGCAACACTCTCACAACAGAACACAGGACACAACTGGTGCCGCATGTGTGTACAAAATGGCCAATCACATCTGGCATAGCAGGAAACTGTGAGATGACAATGTACGAGTACAACCTCACATCCGTGATGTAGTACAAATGTCCACTGTCCCGAATCAAATAGGCATCTCCTCACAAACAGTCACAATGTACATTGTCATGCAGTCTGTATGTAAACTCCGCCAATGCGTCAACATACATGGAACACACTGTGAAACTGCATCTCCCCTTTACATTGCAGAGGGACAATCAACACCTCCTGCAGAGCAGACCCTACATCACGTCAGCGATGATGGAGACAACCTCCAGGACATCGACTACGACGAACTCCAACGGTTCATGGACTACCTCTGCACCCCACCTCCAGTAGCAGGGCAGCCCAGCACCATCAAGGTGATCCCACCCCCTGCACAGACCACACAGCAGGAAGCACCCACCACCACGTCTGGCTCCCAGCACCTCACCAAAGAACACATGGCGTTCCAACGCCGTGTGTTAGACTGGCTGAACAGGTGCGGTGGGGTTCGACCTCATGGCAGCCAAACTAGATGCCATACATGGGTGTCTAAGTCCCATCAGGGACCACTTACACTCCCTAACGGACACCCACAGTCCGTCCCATGCCCTCCAACAATCCATGGCTGGCGTCGCTGGAGTCATGACTCGGAGACAACAACAACTGTCTAGTCAGAGTGGCTACAGCGATGTTATCCGTGATTTGGGTAACATAAGGAGGGTCATGGAGAACATGGAGCGGATGCAGGCGCAAAGAATGGCTACCACGGCTGCACACGAGAAAGCTCTAGATGGGATCTTCCATGCTCTGCAGATCCTCATCATGGGAGTGATGCCACAAGACATTGCGCAGATGAATGCTGCTGCTACTTCCACATCCACATCTCCGGCCCCTGATGTGTCAGTGTCACACAGTGCTGCAAACCAAACACCACCACCCACATGTGAGGCACATGAAACGTCAGAGGACGAAGATGAGGATGAATCTGCCTTAGTGGTAAGGAGGAAGCAGTAGCATTCATCTCCGCCAAATGGCTTGTTTCTGCTTGGGTCTGCCCTCTGCATCATGCCCTGGAATAACACCTTCCACTGTCCCCCGACACACTCTGCGACACTAACCTTGGACCTCGACATGGACTGCCATATTTGGTATGCTCAACAATGACACAGCAATCAGCCTGCGGACTGGACTCTTCCCCTTCCGAGTAACTTGTCAATCCCTAAAGGACTCTGGCTGGCCCTCCACGGGGCAACATTTTAAAGTGTTGTCTGCATGGCCCAGTACTAAGACAGCTTCAACACTCCAATGAACGTGAATAATACATTCTAATACACACAGATGTGTCATGTCTATGATTGATCAAGTATGAAAGCATGGACGAATGTAGGGGCAGTGATTCCCCCTTACGTCCATGTAGCTCATGTTGTGGGACTTGAGTCACAGGGTGCATCCCTGCATCATGGTGGTACATATTTGACCCCAAAAGAAGCCCTGTTGTCAATTGTAGGTCACAAATGACAGCCTACATGTAATGATTTGGGACACATGTGAAACGCTGATGAGTGGGATTCCGTACTATCTTTGACACACAGAAATGGCATTTTGAATACGTGACACCCTAAACAGCCTCTCTGTACAGAGGTGACACCCCACCATCTATTTCCGCATCATGAGATTGTTAGCACTACATGTTGCACTTACACTTGTCAGAGTGATGTGCTTGTACAGAGGAGTAACATGCACACATGGAATGTGTGTTGTAATGAATTAATTTGCACATGCTGTGCCTGTGGTCATTTTGTACTGTCCCATGATTGCTAAGGACTGTGACAATGTGACGTGCTCATGTGAAGAAATTGTCAATGATGGTGTTCCTACGGGCTATTCCTGCTGCTGCTGCAGTGGGGTGTGGTCCACCTGCCTCATCTTCCTCATCATCGTCTGGTGCATCTGGCACTTGTAGCCATGGGGCATTGGTGCGTACACATATGTTGTGCAACACACAACATGCAACGATCATCTTGCACACGATGCCTGGGCTGTACAGGAGCCTTCCACCTGTGATGTCCAGGCACCTGAAACTTGACTTCAACACGCCAAATGTGCGTTCCACGATGCCCCTGGTGCGTTTGTGGGCCGCATTGTACTGCCTCTGGGCCTGTGTGTTCGGGGCTCGGAGGGGTGTCATCATCCAAGGGCAGAGTGCATATCCTTGATCGCCTGTGACAGTGCAGAGAGACATGAGTCAAAAGTTGGTTCTGCATGATGTGTTGGCAGGCTCACTAGTTCATTGGTGTGTGATATGTGTGACTTTGTGATTGTTGTTTGACAGGTACTGCTTGTATCAAATGAGCGGCATCAATGTGTATTACATAGCCTCACTGCTGCTCCTCCCTCCCCCCGAGCCTATTTACTAGTGTGCGCAGAGCGGTTGCATCACTTGCACTCCTACGGCACACCATTGTCATGCCTGTCTGCGCATGACCACAAGCCTGACAACGACACTTTGATGTTGTGCGTTGAAGGTGGGCGGCCACGTGTGTGTAGGCCTACGGTAAGGATAGGGCAGACACAGATGTAGAGTTCATGGCTGGCTGAACTCGCGATGCGGTTGAGGGTAGTCCTATGGCCTATGCTGCGGTAATACCGACACACACAACAGTTGGCATGTATGATCCTGGACCCCGAGCGGGCTTGCGCTCCTTCATTTATCCCTTCGGCCGAGCCCGCACTCCGGGGGCATGCTACATTGCAACATTGTCCATTGCAGGACGGATGGCGCCGACACTACAACAGAGACACACGCATTAGTTACTTCCTTGGCAAGGCCAACACTTAGCAACGCCCAGAGCCCCGGGCTGATCATCCACACCCCTACGCTGGACTGTCGTATGCCAGCCCACTCCGCTTACGCTTACAAGGGGGTACGACCAAGCTACATGTCCCAGGTCTTCCCCACTGCCTGAGGTGACATGGTTGCATCCACTGTACACAGCATAATGTAATGTGGTAGGGCCCGGGGCCCTCATGCATACATAATGACCACACGGACACAATTAGATAGTTTGTGGAACTGGCTACGGGCACGTGCGCCCGGCCCCTTTTATTGCCAGGGTCACATGTCCAGTGACGCCTGTGCTGGATGGGTGTGGGGTGAGTGTAAGCCAACCCTCGGGGTGGTTGGTGCTGGCAACAACTACAACAGTGATCAGACAATCAGAAGTTCAAAGTTCAAACAGCAAGGGTCCACGACTTGAGCTGCACAGAGTTAGTGGCCCCGGATGCACTGCGTCCGGCACAGGCACGTCGCCACGGGACGGTGACTTGCGGTGCACTGAGGTAGGGCCACAAGAGCTGAGCGGGTCCTCGTCGATGTCGAAGGTGGATGTCGCAGAGTGTTTCGGAGGACAGTGGAAGCTGTTCTTCCAGGGCATGATGCAGAGGGCAGAAACAAGCAGAAACAGGCAATATGGAGGAGATGAATGCTACAGACTCATTTTTAACACCAAGTCAGTATCAGCTACATGATGATGAAGACAACCCCCAGGCCATAGACTCAGACGCCACCAAAGTTCAACCAGAGAGTGTCCATGAATTCCGGGGCACAGAGTTAGTGGCACCAGAGCTGAAAGGGGATGCAGGCTGCGATGAGGCCTGTACAATGGTATAAACTCTGCCATAAATAAATCAAGACTCAGTTCCAAATGTGTGACCTACTTGACCGCAGTGTAGGCCGGAGGCAGCGGTCAGCAGGGGCCCACAGCCACGTGTCGTTGGCTTGGGATGCACAGAGTTAGTGGCACCAGAGCAGTTGTTGGTAGTGTTCGTTCACCTCCATAACGATGATCCTTTTTTCCTCCGGACTGAACAGCGTCTTCCTCTTACTCCTCTCCTTGCGTGCAATGATATGAACTCGGCCATTGAATAATCAAGACTCAGTTACAAATGTGTGACCTACTGGACCGCAGTGTAGGCCGGAGGCAGCGGTGGAGTACGTCAGCGAGAAAGGAGTGCTGGGGGCCTGTGTCGCGGAAGCCGTGATGGTCTGGGGAGGCTGCCAAGGTCGCGAGCCTCTGGCTTGGAGCTTGCACCGGCACATGGTTGGCCCTCTTTGACACACGGTGGTGTCGGCAGGTGAGCAGTGAGGCCTGGTTGCACAGGGGCGGCCAGGACGGGTCTGGGGACCAGAGGCCTGTGGTGCAGCAGGCGCACAGGATCGCAGGCACTGCCACTCACGCCGTCGGCCTCATGGCGGGCTGAGAGGCGCCGCCCTGGCAGACACGTTGGCCATTCCGGAAGAGAACCACGCCCAGAGCAATGGGCTTTTTATTCACACCCCTGCGCTGGCCTGGCGTATGCCGGGCCAGCCCACTCCGCTCATGCTTACAGGGGGGGACGTAACAAGCTACATTTCCGCGATCTTCCCCAGTGCCTGGGGTGACATGGTTGTGTCCACTGTCCACTGCACTCCAAACACCAGCAGTATATGTCAACATGGACATGTCTGTGGTCTGCATACTGCAGTCTGGCCAGCACATCCATGCCACACTTGGCATTGTGTACATTCTCATTCATGGGTCACTTGCCTCCTTCGCACATGCCTGGTTCCCACCTCTCCCCACATTCTGCTATTGTGTGGCTGAGGTGCCATGCCGTTGATGGCTTGTGTACATGGCTAGCACAGGTTACCACAGTAAGCTGTGCTGTCGTGTCTGGTAGGTGGGCATGTTGTTTGGCATGTTGTAGGTGAGTTTGTAACATGGGCATTCCCAGAGTCGTGAGTTGCATGACTGTGTAGTAGAGGTGTGTGGTGTGTTCATTTGGTACTTACCAACGAGCAATGCATTCCCATAGGTGCCATCCTGGAAGCGCTGGTTGATGATGGACTGTCGGAAGATGAAGGAATCATGCACACTGCCTGGGTAGTTGGCGATGACATTGGTGAAGAGTCCCAGGTGGTCCACTATTGCCTGCACATTGATGGAATGCGTGTGCTTCCTGTTGCGGTAATTGTGTGCAGTGGCGGCAGGGGGCACGAGGAGTACATGTGTGCAGTTGATTGCCCCCAACACGTGCAGGAAGCCAGCTATGGCGTAGAAGCCGTGCTTGGTCTCCAGCTATTCCTGCGCAGTGTGTGGGAAGTAAAGGTGCTGGGGTACCAAGCTGATGATAGCATCCAAGACAGGTGTGAGGAACTTGGATAGGGCTGGCTGTGAGACTCCTCCGACTCTGGCAGTTGTTGGTTGGAAGGTACCAGAGGCCAACAGGTGCAGCACAGCCAGCAGCTTTGTATGCGGAGGGATGTTGGTTGTCCGCTGTGTTGGTACCTTCAGCCTGTGGGCAATGATGGTCAGGATGCGGAGGATGGTTGTCCTTTTGAGCCTGTAGTGGGCAATGACATCCTCTGGTGTTAAGTCTTTGAGGCTGGTGCGTTTTCTGAAGGTCCGCTGTCTTTGTCTGTGCTGCCTCTGTGGTAGTGCGGGGGCGGGTGGCGGGCCTGGGTGTTGTGGCGGTGGGTGTCGTGGCCCTCTTGGGGCTCCGAGTTGCATGATCAGTAGCTCCATGGCATCTGTTGTTCTTCAGCTGTGGCTCTGGTCTGGGCTCCCTTTTGTGGTGCAGGTTGTCGTCCGACTTAACACCAGGTCAGAGCAGGTGTTAAATCCCTGCTGCTAACGCGCCTTTGCGCCTGTTTTGGGATCTTATCGCCAATCTGGCTGGTCGTTGAGAATATTGCGAAGTGGTTTTATCGCGGCTTTTTGCACAGGAACGCCTACTCTGCATCTCATTAGCGTTAGTTGCCGGTGTCATCCGTGGCGATGTTTTTTGCGGCTGCTATCGCAGGGAAACTGGCGATGTCAGGTGTTAGCACCAGCTTGTGAATAGGGCGATAAATCTATCGCCACTTTGGCTGCGATAAAGTGCTGCTAACTCGGCGATGAGTCCTTGAGAATATGCCCCATGGAGTGAGTGAATGCAGGTTTGCACAGTCTGCCCACTCCCATCGCCGGAGCAGGAAAAGAGCGTTCAGCCTCCACCATCAACAGCATCAGTGGAGACCAGAAAGGTAGGCTGGCAGAGAGAAATAGTTTTCTCCCTGTCCAAGACAAGGTATTCCGAGTTACTAACGTAAGGGGAAGCTTTTGCAAACACAATTATAAGTTTCATCTCTCCATCATCATCTGTGTTTCAGAACTCCAACACGATAATGAAAGGGACCATCAGGGGTCCTCCTGTTAAAATGCAACGAAGAACTGTTTCTTTTTCCCAGAAAGAAGTGGAAAAATATCATTTAGAAAAAATATGTACAAAAATTAGGAAAACTATAGCTAAAAACACAACTTAAAAATAAGTGGGGGCGTGGCCTGGGCGCGCATGGAGTGAGACGTGTTCCACCGAGTCTCCGCTCCAGCGCCTCCTGCCCTTACCTTTCTCTTGGTCTCCGGGCCCTGCTTGCTCCCGGGGCAAGCTCCGAGTCCTGTTGGGACCTCCTGGGTGGTGTTCTGGGCCGCGGGAGCCCTTTGGGAGCCCAGCATCTTTGGTCTTTTCTGGCAGGTCCCGGCCCGACTTGCTGCGCCCGCCATCTTGTGCCCCGGCTGCCGCTGCGTCCCTGCTGGCGTTGGATGCCTTGCCTCGAGCGTGGGGAATGGAAGTGATGACGGAGGCGGGGTCTTTGGTGGCCTGACACCCGCTGCCCTGCTGTGATCTTGCGCTGCCGCCCAGACATCCGTGGCTGCTTCTCTTCGGCTGGAGCCGACCTGCTCTTCACCGGCCGCCATTTCGGGCCCCGGTTGATAGCACACCCCGCTGGTGCCCGAGATCCTTCCTGAGAGGGGGTGACCGGCGCTGCCATCGGCGGTGCGGTCCCTGCCATCCGAATATCCACCGATCTCCTGGTGTCCTTGGCTGCTGCTGGTTCCGGCGCGAGGCTCCCGGTGACCGCGGAGCCTGACGGCGGCCCCCTGGCTTGCCGATCCCGGCTGGAGTGACGCCCTGTGGAACCATCGGACCGCGGCTAGTGCGGTACAGGTACCGGGACGGGGGGCCCTCTCCGAGCACTCGTGGGACCTTTGCAGGCCTCTTGATGCCCAGCTCGCCATTTTGTTCCTGTCTACGCCTGGCGCTCCCCGGCTCCGGCCTTGCCTTGGTCCTCCTCCTGGAGCGTAGTCTCTGTGGCGCAGAGCGGAGGGGCACATACACTCCCGGTGGCCCCCCACCGGAGCTTGACCTGTATTTCTTGCCTCCTGAGACCTGCGCTCCTGCTGCAACGGCCTGTGACACTTCTGGGGCTTTTTCATCTTTGGTGGACCCTTACCTGCCTGTGCTGTTCCCTGCCTGGCGGTGGAGACCTGGTGGGGCCTTCACTGTGCGTCTGGTGCTTGTCTCTGCCCCCTGGGTTGTGTGCCCCCCGCCGGACCTACTTACCTTGCCCCTTGGTTGGGGGCCCTGTTGGTCCTAGGGAGCCGGGGATCTGAGTTGTGCAGTTCTTCCGCCGGCAGCCACGTGCATTGCTCTTCCTCCTTGTCCCCTTCGCGCATGGGAGGCCTTCCTGCGGTGGCTGGGCGGGCCTTTTGCACGCTGTGTGGCCTCTTCTTCTTGGCTGTCGCATCGGCCCCCCTCCTTGGCATTGCCTCGCCTTTTGACCTCTGCATCTTCTTCGGCTGGAACTCTGGTTCTTTGGGACCCCATCACCATGCCCCCTAAGCACAGAGGCAATAAAGACGCTGATTCGGCAGCCTCCCGCGACAATCCAGTGACCTCCTTGTGGGCCATGGCGCCCCCATCTACCCAGGAGGATCCCCTTGCCTCCTCGGGGCTTTCAGGCTCGTCCGCCCAAGCCATACCAATCACCCAGGCCTATATGTCGCCTTCCTGCAGGAAATCAAATCCGAAATCAGTTCTCTTCGACAGGACTTCAAAGTCGGGTTGCAGGATGTCCGCAGGGATGTCGTGGAGATTGGCGATAGGGTTGATGGCCTTGAAAGGACACTGGACGCTAGGATGGAAGACATTGATGGCCTCTGGAAGAAAATATCCGAGATGGAGGATCAGAATATCTCCCTGCAGTTGAAGCAAGAAGATCTGGAGATCCGTGGCCGGCGGAACAACCTCCGCATCCGAGGCGTGCCATTGGGTGCAGAGGGGACTGATATCTTGGCGTACACGGCAGACCTCCTACATGCCATCCGTGAAGGGGAAGGTACCTCACCACCTATGCTGGATAGAGCTCATCGCGTCCCTGGCCCCCACAACCGTCCTAACTTTGTCCCTGACATCATCACAAGGGTCCACTTTTTGCAGACAAAGAAGCTATCGTTCGTAAAGTGCAGGGGATCCGGACAGTCTCCTATAATGGGCTCTCTATTCAACTTTTTCAGGACCTTGCACCTTCTACACTTCGCCGGAGGAAGGCCTTCAAGCCAGTGACTGACAAATTGCGGGACATGGACATTAAATACCAGTGGGGTCATCCCTTTGCCCTGATGTTCACCTGGGAAGGCCGACGACGAGTTATTCGGTCTTTACAAGAGGCGTTGCACCTCCTCCGTCTTCCTGTGGACTTAGACACTGATGATCCTCCTTCCTCTCGCGCTCGCCCCGCGGAATCGCTCCGGCCGGAGTGGTCCACTGTCCCTCGCTCTAGACGTCTCTCAAGGGACCTTGACTCCACGCAAGCCAAACAGGACGCTATCAATCATGTCCGCTCCTTGAGCGCCTCCCCGTCCCTTGCGATCTAGATGTTTCCTCTGCAGAGCAGTGCTTGTTGATGCTTCTACCGGGGGTCCAATTCTTGGGGCCCTCTGTCCGGGCCCGGAGTCCGAAATATGCTGTGCATTTTTCATTGCCTTGCGGAGGGCTGGCAGCGGGGGCTCCTCACCTTCTGCGTGCCTGCCGCCCCCCCCTCCCCAGAGTCCTATAGGAGAGTGACTTCTCTGGAATGCCCCGCCTTCGGGAGTCCGGGCTGTTCCAAAATGACTCTTTATTGCCTTGGCCCAGTTGGCCTGTTTATTCTTCTTTCTCTTCCTTCTTTCTTTGGTTTCCTCTTCTTTCGCCCCTCTCTGGGCTCCCTTTGGATGCGTCCTTGCTTGAACCTGCTGTGTGGTTTGGCCCTGGGGGGTACTGGGGAGCTGTTGTATCCTGCTTGGGGCTGGCTGGCCCTGTCCTTTTGTGCCCAGTCCATTCCCTTTGTCGTTGCCCTTGTTAGCGTGCCCCTCTTCTTCCCTTGTAGGACCTCGGGAGACTATCTCTCTTTTGGTCTTGGGGTGGCTTCCCTGCTGCATTCTGGGAGAGTGCCTGCTGGGGTGTATGTTTTGGGGGTTTCTAGACCTCACTGAAGTGGTTGCAGCGTGTTGCCCCCCTCCCATCTTCTCTTCCTCCCCCTTCGCTGCCACCTGTTGTCCCCCCCGCCGCTGCACGCACCTGGTTTCACTTCCCATCAGTCATGTCCAACACACCCTGTTTGAAACTCCTGTCCCTCAATGTGAAGGGACTCAATTCCCCTAACAAGCGGCGACAGGTATGGCGATACCTCCTACAGCTGAATCCTGATATTATTTTCCTTCAGGAGACCCATCTGATCAAGGCGGACGTAGCCCGCATGGCTCACCCTCGCTTTCCGCTTCAATTCTGGGCTTCTGCCCCTTCTAAAGTAGCTGGAGTAGCAATCCTGTGTCGAGCTGGCATTCAGAAGGGGGCCTCCAAGGTACTCCGCACTCCGGATGGCAGGTTTCTCAAAGTGGCGGTTCGAATTGGTCATAAGTCCATCACTCTTTGTAATATTTACGCCCCCAACCAGGCACAAGACTCCTATCTCCGGGAGATGCTGCGGGAACGAGTATCGTGCACGGACTCTTCTCTCGTCTTAGGGGGTGATTTTAACTTGGTGTGGGACGCTAACGAGGATCGTAGCGACGGTTCCTTTCATGGAGCCGGGGCTATGTCTTCCGCTCTCAAGAAGCAATTGACAGAGCTCGGCCTAATTGATGCTTGGCGCTATCATTCTCCTGACATGCGTGTCTACTCGTATTACTCTCACGTCCATCGCTCCTATTCGCGCATCGATTATCTCTTTGTCTCACATTCTCTAATCGGAGAGACGCTTTCGGCCTCTATGTCAGACATCTCGATCACTGACCACGCGCACCTCGAGCTTCTCCTCAGGAATCTGTCTTCCCATCCTGGCGGCTCCCTCCCCACATTCTTCGCGACCCGGTTGATGAGCGGAACTTAGAGCTGCCATTATCTCTTATTTTGAGACAAATGATTTGCCAGAAACTCCTTTCCCCGTGGTCTGGGATGCCTTCAAGGCCACTATTCGTGGTCATATCACGTCCATAGCATGCGCTCGGGCTCGGGAGTTGCGCCTGTTTGAATCTACTCTCTCTCGCGACATAAAGACGCTTGAGCGACTTGATCAGGCTCAGCCACGGGCTGCTCACAAGCGGCGCTTGGCTGGGCTTCAAGGTCAGCTCCGTGCGCATCGCACCAACAAGGCTGAGCGGGCCCTATTGGCTCTCAAACAGCGCTACTATGAGGGAGGAGATAAGGTGGGCACGGTCTTAGCTCGGCGATTGCGGGCACAAACGGCCAAAGCACATATAGCCAATATTAAGCGCCCTGATGACACTCGGGCCACTACTGAGACGGCTAAACTTGAAGCATTCCATACATATTATTCGTCTCTGTACGCCAAGGAGACGCCTCTTCCGGAGCAGATCCAGGCTGTCCTAGACGATTGCCCTTGGACTCCGAAAACCCCATATCATGCGCAGCTACTGAAGGACCCTCTCTCTCAGAGCGAACTTGCGGGTGCTCTGAAAGACCTCCCTCTTGGAAAATCGCCGGGCCCGGACGGACTGCCGCTTTCCTTTTATCGGGTCTTTTTTCCGCAACTTCAGCACCATCTTCTCCGACTCTTTAACTCTTTCACGGACACGATCGGTCCCTCTTCCTCCATGGGATTGGCCGAAATATCCCTACTTCCAAAGCCAGGCAAAGATCCCACGCTGTGCTCCTCCTTTCGCCCTATTGCACTCCTTAACACGGATCTCAAAATATACACCAAAATTTTAGCTAAACGCCTGGACCCCCATCTCCCAGGCCTGATCGATCCCGACCAGGTCGGCTTCATTCGGCAGCGACAGGGGGCAGATAATGTGCGACGGGTTGCACACCTTGTTGGGAAAGCCCACCATTGGAATATACCCGCCTGCCTGTTGTCCCTCGACGCGGAGAAAGCGTTCGACCGCGTGGACTGGGCCTTTCTTTGTGCGGTTCTCTGCAAAATAGGGCTTGGCCCCTTGATGGTATCTCGTATCATGGCTCCCTATCTCTCTCCTATGACTCAGGTCCGGGTTAATGGTCAACTCACCAACCTCATCTCCATACACAGAGGCACACGACAGGGCTGCCCCCTCTCCCCCTCTTGTTCGCCCTCGTGGTGGAGCCTCTAGCCATCATGATTTGTCAGGCGCCAGACATACATGGCATCCCTCTTGGAGGCCAACACCACAAGGTGGCCCTGTTCGCGGACGACCTCCTTCTTACGTTATCGCAACCACGCACGTCTCTTTCCGCCCTCTATCATCTTTTGCGTCTATTCGAGCAGGCGTCGGGCCTTAAGATCAATCATGAAAAATCCTGGGCTTTGAACCTCACTATACCGGTAGAGGAGCTCCCGACGCTTCAGGCGCTGGTTCCCTATAGGTGGGCCCAACACTCCATCAGATATCTTGGGCTCAATTTGACTCCTACCCTTGCCACCTGGTCACAAGCCAACTGACAAGAATGTAGACGGTCCGTGCTAGAGGACCTGCGCACCTGGAAGCCTCTCACTCTCTCGTGGCTGGGTCGTCTTCATGCTCTTTAAATGTCCATCCTACCAAAAATTTTGTATGTCTTTCAATCACTCCCCACCCCTATCCCACAACACCAGATCCAAAGCATGCAGCGTGAATTCACCAGGTTTGTCTGGGGGTCGCCGCCCGCGATTTTCCAATAAAATTCTCATGTTACCTCGGGATAGGGGGTGCCTAGCTTGTCCCAACCTGTTAGAATACTACTGGGCGTCACACCTCCGCTTCATCTCTGAATGGATGGCTTGGGAGAGCGAGAAAGTGTGGTTCCACATGGATAGGGCGGTAACTGGGCGCTCCATATGGGACTTACCCTGGCACTCCCGGGTTTCTCGCTCCCGTAGCGCGTACATAGCCGTCCCTACCAAGACTGTTCTTGACATCTGGGATAAGGTAGCTGTATCCAAATGCCTCACCACCTTTCCCTCTCCTCACACCCCCATCGCTGGTAAATCTCTCTTCCCACCTGCCTTGCATCCTCCCGCTTTCGCTGACTGGCTGGATGGCGGGTGTAGAACGATACGGGACCTTTTTGTGGGTGCCACCTTCAAGACTTTCGAACAATGTAAGCAGGAGTTCCAACTCCCCGAAGGGGCTCGACTACAATACTTGCAACTTCGACACTGGGTACACGCCGAATCTCTGGCACCGGCAGCCACGCGTGCCCTCACCCCCTTCGAGCGGCTGGTTCGTTCGTTTGATAACTCTAGGGGCCTTATCTCGCGTACTTACCACATCCTCCAACATTCCCCGCGGTTAGCCCCACATCCTTACCAATCTCGATGGCAGTCTGACCTGTCCACGGACATCACACCCGCACAGTGGGATCGCCTTTGGCATGACATTCCGAAGGTTTATCGTTGTATTTCGCAGCGAGAAACCGCCTATAAGGTGATGACCCAGTGGTACTACACCCCCAAAGATTACATAAAATGTTCCCTACGTCCTCTCCTCTCTGCTGGCGATGCTTGAATTCTCCCGGAGATTTCCTCCACATCTGGTGGTCTTGTCCACTTCTGGCCACCTACTGGAAAGAGATCCTCAGCCACATCAAATCGGTTCTTGGCTTCCCCCTGCCTGAAACTCCAGCTACAATTCTCTTGGGTATCAAGCCTGCTAACCTGCGCGCGCTGACACGTAGAGACTGGCATATCTGTCTTCATATGCTGGGTGCGGCGAAACAACTCATAGCCCTATACTGGAAGAAAGCAGAGACTCCCCAGTCACTATTTGGTTCACTCGCCTATGGCATACCATGGCAATGGAACTACTCACTGCACGCCTACAGACCCGAGACACCCAATTCAGCAAACTTTGGCAACCATTAATTGATCACTTCTGTAGGATAGAACATACCCGTTTCCAGCCCCCGAAACTCCGGGCTTTACGCCTCTTCGAAGACGCATTACTTCCCTTTGCCTTTAACATACCCCCTTGACCCCAACGCCATCACGCTACTACTTGTTCACCAGGCCACCGTCCCTGCAATGACCCCCTCGTATTCCACCCTCCCTTTCTTTCTCTCCTTTATTCTCTCCTTTCTTCGCTTCATCTCTTTGTTTTACTCTTTCTCTTTCGCTGGCCTCCCCCTCTTTTTTTTTTTTCTTTCCCATTCTCTATTTTCTGCAAGTCTTGGGGGCTCACTTCCTTCTCACCTTTCTCCTTCTCCTTTGTCTGTCTATTGCTTTATGTATGAGTTTGTTCGTTTGTTATGGTTCTACACATTTGGAGACGCTTAAAAGCTTACACCTGACACCTTCGATTATCATACTACGCGGCCAGCCCTGACTGGGTTGTAGGCGACTTGCTGTTTAACCTAATATCCACGCACAACCTACTGATGCCACACCCATGCTTCCTCCTTGTTCACTCCATTATGCGGCCGGCCCACTCAAGGGTTGTAGGCGACATGCTGTGTACCTGTTGTTTATTCTCCTCTTCTTTAATAAAATAGATTTATATCAAAAATAAGTGAGAGAATTGCGCAGGCCATATTCAGTGAAATGCTTTAGACAGGAAATCTGAATGCAACCTGCACTATTAATTAGGATTGTGATCGTTGGAATAAATTAACAAGAATAATCTTTAGTTTGCCTTCTCTGATTTTGAAACGGATCATGCGGGTTTATCTGATTGTAATGGGACAAAGAGTACAGATCGAGCCCACGTGGTACAGCTAACAGCTAGTAAAAGCACTAAAGCCAACAATCAGTTAAGAAACAACACAATCTTGCTTGAGTGCACATTCGGTTAAGGCAATGCAAGAAAACAACAGAACAGGGTGAGGAAGGAGAGACAGGATAACTAATCTCATACACCCAACCTATCCCACAGAGACAAGCCAACTTCTTTCCAAAGGATATCCTCTGCTCGACTTTTGGTAGACTTACTCTTTCAGAGATATTAAGAAATGTGAGGCAACAAGAGGCCACACAACATGTCAAGGGATAAAGAACTTAAAGGTCTAAACCAAACTAAAATACATTAATTTGAAATCGCAACTATTGAAAGCTGAAAGTCAAAAGATAGAGAATAATATTCAAGTGTTCTCAATAATAGTCTATACCTAGCAGTGTATGATGAAACAATGGGGCCATTTTTATCTTTTGAAGAGAAAACACTCAGAAAAATAATTCTGTCCCCCTGGGTGTCTCTTAGCAGTACCTAGTACTGCAGTGAAACTCACAGGTGCGTGAACTTGATAAAATGGAGGTAGTGATGGGGCCGTGAAAGACTTTAGCTTTGGACTTTGGAGATGAAGCAAATATCAGCCATGTGGAGATCAAGACGTTAGCTTGTGCCCAACCAGACTTCCATCTACCATGGATTCTGATAGGCTGGAAGATGCTGAAGAACCTCTGGTGAAGAGGAAAGTCTTGAAGACAAAAACTCCAGGCCGAAAAAGGGCTTCTCGGCTACCATTGTTTTTTCCACCTTCCAAGGATCAACCTAACTCCCTGGAGAATGCTGCTGCTGAATTTTTGGCTTTCTAGCACTGGGCCCATACAGGTGCTATACTAATCTAGTCTCTTCACTCAGATTCTATGCTTCATCCAGAAAGGCATTGGTCCTCTGATGGACCTTTCTTCGTCAAAGTGAGGGGTGAGAAATCAGGATGTCCCACTATTGGCTACTCAATTAGAACAATTAATTGGCAGCCAGCTCATAAATTAGTGATCAAGTTTAAAATACACTATCCTCAAGCTACAACTCTCTCTATCATGCATCAGAAATCATATATTTGTAAGCACAGTTTCTGTGGAAAGAGCATTAAGGCACAGTAAAAGACTCAGGCCAATTTTAGATAATTTGTTTATTGTATCAAAAATCCTAAATCAATGCAAACATTTTAAGCAGCTAAGCCATGAGTCTTACAGCACGTAATATAAAACCACACATTTAGTTAAAGTAAATCTATTGCTAAAATAAAGAATCCATAAAAAAATGATTAAGGGATGCAAAGGCAAGAGGATGATTCAAAAGAGTTTTCAGTACGGGCAAAGGGATCAAGTTAGAGTGCACTAGGAAAAAGTCCATGGGCAAGGGGAATGGAGCAATAATCAGGAAATTTCAAGTCTGGTCTCTCACCAGACAGCTCCAAATTGTCCTGCAGGTAAGTTCATTAGCATAGGAAAAAAGTAAAAGGCAAAAGAAATCAGGCAGGCAGTCGACAAGGATGCTGGAGATAAATTGAGGCAAGGCACAAAAACGGTTCAGTTGAGAACAAGAGAGCACCCCTCCTCTTAGGGAAGTCACTTTTTATACTCCAAATCACTGCTTTATGACATCGGTAGTCACCATACGATGGTTTGACTGTCATGTGATCATTATTCCGCTCACCGGGTACAAATTGATACTCCAACATATTTTCCCATGCTACTCATGAGAAACTACTGTCCATTCCATCCTCACAGGTTAGTTGACAAAGAGCTTATTACTTTGTTGCTCTTCATGGAGTAATCAAGAAATTAAGGGGCATATTTACAAACACCTATAGCTACCACAACGTCACTTTCAGTGACGTTGTGATGGCGATAGCGGCTTCGCCTTATTTACAAGGCAGCTTTAAGCCACTTAACGTGGCTTAACGCTGCCTTGTAAATAAGGCACCCTTTCAAGCTGTACTTAGCGTGAAAGGGGAGGGCAATGGGTGTTGTGGTGGGC
This sequence comes from Calotriton arnoldi, assembly GCA_963921515.1. Classification (NCBI taxonomy): domain Eukaryota; kingdom Metazoa; phylum Chordata; class Amphibia; order Caudata; family Salamandridae; genus Calotriton; species Calotriton arnoldi. The sequence continues at coordinate 1,029,060 of CAWUFW010006713.1, forward strand.
GTTCCACCGCAACACCAATTGATTTCGACGCTGCCGCCTATTTACAAGGATGACGTAAATAGGAGGCAGTGCCAAAATTAAGACCGGGGAAAACCTAGGGGCCGATTCCGATCTCGGCCGGTAGGGCTCCGAATCGGATTCGGCTTTACCGGATCCGATTCGAGCCCTGTTTCCGACCGAACCGTACGCGGGTCCGGCCGAGCGAGTACGATGCGAAATCGCCGACCGACTCGTCCGGGCGTCCCGACCGCTCCGACCGACTCGCTCCCGGCTCGAACCGCTCCGACCGACTCGCTCGGACTCGACTCGCACCGCGCAATGGAGACGTTTCCCGGCCGGGTAAGTACGATGCGCGCCGCGAGCAGTCCGACCGAGCCGCGCCGTCCGGCTCGTAAGAGCTGTCGGAGCCGTACTTTGGGGGTCCGTGTCGGACCCCCTGTACGCATAGCCGCGCGAGTCGCACACAGGGGGGACCCATGGGTCCCCCTACCTGTGCGTGTATGGCGCGAATCGCTTCGCCGCGTACCCGCTGTAGGGGGCGCACTTGTCCGACTCGCACCCATTGAGTCAATGGGAGCCCGCGTACGCGTTGTACGACCGGCTCCCATTGACTTCAATGGGAGTCCGACCGACTCGAGTCCGATAACATACGGACGCATCGTACTCGTTCGGTCGGACTGCACGGGTCCGATTCGGTCGGAAATCTCTCCGGGTCCGGCTCGGTCGGAGAAATTTCCGGCCCGAATCGGAATCGACCCCCTAGTCTTAAACAGGCAAAACGAGGAGAAATGCTTTATTTCTCCTCGTTTTTGCTGTTTCCATGTGTGCTGCAGCACACATAGAAACAGAACATTGCCATTGATTGTTTATGTGCAGGAAGGTGTCCCTTCCTGCATAGAAACAAACAAAAAAAAAGAAATGACATTTTGCAACTTCTATGTGTGCTGCATTAAGCAGCACACATAAAAGTTACAAAACGTCATTTAAAGATTGTTCATGTGCAGGAAGGGCGAGCTTCCTGCACATAAACAATCTTCCCCTTAACGCAGACACCCTTGCACTATAGTGCAAGGATACTTGCGTTGGCGCTAGGCTGCTAAGTTTAGCGCCAGCACAGGGGGAAACGCAGGGCTGCACCATATTGTAGTAAATATGGTGCAGCCCAGCGTTTCTGAAGTGGCGGAGTGCGGCGTTAAGCCAGGAAGGCTAACGCCGCACTCTGTCACTTCATTGTAAATATGCTCCTAAGTTCCTACCAACTCCCAGTCAAAGAAGTACTGAAAAAAGTGTCCGGTTGAATTAAAGAATGTGCATAAATGAAACAGAAAAAGCAACATTTGAGAAAATGTAACTAAAGTCCATTACATTAGGCTATGAAATAATGCAGCCTAAAAGCAGTTCAATGGATTTTAAAGTTAGCATTTCTTATTTAGTAAAAATAAGCTCATAATTAAGTTCAAGAATAATGAAATCAATCAAACATATCATATCATGGTAATATTTGTAACGTTGTCAGTGATTAATACACAAAACTGTTCAACTGTGATTATGGCCTATTACCAAAATTCAAAAGGTACCTACGTCCAAACTACTCCTAAAAACCATTAAAATATAATTGTTTATAGAATTATAAGATCCTAATAATGTTAAGCACTTTTACTGAAAGTATCAACCATGTATTACATTGCATATATAATTTGCGCCACTTTCTATTTTTGGTATGGTGCACCACAATGAAAGCAATAAAGATGCTAAGTTTCATTATTAATTTTCATAACAACTTTGCTAATGATATAGAAAAATCAGTTAATAAACATGTTAGATTAATTATTTTATAAATCCTGCTATTTCTACCTATTCAAGCACACTTTTACGGTGCTGGTACTTTTCTTAGTTTCAGTGTTGTTTTTCTAAACATGTGCAAAGTGCACATTAGAATTTCGTTGTCAAAATCAGTTTGCTTGTCGCGTAAGAATAATCAGCTTTTAAACTTCATCAAGCCCCTCTGTTGGCGAATCAAGCCATCACTCTTATCCTCATCAGATCAATACAAATTACAGTTTTGATGTCATAAGCCTTTTTCTTCTTTATTCTTCCAGAATTTTCATTTCAACAAAATATTTACATTGTCCATCTTCTAATTCAAGATCAGATCTTGTTCCTTACACTACTTGTATATTCTTTTTATACTTACAGAATTTGAAAGATAATATCATCAGCATTATGCACAAAGAGATCACCACTAATGGTCTGAAGATAGAAATCACTAGTCCATTACCTAAGTTATCCAACCAGTTGCTAACAGTTGACAATCCCTTTCCTCTTACTTCCCAGGCACCATTAGATTTTAACCCTTTCAAATCTTTATTTAAGTTAGTAATGTTTATAATGTAGTTTTCTAAGTCTCTGCTCTTATCCGGTATGTAGGTGCAAAATTGTTGGACCTTTAACAACCGACAGACTCCGCCCTCCTTCGCGAGAAGGATGTCAAGGTCAAGTCGATTTTGTTTCACCATCGATCTTATTGAAATCATTTTAATATCTTCCATAGAAAATCCTCCAGCTGTACTGGTGGCTAATTTATCAACTATAGTAGAAAGCTTTCTAATTTTATGTGAGTTTAATGCTACTTCTATAGAAGGTATTAAAGTTTCATGAAATATCACCCACTATTTCATTTGCACTCACATCTCTCTTAATTCTCCCGTTCTGTTTTTTCTATTCTCCTTCAAGTTGTTTCAGATGATACATTTTTGGAATGACAATTCCCACACTACAACTTCCATCCCTTGGGTAATTTATAAAATCACTAAGACCTACAAATTGTGTGTTAATATTTGACTTTCTATATAAACAAAGTGTTCCTTTATGTTGCCAGTCTAAAGCTAATGTAGCCATTCCATCTATAATTTTATGTTCTACTTCTAGTAAATTCCAGAGAGTTAGTTTAGTAGTTTTAATTGTCACATTACCTCCTCTACTTTCTACTGAATTCATGAATTTCCTTTCAGCTCTCCCTAATTTACAAAGTTCAGCACAAAAGTACCATAGCACAGTTCAATGTTTCTGATCAGTATGGAAAAATACTCAGATCAGCTTTGTTTATGAGTATATTTAGGATAAATTGTGTCAGTCCTTTAAGTGGTACACCAAGATTGAAATTCAAATCCACAACAAAACTTGTTTCAATGAGGTTCAGGTGGAATTGTATTGTTAAATCAAAAGCCAGCAAACTTGTGCTCCCATTCATTTGTAGCCAGATAAGTTAATTCAGGAGACGAGTAATTTTGACAGGGTACTCTCACTCTTTTGGTCTCCTTACAGCTGTTCGCTCATTATCACTGTCACTTTGATCGGACTGCTCAGAACTTTTAGGAATGGTTTGTGGTACTCACACTCATCCCTCAGTAAAGCAGTGTCTCAGTATTTCACCTCTTCCGGGCCAACAGTCTCTGGGTACAACTCGCTTTCTTGCTGCACTAGGCCTTTCATTAGGATCTGTATCTCTCGTAGTCAACTCTACTGACTGGGACCCTTGGATTCTGACAATAGTTGACTCTCCCAGACCCCCTCAGGCTAAACAAGTGCTATCCTGTTTGCTTTCTGGTCCCCAACAGCTTGACTACCTGCTCCTTCTGTCTCACTGTAACAACCAGCACATCGGGAACAGGTGCTGTTGTATCATCAAGGGGACAAGGGACCGGAGTATGCGTTGCATGCACCCAATTCGGAAGACCTCTGTACTTCACAGCAGTGTTGGTGACCAGGATCACCTGGTATCGCCCTCTCCAATAAGGTTCCATGCATGACTTCCACACGTGCTTCTTCACCAGTCACCAGGACTCAGGTCATAACCCTGCTCCTGTTGAGTCACAAGGGTATCCTCTCTGACCTGGTGAGACACAGAATGTACCACATCGGCCAAACCTTTGCAATAGTCCAAAATCAAATAATCTGTGATGTTTACGAGAGCGTTTAAAGGTACAGCTGGCAGTCTCTTCACTCAGCCCATAATGACTTCATGGGGTGACAATCCTGTCCTCCTGTCTGGTGTACTCCTCAGATTCATCAATACAATACAAGAGGCAATGCATTGGGCCACTTCAAAGACGTTGAAGTGGCCCAATGCATTGCCTCTTTGGATTTTAATGTGCCGTTTATATGCTCCACTAGTCCAGAAGCCTCTGAATGGTAACTGCAATGGAGCTTCTGCTCAACCTGTAGCGCTGCACACAACATTTTCAGGACTTCGTCATTAAAATGAGTTCCTCGGTCTGACTCAAGAGAAGTCGGAAATTCAAAACTTGGAATCAACTCTCTCAACAACAATTTTGCTACTGTGAGACTGTCATTTCTTCGTGTTGGATAAGCTTCCATCCATTTTGAGAAAATGCAAACAATGACCAGAACATATTTCAAACAGTTGCAAAGGGGCATCTCTATGAAGTCCATTTGCATTTGGTTAAAGGGACCTGCTTATTTCCCTACATGACTCATTGTAACAGGTGTTTTATTTACAGCATTTTGTTCTTGACACAGTACACAAGGGTGACAAAGATTTTCAGCAATCTGAATCTGGGAATGAACCACACCTGTCAAAATAGGCGCATCATTGCATCTCTTCCTACATGTGCAGGACCATGATAATGTCTAGCCATAGCTAGTAACAAACTGTCAGGTAATATAGGTGTTTGATTTTCCCTTTTGGTGCAGCTCGCACCCAACTTTGCTGTTCAGCTTCTGTCACTTCTTCCTGTATGCGCCTAACCTCTTCCCATGTTTCTATCGCTAATTTGTAATGTCTGATATTTCATTAGTTAAATCCCCATTAAAGGTATGGGCATTTAATGCACAGTATTTAGCTATCTTGTCGGAATATCTATTGCCAACGGTCATGTAGTCAGTGCCTTGCCTAAGAGTAACACACTTGACTACTGCAGTTTGGGCAGGCAAAAGGTTTCTCACACTTTCTCCATTTCATATAGGCCATCCAGAGGAAGTCACGAACCCACGCTGTGCCCACAATTGTCCAAAGTCATGTACGATTCCAAAGCCATACTGGGTATAGGTAAAAATTGTTACTCTGAGTTGTTCTGAAACACTGCAAGTCCGTGTCAAGGCAATCAACTTGGCAGCCTGCGCCGAATACACTTCTTGCAACCATGATGCTTTCACAACACCTGCAACTGAATAAACTGCATAAGCAGCTTTCAGATTTCCTTCATTGTCTCTCAAACAGGAACCATCAACAAACAACACATGATCAGATTCAGGTAATGGTTCATCTTGCATATTAGGTCTCTGCTTTGTGTATAACTCAGTCAAATCCAAGCAATCCGTTCAGCTTCATCAGTCACAGTTTCATTTCCAGGCAGTGGCAGCAGAGTAGATGGGTTTAAAACAGTGCATCTTTTAAGGTTTGTATTCTCTGAGCCCAACAGTATCTGCTCATACTTCGTCAATCGACTATTAGTTAAATACTGTGTCTGAGTACGGGTCTACAGTATTTCCACTGAGTTGGGCACAAATACAGTCAGGGGATGTCCCATGACTATGCTTTCACACTGTTCAAGACTCACACATTCAGATGCAATCGCTTTCAAACATCCAGGCAATGTTGCACCAACAGGATCAAGAGTTGCAAAAAGTAGGCAACAGGCCAGCAATTACTTTCATGCATCTGTGTCAGTACTGAGAGAGAGCAGCCTTCCCTTTCATTATAGAATAACACAAAGCATCAGGCCTTCCCAGAGCTGGTGCCCTACAAAGGCATTCTCACAGCTCAGTGAAGGCAGTCATACAACTGTCATCCCAAGGTACGGATCAGACATGGCTTTGTGTGTCAATCTCTGGAGAGGTTTTGCTGTCAAGGAAAAGTTTGGTATCCATTGTCAACAATAGCCCACCATTCCATGTGGACTTCTTTTTGAGTGGTTAGCGGACTCATGTTAAGAATCGCAGAGATTCTTTCTTGTGACACTTTCCTTGCTCCTTTTTCAATGTGGTGTCCTACGTACAGGACTTCAGTTTGGCAAGAACGTATCTTGGTCAGGGATACTTTATGTCCATTTTCAGCAAGATGATTCAAAAGGGGAATAGTATCAGTCTTGCAAGATTCCTTAGTATTTGATGCCACCAGCAGGTTGTCAATATACTGTACTAGCACTGAGTGATTTGGCATTACTAGTGACTCACGATTCTTTTTGAGAATCTGATTGAATATTGAGAGGCTTCTCGTATACCCTTGTGGGACTCAGCACCATGCCAAACCACGATTGCTGAAATGGAAAGCAAAGAGATATTGACTATCCTCATACAAAGGGATAGAGAAAAAGGCCTGGCACGAGTCAATTACTGAAAATCATTTGACCTCGCACGGAATCTGGAACAATATCACAGCTGGATTCTGTACCACAGGACAACATGGGACAGCTATTGCATTCACCTTCCGCAAATCCTGTACAATACGAAACTTGCCATTCTGCTTCTGCAAGCCCACAATGGGAGAGTTACACAGACTCCCCATTATCTCCTTTAGGATCCCTTGCTCAATCATTGAGTCAATCACAGAAGTAATACCTGCAATAATATCTGGAGTCAAATTGGATTTTGGGATTCTCTGAAACACTGCATTTGGTTTGACAGTGATTCATACTCGTTCAATACCTTTGATTAGTCCGACATCTTTACCTGTAAAGTTCCAGACTTTAGGTAACATGGTGTCTCTCAATTCAATGGGCAAATCATCCTTGGTCAGGAGAGGGTACATTCTCACGTCAGATCTCTGCCGGGCAAGTTTAAAACCAACATCCTCATTATTGTTATGAAATTCGATACCTTTTGAAGTGCAATAGATGGAAAAATGTAACTTACAAAATAAGTCACGTCCAAGTAGATTCACTGGACTTGAATCACACACCACAAATCGATGTCAATCCTCAAAGGACCCTATTTTTACAGGAACGGCTGCAAAAATTGGGGTGGACAACTTTTTATTTGAAACTCCTACAACTTGGATACTTTCTCCCGAGAGGGGTAGGTTCGGAACCTCTGCTGTTCTTACAGTAGAGCGGGTGTCACCAGCGTCAACGAGGAATGAGACATGACTCCCATTTACCTCTCCATTCACAAATGGACCACTCTGGTCTACCTCTAAGGCTGCGCCCAGCACGCAGTCCTCCCCCCCTCAGGCACAGTCAGGCTGACTGGTCCTGATCAAAATCACCTGTCTGAATCAAGTACTGTTGTGATGCATTTTGATTTAGGAAAGAGTTTCTGTTCATCTGCTGACTCTGATTCATATTGTATCTTTGTACCTAAACAATCTGTTGAGGCATCGGAGGTTGCGGTATCTGCATTGATTGGGATGGTGCACAGACTTAGGGGCCGATTCCGATCTCGGCCGGTAGTGCTCCGAATCGGATTCGGATTTACCGGATCCGATTCGGAGCCCTGTTTCCCGACCGAATCGTACGCGGGTCCGGCCGAGCGAGTACGATGCAGGCACCCGCGAAATCTCTGACCGACTCGAACGCAGCTTCAACACGCTCCGACCGACTCGCATGGACACGACTCGCACCGCGCTATGGAGACGTATCCCGGCCGGGTAAGTACGATGCGCGACGCGAGCAGTCCGACCGACTCGCGCCAACCGGCTCGAAAAAGCTGTCGGAGCCGGACTTTGGGGGTCCGCGTCAGACCCCCCTGTACGCGTAGCCGCGCGAGTCGCACACAGGGGGGACCCATGGGTCCCCCTACCTGTGCATGTACGCCGCGATGCGCATGGACGCGTACACGCTGTAGGGGGCGCCCTTGTCCGCCTCGCACCCATTGAGTCAATGGGAGCCCGCGTACGCGTTGTACGACCGGCTCCCATTGACTTCAATGGGAGTCCGACCGACTCGAGTCCGATGGCATGCGTGCGCATCGTACTCGTTCGGTCGGACTGCCAGAGTCCGATTCGGTCGGAAATCTCTCCGGGTCCGGCTCGGTCGGAGAGATTTCCGGCCGGAATCGGAATCGGCCCCATAATATCGAGTTTTTATTTTCGACCCACAGAAATATCGAGTTTTAAATATCGAAGGGACAGAATATCGACATCAAGAATATCGGTGACCAGAATATCGACCTAAAGGTAAGAAATATCGCGTTTGTTAATATCGAAGTCAGTAATATCGTTTGCAAAAATATCGTTGTTAATAATATCGATGTTTATATTAGTGTTATGTATTTTAGTATGTATTTTATATGTATGTATTCTATATTTTTTGCTAAGTATTGTATTTTTTTTAAAATATATGTATAAACTTTTTAGAAGTTATTAATTGTTTTTATAGCACATTTTTGCGTTTTAGTTCTGTAGCTGGTTGTGGGTTTATAGGGGAATAGGGTGGGAAGTAATTTAATTATAGTAAATTTAATAATAATTTTTTGAAATTAATAATTATTTTTAATAAAATTTTGCGTTTTAGTTCCGTAGCGGGTTGTGGGTTTATAGGGGAATAGGGTGGGAAGTAATTTAATTATAATAAAATAATTATTAGTGTTTATTTATTGGTATTGACAAATAATTTATTGTTAATTAATTATTTATTGGTAATTATTTTTATTAATTGATTAATTGATAATTATATTAATTGTGTTAATTTATTTTAGGAGCGTGTTGTGGGTTTATAGGGGAATAGGGTGGGAAGTAATTTAATTATAATAAAGTAATTATTAATTTTTATTTATTAGTATTTACAAATAATTTATTGTTAATTAATTAATAATTGGTAATTAATTTTTATTAATTGATAATTATATTAATTGTGTTAATTTATTTTAGGAGTGTGTTGTGGGTTTATAGGGGAATAGGGTGGGAAGTAATTTAATTATAATAAAGTAAATATTAATTTTTGTTATTGGTATTGATAAATAATTTTATGAAAATGAAATATTAATTGGTAATTAATTTTTATTAATTGATTATTTGATAATTATATTACTCGTATTATTTAATTTTAGGAGCGGGTTGTGTGTTTATAGGGGAATAGGGTGGGAAGTAATTTAATTATAATAAACTAATTATTAATTTTTATTTATTGGTAATGTTAATTAATTTTTTTAATTAATTAATTGGTAATTAATTTGTATTAATTGATAATTATATTAATTGTGTTAATGTATTTTAGGAGCACATTGTGGGTTTATAGGGGAATAGGGTGGGAAGTAATTTAATTTTAATAAACTAATTATTCATTTTTATTTATTGGTCTTCATAATTAATTAATTGTTAATTAATTATTAATTGGTTATTTAATTTAAAAAAGAATTTAATTGATAGGCATGTTAATTTTAATTCTCTGCTATCCAACACTTTCCCTACAGTTACACTTTCTGGAGTGGGAATAGTAATTTTTACCCCTACGCTATCCAACACTTTCCCTACTGTTGCACTCATTGGAGTGGGAATAGTAATTTTCCCCCTTCGCTATCCAACACTTTCCCTACTGTTGCACTCTCTAGAGTGGAAATAGTAATTTTAACCCTTTCGCTATCCAACACTTATCCTACTGTTGCACTCACTGGAGTGGGAATAGTAATTTTTAACCCTACGCTATCCAACACTTTCCCTACTGTTGCACTCTCTGGAGTGGGAATAGTCATTTTTACCCCTACGCTATCCAACACTTTCCCTACTGTTGCACTCTCTTGAGTTGGAATAGTAATTTTTACCCCTACGCTATCCAACACTTTCCCTACTGTTGCAATCTCTGGAGTGGGAATAGTAATTTTTACCCCTACGCTATCCAACACTTTCCCTACTGTTGCACTCTTTGGAGTGGGAATAGTAATTTTTACCCCTACGCTATCCAACACTTTCCCTACCGTTGCACTCTCTGGAGTGGGAATAGTAATTTTTACCACTACGCTATCCAACACTTTCCCTACTGTTGCACTCTCTGGAGTGCGAATAGTAATTTTTACCCCTACGCTATCCAACACTTTCCTTACTGTTGCACTCTCTGGAGTGGGAATAGTAATTCTTACCCCTACGCTATCCAACGCTTTCCGTACTGCTGCACTCACTGGAGTGGGAATAGTAATTTTTACCCCTACGCTATCCAACGCTTTCCCTACTGTTGCACTCTTTGGAGTCGGAATAGTAATTTTTACCCCTACGGTATCCAACACTTTCCCTACTGTTGCACTCTCTGGAGTGGGAATAGTAATTTTTACCCCTACGCTATCCAACACTTTCCCTACTGTTGCACTCTCTGGAGTGTGAATAGTAATTTTTACCCCTACGCTATCCAACACTTTCCCTACTGTTGCAATCTCTGGAGTGGGAATAGTAATTTTTACCCCTACGCTATCCAACACTTTCCCAACTTTTGCACTTAGTGGAGTGGGAATAGTCATTTTTATCCCTACGCTATCCAATACTTTCCGTACTGTTGCACTCTCTGGAGTTGGAATAGTAATTTTATCCCTTTTGCTGTACAATATTTTGTCTACTGTTTTAGTTACTGTAGTGTATAATTTATTTAAAAAAGATTAAAAATATTGTAATTTTGTAATTTGTTATATATATTTTTTTATGTTTTTATTTATATTATTGGTGTATGTGTATATATATATGTATTTATAATTTTTAAAATGTTTTTAACAATTTATACATTATTAAAATAATTATTTATAAATATTAAGTATATATTATATTTTATACATATATATGTTTAATTTATTTTTACATTAAATGTATTATTTATAATTGTTAACATTTTCTAATAATCATAAATATTTTTTTAAGTTATATGTATTATTTAATTTATTTTACATTATTTTTTATATATTAAAAAAACGATATTTTGTACTTCGATATTTTTGACAACGGTAATTTTTTTCCGATATTTTGGTATTTACCATGTTCTAGATAGGATGTCGATATTCTTGACATCGATATTTATGTCCTGATATTTTTGTACCTCGATATTGTGGTCGTCGATATTTTGTCAGTGATTCGATTGTGAAGTATTAGGATTTTAAACCCTCTGCCTTTGTCTCTGCGGAGACTGGACCGTGTTATCTACCTGAAACTGTGCATACCCTTCATTCTTCATCTGATATCCAGGAATGTTCACATTAATCCTACACTTGCGTTTCCAATGCCCAAATTTTCCACACATGTGACATGGATTTGTTTTCTTCAAAGCTGACACATCAACACCCGCTCTAGAATCTACTGGAACACCATGACCTCTACCTTTGTGATTAAAAAATATGCTGTTGAAAACCATTTACACCTTGTATGCATTATAGAAGCCAAATTAAATCCTCCCTATGCTGGGATGGCATTGTCTAGAAAGGATTCTGACCTCTTTGTACTGCTTTCATCTAGGCTATCATTAACTTCTCCTTTAATTTCTTATGTTTCACCTCTAATTCGTCTCCGCAGGACTTGGCATATCGCAAAATTTAATCAATCGGTTGGTTTGGCCAGCATAGTAAATGCTGATGAACCATGGAAGAAATTTTAGGTCTCAAACCATTCACAGATCTGTAAACAATATGTGTCATATCTTTCTCAGCCACATTTTCCATTCCACTATACTGTCTGAAAACCTGTATCAATCTCTCATAATAAGCCTGAACTGATTTTTTAAGTTCTTGGGTCATTCGGAAAATCTTTAGCAAATCAATTTCTTTAGGAAAAATCTTGAAGGCCCATTACGATACCCGGCGTAAAAAAATCCGCCACGCATGAAAGCGGCAAAAATCCGCCCGCACACACCGTCTGAACACCGACCACGCCATTACGATGACACAAACCGAAAACCGCCATCGGCGGAAAATCACACAAGATACCGCCCGCCCTCGTCCGAGTCGGAGTCAAACCGCCCGCCACGGACGGAAACACGCACGACAACACAAAACCGCCCGCCCTCACGGCCGACACACCGCACGTGAAATTACGATCGCACCGCCATGAGCGCGGGAAAACTACAAATATACCGCCCGCCAGCGCAAACAACGCCGATGAAAATTGACACAGCAGAAGCCATGGCGGCCACGTCCCTGCACAGAAACCATCTGCTGACAAAAACAATCGCACACAACATGGCCAACAAGTCCACACAGCAAGGCACGCACAAATACACAAGCACAGTACACATCCCGAAAACACCCCCCCCTGGACAAACAAAAACTACAAAGGCCAGAACACCAGACACAACACACCTGAAAACAACAGACCAGGAGGACACACCCACATAGGTAAGTACAAAAGCAGCACTCCCACAGACCACAACCCCTTGCAACATTGCAAAGCAGAGAGGAGAGGACACAGTGACACAGCAAGGACAGCAGCACACCACAGAAATGCACACATCACAACCACCACCACCACCACCACCACCAAACACCGGCAGCACAAACCCCTGCACATTACACAACACACACCGCACCAGCACCACAAACACCATGGCACCACAAAGAATGCCCAAGTTCACGCCCATTGAGCTGACGGTCATGGTCGACGAGATCATCAAGGTGCACCCACAAATCTATGGAAACCTGGTCCAGCACACACCACTAGCCACCAGAAACAGAATGTGGAACCGGATCGTAGACCAGGTCAATGCAGTCGGGACCCTGCCCAGGAACAGAGGAGAAATAAACAAACGGTGGAATGACGTCAAAAGCCTGGTCAAGAAGAAGGAGAGCAAAAACAGAGAGCTGGCTGCCGTCACTGGCGGAGGGAATCCCACGCTTTTCAAGACCTTCAAAGCGTGGGAGGAGAAGGTGCGAGTCATCATCCATCCGGAGATCCTCACCGGATTACCAGGGGGAGTGGAGGCGGGTAAGTACAAACTAATGTATACCAGCACACCGCTATGTACTCACATTCCCTACCACCATGCCACAGCTCCCAGGGACAAACACCCCCATGTCCAGCACACAATACACAACACATCACACACACATGCAACAGACACCACCACACACAGCCCAAACCTAACAACTGAAAGATACGTGGGGGCATGTGTACACTCAGCCAGCCACGTAACCACCAACAGGTCCCCAAGTATGCCAGAAGCGCCACAACGAGCACCCACCACACCCATGTGTCCGCCATAGCTGCACTAACCGACAAGTAACAGGTAAGTGGCAGGAACACAAAGTGCAGTGGGTGGGAGGGTGGACAGCTCAAGTACAACACACACCAGGCCCCTAGTCCCAGAGCACAGCAAGGAGGAGCATCCCCCACACCCCACAGCCACGTGTCAGCCACCGCAGTGCACACCGACAGCCGAAAGGTAGACATCACGGTCCACAACAATCGGTGTCAGTGGGTGTCCAGCCATCACCACGACCCACAACACCGTCCCCACCCCCACAGACCTGCAACATGGAGCACCCCCGCTTAGAACCATGTGGCATCCAGTACAGTGCACGCCCGAACAACCTGCAGGTGGGAAACTGGACAGGGCTGGATTACTGGAGGCATGAGGACCGTAACACGACCAACACATGGGACATGTCACGTAGCAGACGAACACGCAGCACCGCCCACTGTCACGAACAAGTGAACAATGTGCACACGGACATGAACCACAGACTCACACCCCACATGACCCATCACAGACACAGCAACACCCAAGGAGCCACGTCTGCATGCACAAGCCACACTGAATATAGTACCACACGGCAGCCACTGTGCAACCCATCACACACAACCGAAACACCATTGAAGTCCTGTCCATGTAGCCCCTACTGCCTGTCAACCACACACCCCACAACTACGCCTATGTAAGACAAACAACACTAGACGCAACAGAGCGGAACAACATAAATGCACACGAACACCACTGAACCCATCAAACACACAGACACACCATGCACATACAACATACCATCCATCCCATCCGTCAGCCCCAGTCTCATGAAAGGCATGTCATCCGAACAGCTGCCACACATACAGCAGTCATGCTAAGATACATGCCCATGACCAACCATGTGCCAGAAGTCAATGAAGCGCACGCCACACTGTGAGCAACAACACACAACATGGCCACACCCCCCCCCGAGCACTGCAGTGATGCACATGGCACAGGGCAGCACGCACACCAAGGAGATGGGACAACTGCAATACGTCGGGTGGCACACAACCATCACACACTCATAACGATGCGTCCAATGCCATGTCCAGTAATCACAACAGACAGCAAATATGCAGGGTATGTCAGGCATGCACACACCTCAGACCATGCACTGTGATGCTGCCACAACACATGTCACGTTCGGCACCCATGGCTCACAGCATGTAGCCCAAAAGCATATTCCATCCCAAATGCGTTTCTGGGGCATGGCCCCCATGTTGCCATATGCGTTCCTAAGCGTCCCAATTGAACCCCAAAAGCAAAGTACAAACCAGACCCAGGATGGGCCAGGAGCCCGCATACACCAGAGTCACAATAAGTAGGAGCACAGCAACACACCCATCGGCATGGCCAATCCGTCCCATGCCACATGTGCACAGCACACAGTCCCATTGCCAAGCACACACAACTACAAATGGTACAGCCACACACACGCCTCCGGGAAACCCATGTACGAGATTGCACGAACTGTGAATGTCAGACGACAAATACATACTTCGCCAGGTGCAACACATTAACAAATCTCATTCTCCCCACAGGTGACGAACTGCTGGATGCTGGGGATGGAGACAGCAGCCAGCACAGCCAGCCTGCAAGCCCCCAACAAGGACACACGGATGTGGAGGATCTGTCCTCCTCCTCGGACACGGACCACCCAGCAGGCCCATCCGGTGTGGCAGGGCCCAGCCGCTCCCCAGGCCCCCACCTACCCACCAACCCATCATCCAGGGCTGTTGTACATTCACAGCCCCCTGCAGCCACTGTCGTTGCGGCCACACCCACGGTCATTGCGGACACACCCACGGTCATTGCGGACACACCCACGGTCATTGCGGCCACACCCACGGTCATTGCGGCCACTACCACTGCCGCAACCGCTACCACGTCTTCGCTGGCCCCAGCACCAGCGCAGGTGGTGGCCCGGCCCACTGGATCCACCCTGGGAGCCAGGGCGAGGACCGTTGTGAGCAATGTGGATAGTGGGCAGGCCGGTGGCAGCAGGACTGGTAGGAGGAGCAGGGTCAGGGAAACGCCAGTCTCCCCTGGGAACCATGCCCTGCCTCAAATTGCCAGGGTCCTTGGGGCCTATGAAGAGGCCCAAGGACAATGGGCCAGGTCTGCTACAGACACGCGTGAGGTGCTGGGGGTGCTGAGGTCCATGGACGCCCGTATGGGCCAACTCGTGGACCTCATGGGCCAGCTGGTGGTGGCGGTGAGGTCACAGCCAGGGACAGCAGCTCCCCTCCGCCACCACCTGCCGGGGCGCAGGGTCGAGCAGCAGTGTCCAGTTCCCCTGCGTCCACAGCCAGTGAGCACACCTCAACCACCAGCAGGTCGCAAGCAGGCACCCCCCCTCGCAAACGTGGAAGGGGCCGTCCGAAGTGGAAACAGATCTCCCGGGAGGACTTCGCACGCTCCAGACGCAAGTGAGGCAGCCAGCCAGCCTTCCTTGACCACCCACTGCATTGACTTGGACTACGATCCCACTCCACACAGCCATCTGGATGGCATGTGTGTGTTGGACTATGGACATAGAACCAGTGGGTACACACTGAGCATCACGCAGCCATGACCGACACCTCATTGTCACTGCACGCACCACTTTTGTCATCACCTTACACACAATCACATGTCACAGTTTGAAATAAATGCACCTCTTCCACAAACTGCTGTCTGTGCCCTGTGTTTTAATTGTACGGAATACAACGGCCACCTTGAGTGGAACGGCACCTGATGCGTGGCATGGCAATGGAACCGGAGGGCCTGTAGGGACCTAGGGGTGGGAGACAGAACAGGAGCACATTCAATGAGTGTGTCACACACCCATCACACAGTACATGTCAACAACTACAAGCAATGTACACACATCGCACAGAGCAATAGGGCACAATGCCACAGCCACCAACAGTGGCATACTAACCTGGCCATGGAGCGTTGACACACAGCACGCAGTTAACAAAAGGCCACCCTGACACAGCACACACACACCTGCACAGATACAGCCACATCAGCCGTCGTACATGGACACTCACCGTCAAGTGAAGTAGCGGGCGATGAGCTGCTGATGCACATTCCCAGCTTCATCCTCTCCGCTGTCCTCCTCACTCGAGCTGTCCTGGTCTTTGGGCTGGGGCCCTGGTTGATCTCCGTCATCCACGATGAGGGGGATCTGCTTCCGAATGGCCAGATTGTGCAGCATGCAGCACGCCACCACCATCTGGCACACCTTCTGTGGGGAGTACGCCAGCGCACCCCCGGTGCGGTCCAGGCACCTGAACCTGGACTTGAGGAGGCCAAAGGTACGCTCGACCACACGTCTGGTCCTCCCATGTGCCTCATTGTAGCGAACGTCTGCTGGGGTGCGAGGATTTCTCAATGGACTGAGCAGCCATGCCCCATTCGGGTACGCAGAGTCACCTGGGTGTGAGGGACACAGAGAACCGTTGCTATTCCAACTGGACAGGGGACAGCATCGCACAGCCAGCACGCTACACCACTCCACAAACTCACCGACAATACCGCCACGATCCTGTTGCAGATTGGACATCAGTTGTGGCAAGATGCTGTTGCGCATTATGTGTGCGTCATGGGCCGAGCCTGGGAACTTTGCACACACGTGGGTTATCACCATGTCCGCAAGGCACACCACTTGCACATTCAGGGAGTGCGTGTGCTTCCTGTTGCGGTACAGGTGCTCAGTGGCCTGTGGTGGAACAAGGCCAACATGTGTGCAATCAATGGCACCAACGACGTGTGGGATCCTGCCAAGGGCATAGAATGCACCCTTCACTGTCGCCAATTCACGAGCCCTGGGGAATCTGATGTACCTGTTTCGGTACAGCATCATGGCTGCCAGTACATCCCTCAGCACCTTGCTGAACATGGGCTGGGACATCCCTCCTCCACTGCCCACTGTGTGCTGGAATGACCCAGTGGCGAAGAAATGCATGGCGGCCATCACCTTAGCCGTGGGGGTGAATGCTGTCGGATACACCCTGCGGGGACGGAGATGGGGTTCCAACATGGCACACAGTCGATGCAGGG
This sequence comes from Calotriton arnoldi, assembly GCA_963921515.1. NCBI lineage: Eukaryota > Metazoa > Chordata > Amphibia > Caudata > Salamandridae > Calotriton > Calotriton arnoldi. The sequence continues at coordinate 1,046,249 of CAWUFW010006713.1, forward strand.
TTGGCCTGTCCAGCCGAAACTTCCTTATGACCTCAGTATCGTCCATGTCCGCCAGCAATTGGTATGGGCGGTCAATGTTCGGTCTCCGCCTAGGGAAGATGGCAGTGGACACATGTCAAAGCAACACAACACATAGCAATTTCGCATTCACATCACTGACATGACTGAGCAAGCACATGAGTCACAGCCCAGCTGTCAAGCAGGGACGGCACGGCCACAATACACTTACACAGGTCTCCCACCAATGGCAATGGCTAGTGATACAAACCACTGCCATGAGCATGCACATGGGGATCTAGGCCCCAATGACTTGCGGGGCGTGCTGATGGGGACTGACTGCATATTCGTCAAGCGGCAACGCCACGGCAACATGAATGTCTGCTGAGCATGGCACTGCTTCCGAGGCTGGATGAGTATGGCACACGACGACGACGATGTGGGCACAGGCTGAGCGGCCAAAACAAGTGGGACCTGTGGCACGAGGGGATATGAGACAGTAGTAGGTGTCAGCACTGCACCCTATGTACAGCACTGTACGGATCACACCTCCCGAAACATTGACAGGTGTCCACATTGACAGCCCCATGCCAAAACGGCTGTGTGCTTGCAGACACACGTCACAGGTGAGAGGTTACATTGCACGTGCCAGGTGGCAGACGTACATAGTGGGAGCTGGCATGTGTGTGCATGTGTCTCCTGTTCAGGATCCACCAGATGGGCGCTGACTCTGTACTGACCATTGGACACAGCATGTTTCGTGGAAGGCTTGTGTGTGTGGGATGGTGGCACTGGATGTGCCTCCGTTGGGTGGGGGCCATGCACAGGGCGGGTACGTCGATGATTGCGCATTGTTGGTCACGGTGGGTGCACCCACTCAGATGTGTTGCCCTGTGTTCAATTCCTATGTCCGCATGATGATGGACTGTAGATGTGGGCAGACTACACATTGGTCGAAGTGCTGTCTATATGCATGTGCCTTCACACCAGGCACAGCTGCCCCTGCACATGTGACCCCTGCTGGACTCGCTGCTGGGTCTGTGGAGCTGATGCACCTTCTGTGCGTGGGGCGGACAGCTCTCCTCACTTCCCTCATTGCGCATGTCATGACTTTGCCGCAGGTGACATGGATCATGGAGGGCCCACATGTACGCGTGGGTAGGCTACACATGATTGTTCACTGGTCGCCACCCCCAGTCAGTGTTTCGAATGGGAAGGTTGTTGTGCTGGTGGTATATTCGATGTGGCGGATGGGCGGGCCTAGGTGCGGGCTTACATTCCGGACATGGGGGTAGTTGGATTGGCGACTAGTTGCAGTACACAAGGGATACGTCTCTTCCTGTCCACATCTGGGTCATCCCTTGTACTCACTGACAGTGATACAGTCATCTTCGCCCCAGCCCTCATGTCCTCCCCTCGCTCCCCCAATATGCATGTGCACCTGCGAGGCTAGCGCTTGCACAGGCAGCCCCGAGCTCGCACCAGAGAGGGCAAGGAGTGTATGTGTGGGTCCAGTTGCACGAGTGGGCTGTCTCAGGGTATGATGTGTGGCGGGACGCCGTCCACCTGCGTGGTGCCCCAAATGGAGACCCGGCCTGCATGGACTATGCATCACAGTCTTCGCCTTCCGGATCCGCCACCTGCGACACCCAGAGGCTGTGGCTGCCCTTGCGGCCAGGCCGCGTCCGTCTGTAGCTGATGGCCCACACATTCACTCTTTGGCCTCTCTGGGGAGGGCTCGGGGGTGGTGGCGCACGCGCTTGCACTTTGTCGCAATGGCATGTGGCGTGGTTGGAATAATGGGCAATGGATGGGATGGTGCGAGCCACCTCCCGTGACGTCAGTGCTGCTCGTGCTGTGGTGCGTCCCCCTACACTTCCATTTGACTTGTGCCATGCTACACGTTGAGGTTCTATTGCCTGTGTGATATGACCAGGAGGAGCGCGAGGAGACCTCTCACACACCATGCTCCACTGCCATCCCGTGCCCTGTATCGCCTGTGCGGATTGACTATGTTGGGGTTACACCTGGTCGACTGGGGCTGTGTGTGCCTTGTCAAGGGGCATGGCGGGCGCACAACAGGATCCAGCTTGTCCACAGAGGGTGGGCTGACGTGTGCGCCTGGTACCGCATTGTTCGTGTGCCCGGCTGCTGTGCACACACGTGTTCACTTCCCCCGACAGGTGTCCTCTCACAATGCCCAGGGAAGCGGTGGTGTACTGTTCATGACCCCTTCCAACACGGCGTGCTCCAACTTGGCATGTGCGCATCTACCCGTCACACCCACCCACCTGAGCACTGCGTCCATACGACTTCACACGACACATGTGTGTCTTCCACAGTTGTGCTACTCATTTGCGTTGACATCCAATGCCAGTGGACTACATGGTCATGTCACGACTGCCGTGTACTTCACATACTCTCATCCTCTCTCATTCGTACTTGTGTATTGAATCAGCGGAGACAGTTTTGGTTTCAAACATTATATTGAGTCTTCTGTCCTCTGTGATGCAGTATAGTGGACACTACTGGCAGCGGAATACATGTTGAGGATATACTGAGCATGATTACAAATGGGATAGGGTGTAGGGTTACATGTGATTAGCTGTTGCATGTGGGATGTGGGCTTCAGAGTTACATCTGCTTGGCCAAGGCTGTGCTAATGTACATTTACGTATAGCTGCGGAGCTGCGGACTTTGACACAGACGGTATACAAGTAGCCTACCAGACCGCTTGGAATCATGGGCACAGTCCATCTCAGTTCCATGTGACAGGTTTGCTGCGGTTGTTCCTCATGCACGCGTGCATGTGAGATGACATCAGGGCATGGGCTTGCGTGCATGCAGCGGCGTGCCACTTGTTGTTGCAATGTGGTGGTTACTGGACATGTCACAGTCACTGGGGTCGTGTTGTTGTTGTATGCACTTGTCGTCCATGCAAAGGTCCTGGTATGGGATTCCCGGGCGGGGGTGGGAGGGTGCAGCACCCACAGACTCCAGGCGACCTATTCAAGTCCACTGAGCGGTGTGTGTGTCCATGGGCGCTGGATCCATGTCATGTCCTGGTTGTTCGTGCAGTTCCGTCCATGTGGGTGCGATACACAGACCCCATGCCACTGCCTCCCACGATGCATGCGGTGTTCCTGGATGTGATGGGGAACAGTGTGCATGTCCCGGTCATATCCGATGTCATGGCGATGTCGTTGATGGTGTGGTAACAGTTGCCGGTCGTTTGGTATGGCTGTTGTGGTGGTGACTGGCCAGTCCGTGCGGAAGCTAAGCATGGGTGCGGGGTTGGACATCATAGGTCAATTGGGGGACTTGCGTCGGGGTCCGACGAATTGACAGGTTGTCAGGTATGCGATGCCGTCCAGCAGGGCTTCCATGTCATTGGTGGTATACATGTTTGCCAGCCAATGTAGCGGATGGTGGCTGTCAAGGTGTTGTTCGTAAGTTGTCCCTTGGAGGAGCATGATGGGGCATGCTGGGTGACATTCGATGTAGCTGTGCTCGATGATCCGTCGTGTGGAGGCACAGTGGTCCCATTGCAGTGCGGGTCCGATGTTCGCCACATACGCCATGCCCCCATAGGCTGAACAGGCCCTGTCGTGTGCGTCCAGAGGGAGGAATAGTTGTAGCAGGTCCGCCTTTAGACATGCGGCGTTGGAGAGACACAACTCCACAGGATGGTGGAAGGGACACCTCCGACAGTAGAAGACGGGTATGACGCAGCTGAACAATGTGATGCGGTAAGTCAGTCGGTAACTTACGTTCAACAGGGACAGGGGTTCGCATCCCAATATCTGTGTCAGGTTGTGTTTGTACAGCTTGACCTGTCCGGCGTAGTTGGGTAGGTGTGTTGAGAGTGCCATTTTGCAGCGGTGCGTTGTGGTGGCGTGCTCCGGCTGTGTGTGCAGTCTGCAATGTGCACGCTCCGAGGTTGCTGTGAGCTCTGTGTAGTCGTAGGGAGACAGGACTTGTGTTCTGTTGGCTTGTGCGGAGGACACGGGCCCTCATCCCACATGCTTCTCAGACTGTTCAAGGTCAGTGATGTGTGACTCCTTCCAGATAACTTGCATGGGGCCGACATGGGGGAGTGTTTTCTTTTTCTTTCCCGTCCGTAGTGTTCTTCGGTGATATGCGCTATCTGCCCTGTGGTCGGTCTCCTCTGCATGCCTGTGTTGGTCTTTTTTGGACAATGGCTGTATTCACCGGCTTCTTTCGTAGGGCTGTGGTTTCGGAGTTGGAATGGAAGGTCATTCAGTGCTGTCTGCTCTCCCTTGTGTGGGCGGCAGGCTGCCTTTCCGCTCTGCGTTGGGCCTTGTGTGTGGATGTTATTCTTGGGCCACCTGTTGTCGGTCCCCGGGCTCTTTGGTGTTCCGTTTTGTATGTCTTGTTCATGTGTGCAGGGTGGTATGGGTGTTTCAGTGTGGTACTGGCGTTCCTCTTCCCGAAGAGGCCCTGCTTCTCCTGGTTGGTGTTGCCGCCGCTGTGTGCTTCGCCATGTTTGTTACACTGGGGTGTGTCCTGCTGTTGCGTGACTTCACTGACATGTGTGCGTCGGTTGTGTGACGTTGGGTGTTGACCGTGAATTGGGCGTTGGGGACATGTCTGTGGCAGGCCTGTCACGTGTCATGTGCGTTCGGGGTGGGGCTGGTGTGTGTGCTGCTTGGTTGTGTCCCTGTGTCTGTGTGCGACGCATGCATGGCGCTGCGGTTGGCCTCTGCGTTGTGCGCATGTGTGGCAGCGTCATCGCCGCTTTGGGGCCGTGACGGGGTCGTTGCTTCCTAGTCCCAGGTGGTGTGTACACATGTGTTACGAGATGTTACAATTTGGCCTGTGTGTCATATGTGGATGCAATGGTGGATGTGTCGTGTACACGCGGGGTGGGGGTTGTCCGCTTTTCCGCCCTTGCACTGTGTGCGCTGTTTGCGTGCACTTGTTGTGTGTGTGCCTACCTGCGTCTTCGCGGTACGTTGCGTCCTTGGTGGTGCATCAGATAGAGCATGGGGAGGGCCTGCAGTGCTGGATTCATGCTCGGGGAGCCGCTTCTTCGGTGTCCGTGCTCGGCGTTCGTGTTACCGCTTCGGTTTGACGTACGGTGTCTCTTAGCCGTGGGATCCGTTTGTTTGCGGCATCGTAATTTGTACGCCGGGCGGTACGTGTTTCGTCGGACGGTGTGTGTCAATTGGGCTGCGCCGCTACGTGTACGGGCGCACTTTGATGGCGGACGGTGTCGCTGGCTTGCCGGCGGTGTTTGGCTGACTTTTCGCATCGTAATCGGGCGGGCGTGTGGACTGCTGCGTGCGGACGGTAACTGGTGGTTTTTGCATCCGCCAGCACGGCGGTAGTGCTTCCGCCCGACATCGTAATGGGCCCCTTGGTTTTCAGGAAAGTAATCACTTGTTGATATTTCTTCAATACCACCTGGTCTAGGATCCCTCTCTGGTTCTGTTTCAGGCCAATCTACAGAAATGTTACACTCTGTCCACAATTTTCCAGGAACCACGACGTCAAACAGAGTATTCAAATCTATCCACAGGACTTTCGAAATGTTCACAAACCTTTCATTCTGTCTGTACCATTCCACTGGATTATCTGTAAATGATAAAATATCAGCTCTAGTCCAAGGCACATGCACATACCTTCCACCCGGTACTTCCCTCATAGGAAGCATCTGTATTTCTCTATTTCCTCCGTCGATTACAACTGGAGGTGTCTGCATCCTAACTCTGTGTTTCCTTCTTTTTTGACCATCTGCCTTCCCATTTCTCTCTCTCACTCCATTTCTTGATCAGTGTCATTAGTTCCTTAATCTGTAATTTCATTCCAGCTGGCCTCATGTTAGCAAAATCTCTCAAATTAGAAATCACGTTTAAATAACACTATTCCCAAGCTATAAATCTCTCTATCATGCATCAGAAATCATATATTTGTAAGCACAGTTTCCGTGGAAAGAACATTAAGACACAATAAAAGACTCAGCCCAATCTTAGATAATTTATTTATTGTATTAAAGATCCTAAATCAATGCAAACATTTTAAGCAGCTCAGTCCTGAGTCTTACAGCACGTAATATAAAACCACACATTAAGGGGCCGATTCCGATTCCGGCCGGAAATCTCTCCGACCGAGCCGGACCCAGAGAGAATTCCGACCGAATCGGACCCTAGCAGTCCGAACAGACGAGTACGATGCATTTGCATGCTATTGGACTCGATTCGGTCGGACTCCCATTGAAGTCAATGGGAGCCGGTCGTACGACGCGTACGCGGGCTCCCATTGACTCAATGGGTGCGAGGCGAACAAGGCGCCCCCTACAGCGGGTACGCGTCCATGCGCATCGCGGCGTACATGCACAGGTAGGGGGACCCATGGTTCCCCCCTGTGTGCGACTCGCGCGCCCTACGCGTACAGGGGTCCGACGCGGACCCCCAAAGTCTGGCACCGACAGCTCTTTCGAGCCGGACGGCGCGAGTCGGTCGGACTCGCTCGCGGCGCGCATCGTACTTACCCGGCCGGGAAACGTCTCCATAGCGCGGTGCGAGTCGTGTCCGTGCGAGTCGGTCGGAGCGTGTTGAAGCCGCGTACGAGTCGGTCGGCGATTTCGCGGGAGCTTGCATCGTACTCGCTCGGCCGGACCCGCGTACGATTCGGTCGGGAAACAGGGCTCCGAATCGGATCCGGTAAATCCGAATCCGATTCGGAGCACTACCGGCCGAGATCGGAATCGGCCCCTTAGTTAAAGTAAATCTATTGCTAAAATAAAGAATCCATAAAAGGATGATTTAGAGTTAGAATACCTTCCACCAACAAAGGCAAGAGGATGATTCAAAAGAGTTCTCTTACCATGGGCAAACGGATCATGTTAGAGTCCACTAGGGAAAAGTCCAAGGGCATGGGCAAGGGGAACTGAGCAATAATTAGGAAAGTTTAAGTCTGGTCTTTCACCAGACAGCTCCAAATAGTCAAGCAGGTAAGTTCATCAGCAAACGGAAAAAGTCAAAGGCAAAAGAAATCAGGCAGGCAGTCAACAAGGATGCTGGAGAAAAATGGAGGCAAGGCGCAAAATGGCTCAAGAACAAGAGAGTATCCCTCCTCGTAGGAAAGTCAGTTTTAATACTCCAATTCATCCATTTGTGACGTCAGTAGTCACCATACGATGGTCTGACTGACATGTGATCATTCTTCCATAAACCAGATACAAACTGACACTCCAACATATTTTCTTCTGCTGCTCATGAGAAATAACTGTCCATTGCGTCCTCACAGGTTAGTTGACAAAGAGCTTATTACTTTGTTGTTCTTCATGGAGTAGGTCAAGAACTTGAGTTCCCACCAATTCACACACAAAGAAGTACTGAAAAAGTGTCTGGCTGAATTAAAGAATGTTGCAACAGAACTGAGAAAGCCACATTTGAGAAAACGTAACAAAAGTCAATTACATTAGGCTATGAAATAATGCAGCCTAAGAGAAAAAGCAGTTCAATGCATTTTAAAGTTAGCATTTCTTATTTAGTAAAATAAACTCATAATTAACTTCAAGTATGATGAAATCCATCAAACATATCATATCATGGTAATATTTGTGGCGTTGCCAGTGATTAATACACAAACATGTTCAACTATGATTATGACTTATTACCAAAATTCAAAAAAGGCCTTAGTGCAAACTATTCATAAAAATCATTAAAATAAAAGTTAAGCCCTTATACTGAAATTTTCAGCTATGTAACACATTGCATATATAATCTGCACCACTTTCTATTTTTGGTATAGTGAACTACATTGAAAGCAATAAAGATGCCAAGTTTCATTAATCATTTTCACAATGACTTTGTTAATAATATAGAAAAACAGTTAATACACATATTAGATTCATTATTTTATTAATCCTGCTGTTTCTACCTATCCACGCACACTTTTAAGCTGCTGGTAGTTCAAGTTTTCTTAGTTTCAGTGTTGTTTTTCTAAACGTGTGCAGAGTGCACATTAGAGTTTCGTTGTCAAAATCAGTTTGCATGTTGCATAAAGAACAATCAGATTTTACGCTTCATCAAGCACAATAGGATGGAATCCCGTTCAGGCTTGGTTTACCAGTGAGCCAAAGAGGATTGCTGTAATACAAATGGAGGTACGACCAGGATGTAACTCACTTCCTTGTTGGATTTTTTCTGTTGATGCTGGGGCAGAATACAATCTACAGAATTTTAGCAAGCCAAAATATATTTCAAATTCATTTATATTAATTTCAATTTCACATGAGGGCATATCGCTTCAAATACATATGGCTTCCAAAAAATTAAGTCTCTGATTCATTAGGAAATAATAACAGCATTTTTTTAAGAAAGACTGTGCATGAACCAGTTTGCCCAATAATGTTGTGCTTGGCAAAACCACATGGAGAAGTACAGGTTTAGAAAGCAAAATAATCTATAGGTACACCAGAAGCAGGCAAGACATATTACAGTAATTGAGACAGATTACTCTGATTATAAAAAGGGTCTAATAAAAGTTATAAATTAGAAAGCACTTGAAACCTCTACATATTATGAAATATTCTTGATATTATAAATATACATTATACATGCTCTGCTCTGACCTTAAGAGTAGCCAACGCACGTCTTCAGACTGCTCCTCTGCAATTTCTGTGTTGTCTATAAAGAACATTTCTATAACCATGGGAACCTGGTTTCCTGCAACCAGTCTATGCATGCTGATTCTCCTCTGTCACATCTCGAGAGGCTCAAAAAACATTTAGTATAAAACATTTATGGCCTACTTTAGAGTTTGGTGGACAGAGTACTCCATCATAAACATGGCTGTTATCCTGTCTGCCGTATTACAAGTGCAGCTAGCCTATGGCATTAGTAATACATTGGACAAGATATCTGCAATGTTTTGACAGAGTATCCCGTCTGACAAATCCTTTTGTTTTCCCTATGTATGCCTCTAGGTTACTAGTCACTGTTGGATGGACTCATTTGACTATTTACGAAGGTCACCTGTATCAAGTGCAGGCTGATGGGTCGCTCTTCTGTTGCACTTGGTTAGGCCTCATACTTCATTTATTTTGCCTGTCGGTAACTGGGGCACCCCTGTGTGCCGCCCCGGGGTTACTCCTGGTTATTCTGTAAAGAACATCACAGTGGCTGTGTTTCTCCCCTGTACAAATGTGGACTAATCCTCATTGTTCCTGTATGGACTCTCAAAATAATTTACCATTTTAAACAATTGCTCTCTTCAGATTGGTGGCATTTTGTGGGCAGCCGTGCGGTCCTTCAATGCATTTGACTTCTGAAGTATAAGTGGTCTGTTTTTCTCCTTCTGCAGTTTGCACTTCAACTTTCGTGGGACAGCTGAAGTGTGTCAGTTTTGCTCTTTCTAAAGTATTGTCAGATTTGAAAACTTGAAATAGTTTCTAAATATCTTCTGTGTTTAAATGGGTACGGGGCGGCTGAGACTTTATAATATTGTGATTTGCTGTGAGATGGTGGTTTTGGTATAGTGAGAGACTTTTTAAACAATTTTTCTCTTTGAGCTGGTGCCATTTTGAGGGTAGTGAAGGTTGGCAGTCTAGACACTTTTCATGCATTGACCTGCACAGCCTAATAGAAGTCAAAGCGATTGCAATCTACTGACTTATGTTAAGTTCCACCTGTTAAGTGAGCCTCAAACCATATACTGACATCCTTTTTGTAGGTGAGGTCAGTCCAAAAGTCCATGTATGATAGATGGACTTCCTGTGTGGTGAGAGTCTGAGTAGTGGGATTGTAAGATCCATTTTGGATGGCCCCTGGTTTAGCATGGCACAAGATGGGGGGTGGATACAACTTCACAAGTGAGTGGAAATGCACTTACTGCATCCCTGTAGGTAGAAACTAGACACTGAAACAAGGCAGGACAGAGACATGGCAATCCTTAGAAATTCAACCAGGCTTGTTGTCAAAGAGCTGCTGATTAGCTCTTCTTGAGTACTACCATATGGGTGAGGCAAAATTGAGGGTGGGACTGCAGTTTCTTTTGAACAAGATAAGAGCAGTTCAAAATAGAACATTCCTTATGTCTATCCCTGATTAGTGTTTTGGAAAGGCTTTGGGAAAGCTGATGACAGCAGGTGCAGAGATCTCACACTTAATTCTGGGCTTGCTTTCAAAACTCCTACTTGGCCTGCTGTGAGAGCCACCGCATCGCACAAAGGCTGTCTCTAAGAAGCAGCCAGAAAATGGCACCTGAAAGAGAACCAACCGAAACCAGTTCTGAAACATTAAGATCTGCATCCCCTTCTGGAAAATAAGTATAGAAGTGGCAGTCAAATCACACCACTTTGTTCAAGCTCCAATTTCTTCAAGACCAAGGAATGGAGAGTTCCACAGAGTACCTGAAGGACTAATTTGTAACCAATGTTGTTGTCTGTATGACAGCCAGCCTACCAGATGTACAGGAATATTACCTTAGGTCGCCCCTTTGTGTGGGAGGAGCTGATTGCCTACATAGCAACCTGCCTTCTGTGAGAGGAAAGGAATGTGTCTGCCCCTGCAGCAGGACAGACTATTCAGGAGTAGAAGCCCAGCATGCTCCTGACTGTGAAAGGCTCCCTCCGTCTCCCCTAGCGGTTCTTGCTGTGAACTGCAGCAAGACTTTGAATTGCCAAGTATTGGTGTGTGATTGTCAGCAACCGTGTGCCCAATAGACTGGTGCGTCAGCTGCCAACACAGGTGACAAAGATTCCTCATTGCAGCCAAAGCAGAAGCTTTTATCAACCAGGAGGCCACAACTATCAAAGACATCCACCTGCTGACAAATGACCCAGAGGTGGCACCTGCCCATCCAAGTACCACATTTTCACCTGGCCTGGGATGCAGCTACTGCCAAAGCAGGCAAGTTCTGAGTGAGGTCACAGAACAGAAAGGAAAACAATATAGGACATTACAATTATACAGACAGCACACAAAATAAATTCATGTTTCCAGAATCAAATAAAACGACTACATAGAAAAAGTATTCTCAGACGAAAACAAGCCTTTTTGTAAATCAAAGGGACCGAATAGCTGGTTCGTTCGTATATGTCGATGACATTTCGACCCCCTCTATAGTATGGGGTCTCAAGAGGACCAAGAGAATGCAAACTGAACTTTTGTGAACATCTAATCATTGTGGGGCTTTCGAGTAAACTGCACCTGTGCCTGATCCATGCATACCATAGACCAGGGCTCTCCAACCTTTCCTATTCTGAGAACAACTTCTGCTCAAGAATAGCCCTCCCAAGCTACTAGCAAATTTTATCATGTAAAATAGTAACTACAAATGTTAACATTACACTATGAACACCCATGCATGATTATCAGTAGTGTCAACGCAAACGGTAAGGTTATCAGTACAAAAGCTGTGCCAGAGGCACTCCTATACATTGGGACCACGTAATGACCTTTGATTATCATTGTTTTAATTGATTTTATATATTTTATTTCCACTTCGCACTTGCATTTCGTGTCTCCTTAAAGCTTCAGAGTGGGAGTGTAACAGCCTTGCCAGGTACAGAATGCATGGGATGTGCGTTTGAAAGCATGAGAGAGTGAAAAGTGTGGAATACACTTCTCTGTTTCTGAGTGTAGTGTTATATGCAGTGATGCTCAAATGTGCATTATGTTGTACATTGGGAAGTTTTATTAAGTTTTTACTATTGGCTTTGACATGCCCTCATGCCATCTTGAATTCTGACTGTGTCTAGCTTGAGCTTTGCACACACAAGCAGGCCCCCAGGATCACTCACGTTGTTTAGGCTATGCACGTTCAAGATTGTTTTCTGCACTTTTGGAGATGTTTTCTACTTTCTCAAGCTTCACTAAGATAAGGGGCTGGAACATGTGGCAGCACAGAAGAATACGTGAGAACTCCTGTGCCTTTGGAATGCTTTTGGGAGTTTGGCCAACTCCAGTAAGCTTCCTTGGTGCAGAGGAGGTCGTCTTGGAAACTTCTAGTGCATTGAGATTATAAAACTGGGGTCTGTTGACTTGGAAAGCGGGAGTTTTGTTTTGACCTGAAGGGACCGACGCGTCTTATTCAGTGTGGCAGTTCCCCACTTGCTGACTCTCTTGACCTCGACTGTGAATCCCCCAGTCTGGTGTGGGCTAAGATGAAGTTATTGCAAGCAGTGATGTATTTTCTTTGATGACTGGCATTGTGATGTGTGAGTGTGTCTGTGTGCACATTCAAGTCTCCAGTGGTTATAATCATCTGATGTATTCAGTATATATATCTTTATATCTTTTCATTCTTTCCTTTGATTCCTTGTGCCTGATTATTTGCCTTTAACAGTGCCTATTTCTTGCAGTGGACGTCCAGTATTGTTATCACTATTATCTGCTTGTGTTTTATTCCAATCATTTAACAGTTGCATTTGCTTATTTGTTAGTGTGTTATTATTGCTTGCACATCTCTCTCTCTCTCTCTCTCGCTCTCTCTCTCTATATATATATATATATATATATATATATATATATATATATATATATATATATAAAACAATAGAGCCCTCGAGAGCACTCAGATTCGAAGAGGAACACTGCAGAAGGCAACAGGATTCACTTCACTTGGAGAAAAATAAAAAGCCATACGCGTTTCGGAGCCAGTTTGCTCCTTGTTCACAGGCATTTCCATGTGTAGGGGCTAAAAAGCAGGAAGAACACTTTTGCCAGCACGTCATTTATTAAGCCCTTCATTAGGCACCAGGTGAGTCCACAGATGCAGCATGCTGGGATTTGTAGTAATTATTGCCTTAGTAGGCTTTCAGTGCCCTTCCCAATTGTTACCAACAGTTGGCTTTGCACTTTCACAACATTAATTTTAATTCTTTTCGCCCTCCAGTGGGCCTCCGCAGTTTCAGATCCTCCTCTATAATGCCATCCTTCGCATCATCAGGAGAATTCCAGCCCAGTAATTTATCTCCCTGGCCCCTCACAGTTCAAGGGTGGTTCTCTCTTCACGGAGGCCTGCCGTAATTAATCATACAAAACAATAGAGCACCCGAGAGCACTCAGATTCAAAGAGGAACACTGCAGAGGGTTTAGTAAAGGCAACAGGATTCACTTCACTTGGAGAAAAATAAAAAGCCTTACGCGTTTCGGAGCCAGTTTGCTCCTTGTTCACAGGCATTTCCATGTGTAGGCGCAAAAAAGCAGGAAGAACACTTTTGCAAGAATGTCATTTATTAAGCCCTTCATTAGGCACCGGGTGAGTCCACAGATGCAGCATGCTGGGATTTGAGGTAATTATTGCCTTAGTAGGCTTTCAGTGCCCTTCCCAATTGTTCCCAACAGTTGGCTTTGCGCTTTCACAACATTAATTTTAATTATTTTCGCCCTCCAGTGGGCCTCTGCAGTTTCAGATCCTCCTCTATAATGCCATCCTTCGCACCATCAGGAGAATTCCAGCCCAGTACTTTATCTCCCTGGCCCCTCACAGTTCAAGGGTGGTTCTCTCTTCACGGAGGCCTGCCGTAATTAATCATACAAAACAATAGAGCACTCGAGAACACTCAGATTCGAAGAGGAATACTGCAGAGGGTTTAGTAAAGGCAACAGGATTCACTTCACTTGGAGAAAAATAAAAAGCCTTACGCGTTTCGGAGCCAGTTTGCTCCTTGTTCACAGGCATTTCCATGTGTAGGCACAAAAAGCAGGAAGAACACTTTTGCCAGCACGTCATTTATTAAGCCCTTCATTAGACACCAGGTGAGTCCACAGATGCTGCATCTTGGGAACAACCTTGGGAACAATTGGGAAGGGCACTGGAAAGCCTACTAAGGCAATAATTACTACAAATCCCAGCATGCTGCATCTGTGGACTCACCTGGTGCCTAATGAAGGGCTTAATAAATGACGTGCTGGCAAAAGTGTTCTTCCTGCTTTTTTGCGCCTACACATGGAAATGCCTGTGAACAAGGAGCAAACTGGCTCCGAAACGCGTAAGGCTTTTTATTTTTCTCCAAATGAAGTGAATCCTGTTGCCTTTACTAAACCCTCTGCAGTGTTCCTCTTCGAATCTGAGTGCTCTCGAGTGCTCTATTGTTTTGTATGATTAATTACGGCAGGCCTCTGTGAAGAGAGAACCACCCTTGAACTGTGAGGGGCCAGGGAGATAAAGTACTGGACTGGAACTCTCCTGATGGTGCGAAGGATGGCATTATAGAGGAGGATCTGAAACTGCGGAGGCCCACTGGAGGGTGAAAAGAATTAAAATTAATGTTGTGAAAGCGCAAAGCCAACTGTTGGGAACAATTGGGAAGGGCACTGAAAGCCTACTAAGGCAATAATTACTACAAATCCCAGCATGCTGCATCTGTGGACTCACCTGGTGCCTAATGAAGGGCTTAATAAATGACGTGCTGGCAAAAGTGTTCTTCCTGCTTTTTTGCGCTACACATGGAAAATGCCTGTGAACAAGGAGCAAACTGGCTCAACGCGTAAGGCTTTTTATTTTTCTCCAAGTGAAGTGAATCCTGTTGCCTTTATTAAACCCTCTGCAGTGTTCCTCTTCAAATCTGAGTGCTCTCGAGTGCTCTATTGTTTTGTATGATTAATTACGGCAGGCCTCCGTGAAGAGAGAACCACCCTTGAACTGTGAGGGGCCAGGGAGATAAAGGACTGGGCTGGAATTCTCCTGATGGTGCGAAGGATGGCATTATAGAGGAGGATCTGAAACTGCGGAGGCCCACTGGAGGGCGAAAAGAATTAAAATTAATGTTGTGAAAGCGCAAAGCCAACTGTTGGGAACAATTGGGAAGGGCACTGAAAGCCTACTAAGGCAATAATTACTACAAATCCCAGCATGCTGCATCTGTGGACTCACCTGGTGCCTAATGAAGGGCTTAATAAATGACGTGCTGGCAAAAGTGTTCTTCCTGCTTTTTTGCACCTACACATGGAAATGCCTGTGAACAAGGAGCAAACTGGCTCCGAAACACGTAAGGCTTTTTATTTTTCTCCAAGTGAAGTGAATCCTGTTGCCTTTACTAAACCCTCTGCAGTGTTCCTCTTCGAATCTGAGTGCTCTCGAGTGCTCTATTGTTTTGTATGATTAATTACGGCAGGCCTCTGTGAAGAGAGAACCACCCTTGAACTGTGAGGGGCCAGGGAGATAAAGTACTGGGCTGGAATTCTCCTGATGGTGCGAAGGATGGCATTATAGAGGAGGATCTGAAACTGCTTAGGCCCACTGGAGGGCGAAGAGAATTAAAATTAATGTTGTGAAAGCGCAAAGCCAACT
Source organism: Calotriton arnoldi (assembly GCA_963921515.1). Taxonomy (NCBI): domain Eukaryota; kingdom Metazoa; phylum Chordata; class Amphibia; order Caudata; family Salamandridae; genus Calotriton; species Calotriton arnoldi. Next base: position 1,061,513 of record CAWUFW010006713.1, read on the forward strand.
GTTGGGAACAATTGGGAAGGGCACTGAAAGCCTACTAAGGCAATAATTACTACAAATCCCAGCATGCTGCATCTGTGGACTCACCTGGTGCCTAATGAAGGGCTTAATAAATGACGTGCTGGCAAAAGTGTTCTTCCTGCTTTTTTGCGCCTACAGATGGAAATGCCTGTGAACAAGGAGCAAACTGGCTCCGAAACGCGTAAGGCTTTTTATTTTTCTCCAAGTGAAGTGAATCCTGTTGCCTTTACTAAACCCTCTGCAGTGTTCCTCTTCGAATCTGAGTGCTCTCGAGTGCTCTATTGTTTTGTATATATATATATATATATATATATATTATCTACTGGCGGTCGCCAGTAGATAGTTATAGTTACAACCTATTATCCATAGGAAATCCGCGACATTCTATTTGAAATAACTCTCTTGCCGGTTGACGTATTTTCGCGAAATTTTCAAACTTTGTGGCCCGCTCCGGTCCGCTCCTACCCTGAAAGTCTCGGGGGATTCGTCAGCGGGGGCCGAGAAAAAGGGGGTCCCAAAGCGCGTTTTCCCCATGCAATTTTCCATAGGAAACTTTAGACACGGCTACAGCCCGAACTGCTGAACGGAATTACACCAAATTTGGCAAAGAGGTAGTTCTTGGTTCAGAAAGAACCCTTTTTGTTAAATGGTGTAAATCCGTTCAGTAGTTGCTGAGAAAATCAAAAGTAAAAAGATAGTGATATCTATGGCCGAGTAGGGTCCGCGTACCCTCCCGATCACGAGCTGCATGTTAATTGGCTGTCAGCTGGCTGTCAACATTCCGATTCAGGAAATGTTGGCAGCCATTTTATCCTCGGTAGAACCGAGGGACAGAAACAAGTGCGCAAAGCGCACAAAGGGGGCAGGGTAGAAACACCCTGACCCCTAGGTTTGCTCAGGGGTCCCACAAGGACCCCCTGGGCAAAAAAAAAAAATTTTTTAAAAATCGGCAGGATGCGCTCAGGGTGCGCGAATCCTGCTGAAGAAAAATCGAAGCGCGGTCTCCCGCGCTTCGGTGTATTTTGCCCCGGGTGGCCCAAGTCCCGGGGGCATGGTGGGGGTTTAATTTTATGTGTGGGGGGCCTCAAGGGCCCCCAAAGCCCGGGGACCGCCACCCCCGGGGCTTTTTAAAAATGGTGCGGGAGGGCTCTGAGCCCTCCCGCAGCCCCGAGACCACCACCTCCCGGGGCTTTTTTTATTAATTGAACAACCTGTGTGGGGGCTCCAGCCCCCCACACGCCCGAGACCGCCACCTCCCGGGCACTAACAAATTAAAATGGGGGTCCGTTTTGGACCCCGAAGCCCAGGGACCACCACCTCCCGGGGCTGTGCTGATGTAGGGAGGGGGCCGCGCGGCCCCACTCCTGGAACCCTTGATGGCCCTGGGGACCCCACCCCCAGGGCCGGCTCCTGCAGTGTCCCGGGGTGCCTACCCCGGGACACTGTAGTTTGCTATGGCAGGACGGGAGCCTCGCGGCTCCCGTCCTGCCATAGCAAACTGCTTTGGATATTGGAAGAGAGGCAGGGAAACCTGCTCTCTCTCCAATATCCAAAGCACATTGCTTTCCACATGGGGAGCAGCATGTCAGCTGCTCCCCATGTGGGAACAGCAATGCCGGCTCCCAAGGGACGTGGGGAGCCGGCGGGACTGTGGGGGATTGGGGACCCCCACAGTCCCCAACGGAGAGGGCCAGCCCCTGGGGATGGGGTCCCCGGGGCAAGTAGTGGCCCAGGAGGGGGCCACGCGGCCCCCTCCCCAAAAAAGAAAAAAAAAAATGGAAAGGCCGGCCCCGGGGGATGGGGTCCCCGGGGCCTTAAATGGCCTGAGGAGGGGGCCACGCAGCCCCCTCCCAAGAAAAATAAAAAAGGCCATGCCCCGGGGATGGGGTCCCCGGGGCCAATACAGGCCCAGGGAAGGGGGGCCACGCGGCCCCCTTCCCGTTTTTTTTTTAAATTAAATTTAAAAAAGGGGTAAGGCCCTGGGGGATGGGGTCCCCAGGGCCCAAAAACAGGAAAAAGGAAGGGGGGCCACACGGCCCCCTTCAGAGGACAAAAATATATATTTTTTTTTAAACGATCGGGCCCGCAGGCCCGCCCCTTCCTTCACCACTCTGCAAACGCGCCCCTGGTGTGTTTGCAGAGAGAGAACAATTCCCTTGAATACTGGGGGTCCCTGGGGCCAACTAGCCCACCAGGAACCTCCAATATGCGCCAGGGGGCTGCGTTGCAGAGACGTGTAGAGAGGCCACACCCCTTTTACACCTCTCTGCAACGCAGCTCTGTGGCGCTTTTGAGGTATATGGTGGGCTAGTTGGACTCCGAGGACCCTCAGGATTCAAGGGACTTAATCCCCAACTTAAACGCGCCACGGGCGCGTTTGCACAGTGGTGAAGGGAGGGGGCGGGGCTTCAGGTGACATGTGTGCAAACAGGCCCCGTGGCGCGTTTTAAGATGGGGAATTAAATCCCTTCAATCCTGAGGGTCCCTGGGGGCCAACTAGCCCAACAGGTACATCCAGAAAGCGCCACAGAGCTGCGTTGCAGAGAGGTGTAAAGGGGTGTGGCCTCTCTACACGTCTCTGCAACGCAGCCCCTAGCGCATATTGGAGGTTCCTGGTGGGCTAGTTGGCCCTAGGGACCCTCAGGATTCAAGGGGACTTAATCCCCCAACTTAAAACGCGCCACGGGGCGCGTTTGCACAGATGTCACCTCAGGCCCCGCCCCCTCCCTTCACCATTGTGCAAATATTCTTCTAAAATCATCCGAAATACGAATTCCGATTTACTCACCTGTTATCAGGAGAGACCTCAGTGCTGTATCTTTCAGCCCAGTACTGGTCCTGAAAAGTAATTTTAACCGTACTTACCAGTAACTTGAATTTCCTTCCATAGGCTAACATTGACTGGTTTCACTTGGAAATTCTTCTAAGTGTGGAGTTTTGGAACTTTAAAATATTCCTCTAAAATCAGCCGAAATACGAATTCCGATTTACTCACCTGTTATCAGGAGAGACCTCAGTGCTGCATCTTTCAGCCCAGTACTGGTCCTGAAAAGTAATTTTAACCGTACTTACCGGTAACTTGAATTTCCTTCATAGGCTAACATTGACTGGTTTCACTTGGAAATTCTTCTAAGTGTGGCGTTTTGGAACTTTAAAATATTCCTCTAAAATCAGCCGAAATACGAATTCCGATTTACTCACCTGTTATCAGGAGAGACCTCAGTGCTGCATCTTTCAGCCCAGTACTGATCCTCAAAAGTAATTTTAACCGTACTTACCAGTAACTTGAATTTCCTTCCATAGGATATCATTGCCTGCTTTTTGCTGAAAAAGTTTGTGTTGATTTTGAAACATACAAATATTCCTCTAAAATCAGCCGAAATACGAATTCCGATTTACTCACCTGTTATAAGGAGAGACCTCAGTGCTGTATCTTTCAGCCCAGTACTGGTCCTGAAAAGTAATTTTAACCGTACTTACCAGTAACTTGAATTTCCTTCCATAGGCTAACATTGACTGGTTTCACTTGGAAATTCTTCTAAGTGTGGAGTTTTGGAACTTTAAAATATTCCTCTAAAATCAGCCGAAATACGAATTCCGATTTACTCACCTGTTATCAGGAGAGACCTCAGTGCTGCATCTTTCAGCCCAGTACTGGTCCTGAAAAGTAATTTTAACCGTACTTACCGGTAACTTGAATTTCCTTCATAGGCTAACATTGACTGGTTTCACTTGGAAATTCTTCTAAGTGTGGAGTTTTGGAACTTTAAAATATTCCTCTAAAATCAGCCGAAATACGAATTCGATTTACTCACCTGTTATCAGGAGAGACCTCAGTGCTGCATCTTTCAGCCCAGTACTGATCCTCAAATGTAATTTTAACCGTACTTACCAGTAACTTGAATTTCCTTCCATAGGATATCATTGCCTGCTTTTTGCTGAAAAAGTTTCTAAGTGTTGATTTTTGAAACATACAAATATTCCTCTAAAATCAGCCGAAATACGAATTCCGATTTACTCACCTGTTATAAGGAGAGACCTCAGTGCTGTATCTTTCAGCCCAGTACTGGTCCTGAAAAGTAATTTTAACCGTACTTACCAGTAACTTGAATTTCCTTCCATAGGCTAACATTGACTGGTTTCACTTGGAAATTCTTCTAAGTGTGGAGTTTTGGAACTTTAAAATATTCCTCTAAAATCAGCCGAAATACGAATTCCGATTTACTCACCTGTTATCAGGAGAGACCTCAGTGCTGCATCTTTCAGCCCAGTACTGATCCTCAAAAGTAATTTTAACCGTACTTACCAGTAACTTGAATTTCCTTCCATAGGATATCATTGCCTGCTTTTTGCTGAAAAAGTTTCTAAGTGTTGATTTTTGAAACATACAAATATTCCTCTAAAATCAGCCGAAATACGAATTCCGATTTACTCACCTGTTACAAGGAGAGACCTCAGTGCTGTATCTTTCAGCCCAGTACTGGTCCTGAAAAGTAATTTTAACCGTACTTACCAGTAACTTGAATTTCCTTCCATAGGCTAACATTGACTGGTTTCACTTGGAAATTCTTCTAAGTGTGGAGTTTTGGAACTTTAAAATATTCCTCTAAAATCAGCCGAAATACGAATTCCGATTTACTCACCTGTTATCAGGAGAGACCTCAGTGCTGCATCTTTCAGCCCAGTACTGATCCTCAAAAGTAATTTTAACCGTACTTACCAGTAACTTGAATTTCCTTCCATAGGATATCATTGCCTGCTTTTTGCTGAAAAAGTTTCTAAGTGTTGATTTTTGAAACATACAAATATTCCTCTAAAATCAGCCGAAATACGAATTCCGATTTACTCACCTGTTATAAGGAGAGACCTCAGTGCTGTATCTTTCAGCCCAGTACTGGTCCTGAAAAGTAATTTTAACCGTACTTACCAGTAACTTGAATTTCCTTCCATAGGCTAACATTGACTGGTTTCACTTGGAAATTCTTCTAAGTGTGGAGTTTTGGAACTTTAAAATATTCCTCTAAAATCAGCCGAAATACGAATTCCGATTTACTCACCTGTTATCAGGAGAGACCTCAGTGCTGCATCTTTCAGCCCAGTACTAATCCTGAAAAGTAATTTTAACCGTACTTACCAGTAACTTATATTTTCTTCCATAGGAATCCATTGTCTGGTTTTCAGCAAAAAGTTTCAAAGTGTTGATTTTTACAAACTACAAATATTCCTTAAAAATCACCTGTATGACTTAAACGCATTCTTTCAACTGTTTACAGGAGATGCACCAGTGCTGGATCCAGGATCCAACACTGAGTAAGAAAAAGTAACGATAACAGTTTTTACCTGCTAAGTGAATTTCCTTCCATAGGATAACATTGGTGATTCTATGAGAAAAAGTTTCTAAGTGTCAACTTTTAAAATACAATAGTATTCCTTAAAAATCACGACTGTAACCAAAACGCTTTTACTCAACTGTTTACAGGAGATGTACCAGGACTGAATCTAGGATCCAGTCCTGTGGTTAGAAAAAGTAATCCATAAAGTAACTAATTGCATTTAACTAGAAATTCACATTGAGCTGAATGTTGCATTGTGTTTGAAAATGTGTTGCCCATTGCAACAACTGTAACTACTGTACTTAAAAGTCTATTGCCTATGTGCAAAGTATTTAAACTAAAGTAATTCATTCTGAGAAAGTATTTTTTGTAATGTAATGTATAATGTAATTACAATGTAATTTTAAAAAAAAATCTGTAAAAAAAAATTGTTTCTAAAAATGTAGTAAATCAGTATGAAAAAAATTAATATAACAATTAATACATTTAAAAATTGTCATTTACAAAACCTTTGAAATTCACTGAAAAAACCGTAGGTTTCAGGCACGTTATAGTTAGAAATTAGCATTTAAAAAACCTTTGAAATTCACTGAAAAAACCATAGGTTTCAGACACGTTATAGTTACAAATTAGCATTTAAAAACCTTTGAAATTCACTGAAAAAACCATAGGTTTCAGACACGTTATAGTTACAAATTAGCATTTAAAAACCTTTGAAATTCACTGAAAAAACCATACGTTTTAGGGACAGTTATAGTTACTTGGACATTGCACTCGTACAAAACCCGTGAAATTCCCCGTTATAGTTAGTCCAGCTAACTATAACTCGCACCCCGCAATGCACTGCTGATGACGTCACATATTACATCACTCATGACATGGTCAGTGACATCACTGATGACATCACTGATGACATCTCAAATGACATCACTGATGACATCACTGATGACATCATCCAGTGACTGTGTGTTTCTGTAAAGTTTAAATATTTTTAATATATATAGGAAAAGACGTATTGAAGAATGAGTGGGTGTGTAAGTGTCTGTATGGATGATTTAGTAGGTGCGTGACTGACTGTATAAGTGAGTGATTTAACGTATCTTACTGAATGCATGGGTTAGTGACTAAACTGGGTGAATGTCTGTATCCGTCTGTCTGTTGCTGTGTAAGTGGCTGCATGTGTTTGAGAATAGCTACATGAGTGTCTATATGAGTTATTGAATGCTTGTGTGAGTATCTGTATGGGTGCCTGAGTGTTTGTGTGGGAGGGGTGTGTGCGACTCTGTGCATAGATGTGTGAGTGGGTGATTCACTGGGTGGATGGTTTCAAGAGTGCATCTGTGATAGACTGTATGGGTGGGTATATGTAGATATATATATATTCACTGAAAAAACCATAGGTTTCAGGCACGTGATAGTTAGAAATTAGCATTTAAAAAACCTTAGAAATTCACTGAAAAAACCATAGGTTTTAGGGACAGTTATAGTTAGTTGGACATTTCACTCGTACAAAACCAGTGAAATTCCCCCGTTATAGTTAGTTCAGCTAACTATAACTCGCGACCCCGCAATGCACTGCTGATGACGTCACATATTACATCACTCATGACATGGTCAGTGACATCACTGATGACATCATCCATGTGATAATTTGATGCATCTTCTCACACCCTAATATAACCTTTGATACACCCACTCTAAATTACAGACTGCCATTCTCAAAACCATAGACACTCCAACACCAATAACTACATACCCACTCACTGATTCTTAGGTCTACACACACATCCACTCACTCACCCGTACAGTCACTCATACTTACGGTCACTCAGTACAGGACTATCATATGCACTCATACACCTACATAGACACTCACACACTGCCACTCATCCATAGAGGTACTCACACAACTAGTCAGTCATGCAAATAATTAATCACACTGCTAGTTGGACCCCAGGGACCCTCAGGATTCAAGGGGACTTAATCCCCCAACTTAAAACACGCCACAGAGCGTGTTTACACACATGTCACCTCAGGCCCCGCCCCCTCCCTTCACCACTGTGCAAACGCGCCCCGTGGCGCGTTTTAAGTTGGGGGATAAAGTCCCCTTGAATCCTGAGGGTCCCTGGGGTCCAACTAGCCCACCAGGTACCTCCAGTAAGCGCCACAGAGCTGCATTGCAGAGAGGTGTAAAAAGGGGCGTGGCCTGCACCACCTCTCTGCACCACCTCTCTGCAATGCAGCCCTGTGGTACCTGGTGGGCTGTGGTACCTGGTACCTGGTGGGCTAGTTGGCCCCCAGGGACCCCCAGTATTCAAGGGGAATTAATGCCCCAATTTCGCGTTTGCAGAGTGGTGAAGGGAGGGGGCGGGGCCTGAGGCACGATCGCGTCTTTTTTTTTGTTTGTTTTTTTAGAAGGGGGGCTGTGTGGCCCCCCTTCTTTTTTCCTTTTTTGGGCCCTGGGGACCCCATCCCCCAGAGCCTGACCCCTTTTTTTTATTTAAAAAAAAAAAAAAACTGAACGGGAAGGGGGCCGCGTGGCCCCCCTCCCATGGCCAATTCCGGCCCCGGGGACCCCATCCCCCGGGGCATGGCCACATTTTTAAAATATTGTAAGGAGGGGGGCTGCGTGGCCCCCTCCTGAGGCCTCTATTGCCCCGGGGACCCCATCCCCGGGGCCGGCCTTTGTAAAAAAATATATATATTTTTGGGGAGGGGGGCCGCGTGGCCCCCCACCCGGGCCACTACTAGCCCCGGGGACCCCAACCCCCGGGTAAGGCCCTATCCGTTGGGGACCGTGGGGGAGCCCCACTGCCCCCACGGTCCCGCTCGGCTCCCGCGTCCTGCGGGAGCCGGCATTGCTTTTCACACGGGGAGCTGCTAACATGCAGCTCCCCTTGTGGAAAAGCAATCTGATTTGGATTTCTCTTCCAAAATCCAAGCAAGTTTGCTATGGCAGGACGGAGCCGCGAGGCTCCCGTCCCTGCCATAGCAAACAGCAATGTCCCGGGTGGGCACCCGGGACACTGCAGGAGCCGGCCCTGGGGGGTGGCGGTCCCCAGGGCCATCACAGGCTCCAGGAGGGGGGCCGTACGGCCCACCTCCCTTCACTTGCACAGCCCTGGGGAGGTGGTGGTCCCCGGGGCTCGGTGGTCCGTTACGGACCCCCAAATTTAAATATTAGTGCCCCGGGGAGGTGGCGGTCCCCGGGGCGTGTAGGGGGGCTCGAGCCCCCCCACACAGGTACATTTGAAGAAAAAAAAAAAAGCCCCGGGGGGTGGCGGTCCCCGGGGCTGCGGGGGGGCAGTGTGCCCCCGCGAATATAATTGATCAAAGCCCCGGGGGGTGGCGGTCCCCGGGACTTGGGGGGGCCTTAAAGGCCCCCCAAACTCTAAAAAAACAAGGGGTGGCGGTCCCCGGGGCAGTGTGGGGGGGATTGGGGCCCCCCACACATTTTTTTACTGCCCCCGGGACCTGGCCCACCCGGGGGCTTCAATTAAACGAAGCGCAGCTCGTTTTTTTTTTTTCGCGACCGGATCCGCGGATCCTGCGCGCATTTTGCCGATTTTTAAAACAAAACAATGCTTTTTGGGCCCTGAGCAGGCCTAGGGGTCAGGGTGTTTCTACCCTGCCCCCTTTTCTTGTTTTGCACCTTAGTTTTTCTGTTTTCTTGTGCCTCGGTTACCGAGGCACAAGATGGCGTCCAACACTTCCTGGTTTGGAGTGTTGACAGCCAATTAGCATGAAGCTCGTGATCGGGAGGATGCGCGGATCCACCGCAGCCATAGATATCGAAACTTTTATTTTTTGAATTTCTCAGGAACTACTGAACGGATTTACACCATTTAAAAAAAGGGCGCTTTCTGAACCAAGCACTACCTTTTGCCAAATTTGGTGTAATTCCGTTCAGCACTTTGGCTGTAACCGTGTCTAAAGTTTCCTATGGGAAATTGATTTTTGACCTCTATTTTTTGATTTTCTCCGCAACTACTGAACGGATATACACCATTTAAAAAAAAGGGCGCTTTTTGAACCAAGCACTACCTTTTTGCCAAATTTGGTGTAATTCCGTTCAGCAGTTCAGGCTGTAGCCGTGTCTAAATTTTCCTATGGGAATTAACATGGAGAAAACACGTTTTGGGACCCCCCTTTTTCTCGGCCCTCGCTTGCCGAATCACCCCGAAACTTTCAAGACAGGAGCTGACCAGAGCGCCCCACTAGTTTTGAAAATTTCGCGATGATTCGTCATCCGGCGCCAAAGTTATTGGGAAAACAAAAAGCGCTTTTCCTATGGAAACTAGGTCCTAACTATAACTATCTACTGGCGACCGCCAGTAGATAATATATGTATATATATATATATATATATATATATATATATATATATATATATATATATATATATATATATACATATATATATATATGTACATTTGCATAGTGTTTCATTTGACATCTGGGAAAGCCTTTCTGTTAGAGAGTGTTGCACAAATAAGACCCTCGCTTTATTATGAAAACTGTCTTTTGATGTGCCTCATTTTATGAGAGTGAAACCCCTTTCCAGGTGTTTTTCTTGCTTTGCCGTGTGTTTGCCTCCGTGTGGGAGTGCGGTATTTCTATTATTTGGGAGTGCAAAGCAACACACCCACCTGACTAACGAAATAACAGCCAAAACATCACATGCCCTCTGGCACAAAGGCCGTAACCACAGCAATAGGTCCAACTTAGCTTGAATTATAATTAAAATATCAAATTTAAATATGTTTTGTAATTGCAACCTTTTGTTTTTATCAGCAAAGACATTTCTCAAATGCGAATTTTTTTTTATCAAATGCTACTTTCCATTTTGGACAAACAATTTCAATTGCCCAGAAGTAGAACCTTTCTGTAAAAACACATTTGTTTTGTTCAAAATGTCAGTATTAATTTTCAGAAAATGCATAGTCTCCTAACAGCATCTTATCATTTATATCGAGTACTCACCAGTACAAATGCCTTGCATGGACAGATTCTGCTTCAGATTCCCAGGTATTACAATCATAAGCTATGGATGTTTACTAAGGAACACCAAGAATACCTGCTACATGCCAATAATGCCCAAATATACCAGAGCCACCTCTGTTCCAAGGCTGGACACCATAATGACCAGGAAGGCCACCATATGTCACATACGGCAATTATGATGGGGTGTTGCCAGTTCTTAATTTGAGCCAGTGGTTGCAAGTGGGGCCCATCGGCACTCACTTTAGGGGACAGGCAGCCTTTTTCCCTCATCAGACATCTACAGAGAGCAAGAGTGGGGAAAACATACAAAGGGGAAAGAAGGAGGAAGAGAAAGGCAGAAAAAACATCATGAAGGGAGAAAACAGGAACCTGCAAGATTTAGATAAAGAGGCGGGGATTGTCTGGTAGTTGATTAAAGGGGCTTGAGGTGGATTCAAGACAACTCAGCCTTTGTATCCATTAAACTCAGCTGCTGAGCAGAAGCTTGGGCTTTAGCACTCATTCTTTTACAATTATGCAGTGGGGGTAGTATATACTTTTGGTGGTCCTTGGCACTAGGCATAGCCTCCCAGGAGTGACACTGTTTGTTAGGAGGGATATAATGTCACACACATGCCCACAAGCACACACACATGCACACACACACACACATACACAAATGCCCCACACTTCTGTCAGCACTGCATACTGCTCAGGCTACTGCTGGCACTCTTCTTTCATGTCTCATTGTTCACATGTGGTGCAACTGATAGAGCAGGGCTTAAAACATGGCCAGTTTCCTTGTGACTTAGCTAGATTGTGAGTGGAGACAGATGGTCATGTGGCAGAACTCATAGGCAGACACAGTGTGTGTTTGATTGTTATCATTGGCAGGATGGGCCATACAAGGCAGGGTGGAAGTGGAGCTGTGCACAGCCCTATTTGCAATTCAAAGACACTGCCTCAGCTCACACACAAAGAACATCACACTAGCCTATAGTGACTGCAGACAGACTCGGACCAGGGCAGGAATGCAGGAAATTCCAGACACCTCTGTGGGGGTAAAACTCCAGAAGTTTCTTCCACTTCATAGCTGGCATCAGGTATAAAAATAGGACCCTCAGACCTACTCTTCAGTTCACTTCTTGTCCAGCGGATGGACTCTCAGAGGGTTGCCCTGCTGCCTGGGGCCTATTGTATACTTCAGAAGACTGCACTGCTGCACCAAGAGGACTGCCTGCTACCTGAGGCCTGCCCTGTGCCCTCAGAGGACTGCGGTGCTGCTTTAGACCTTCGTCCCTTCTTGAACTCCAGACTTCCAGAGTGACTCCAGGGTTAATTGTCTGGCCTCTTGATCAGACCCTCAGACGCTGAAAAGGCTCCCACCATCTTGAACCCGCACCTGTACCCGGCCTGAGTGAGTCCTGAGTCTACAAGTGGTGCCGCTCCATTCCTGGACTCTTGGAAGTGGTGCTAAAGCTGCCCAGATAGCCCAAATCCAAAACATGGGACTTTTCTGCCAAAACGTGCTCTCAGAACCGAGAGGAGACCGGTATATATCTGCTTGCCAAAGCACCCAAGGTACATCGATGGTCAGCCTGAATTTGTGGCAGCTCTCGCTATGTTGTTCTCCGCACGAGTAAATCCTGGTCAGCGGCTCCTTGCAGAAGAGGTATCCAGCCTTGTGGAGCCCTCGTCTGCTACAGCCTGCAGCTTCATTCCACTGGAGATTTTCAACTTCCATCAAATAGACTAAGTGCCTGATTTCGATCTTGTCGGACGGGTTACTCCGTCACAATGGTGGCAGATATCCCGCCGCCGAAATATAAATCCCATCATATACGATGGGATTTATATTTCGGCAGACGGGATACTCGTCACTGTTGTGACTTAGTAACCCATCCGCCAAGATCTAATTCAGGCCCTAAGTCCAAATGTAGAAAACTTTACAGCGACTTAGTTCATCGACAGCACAATGACGACGCCTCCTCCTCAGACACCCCCACCAGCTGCCTTGCCCTGCAGAACTTTACCTTCTCAGACATTTTTCTTCAAAAATTCTTCTAAGTTCGAAGGTAAACAGAGACCGTGCCCAATCCAACGCGGTTGGTCATAGCTTTCAACTTTGCTCCGGTCGCACGCGACTATATGTCTGTGGTACGCGCTTTGATCTTTAGGCACTATTTTGCACTTTAAACTTTATAAATTCATTAACTCTGGTTGCACTGATTGGATTTTTGTTATTTTGATGTCAAATATTTATTAAAAATGACTCTATTTATCAAAATTATGGTGGGCTTTTTCTTGTATTGTGTTTTCACTTTATTACTGTTTAAGTGCTGCATAAATACTTTACATTGGCCCTAAGTTAAGCCTGGCTGCTTTTAAGGCCAAGCTACCTGAGGGTTAAGCACAGGTTAATTTAGTGACTTTTGTGGTTCACCCTGAAAAGGATTGTGGCTGTTGCTAGACACAGCAGAGAAGGAGGAGGCTATGGAGGAGCAAGAGGAAGACCTGGGCACAGGTCCTGAGCTGCATCACTCAGAGGAGGACAAGTCACCCCCAGGACTGGAGCCACTTCTTAGGGCAGGGTGCAGTGTGTCTTCTCGTAGCCTGTCTTGAGAGTAGCTGGAGGACGCAAAAGCTGAGTAGGAACTTGTTAGACTTGGCAGTCTTGGCGTGGTTTTCCCCTGTCTTTTTGCCTCAGCCTCCTGTATTTTTTGCTGGGTGCTGGAATTCGTTTTTGCTGGTCAAGATGCTTTGGGCACTTTGCCACTGCTGAATCGGTGCCAAAGTGCAAGTGTTCCCTATGTAAATTGTGTTTATGGACTGGTGTTTCAATGATTGGCTTATTTGATTTACCTTTAAGTCCCTAGTACAGTGCACTGTGTGTGCCCAGGGCCTGTAAATCAAATGCTGCTAGTGGGACTGCAGCAGTGATTGTGTCACCCACACAAGCAGCATTTCAAAAGGGGTCTCAGGCCTGCCATTGCAGTGTCTGCGCGCAGTCTCTACTGCCATGTCGACCTGGCAAGTGCACCCAGTTGCCAGGCCCTAACCTTCCCTTTTATTACATGTGAGTCACCCCTAAGGTAGGCCCAAGGTACCCCTGTGGGCAGGGAGCAGTGTATGTGAAAAGTAGGACATGTACTAATGTGTGTGAATTGTCGTGATAGTGAAATACAGTGAATTTCGTTTTTCACTATGGAAAGGCTATCTGTCCCATAGGATAGAATGGGAGTTTATTCATAACATCTTATAAGTATAACTTCCCATTGGGACAATATAGAAAGATGGAGTTTGGTATGCCTGAGCTCAGAATATAAAAATGCATATTTTAGTAAAGATGATTTTTATAGTGTGTGTTTGAAAATACCACTTTTAGAAAGTGGGTATTTTTTTGCTTAGCCATCCTGTGTGCCTCTGCTGGTTTGTGGATTGACTGTCTGGCTTTGGAGTGACAGGGGCTGGGGGTATGCATTCTCTACAGACAGCCACTGGGGGGGGGTGTTCCGGTGTGTCCTGCCGTTCCTGGGTGACTCAAAGATGGGCTGAATAGACTTGGGCTGCATTTAGAGTAGTGGGAGGAGATTCAATAGCACCTGAATAGGCCTGGTCTGCGTTTAGATTGATGGGAGGAGATTTCCCTTGCACCTGAATAGGCCCTGTCTCCCTTGCACAATGGTGTCTTCCTGTCAGGAACTGGACTGGGTTGAGAGACGTTTGCCACAAGAGAACAAAGGAAAATGTGGTATAAATATTGGGGCCCAGACCCCAGAACTTTAAAGTACTTCTGGGCTCAAGAGGAACCTCTGCCAAGGAGAGGAGCTGGGAAAGCTGAAGGAGAAGTACTGCCCCCTTGCTGTGTGCTGTCTGGGGTTGGCCTGCAGTGGCTGTTTCTGCCAAGGAGAGGACAAAGACTTTGCTGTGTGCTGTGTGCTGTGTGCTGTGTGCTGTGTGCTGTGTATCCTGCTTGAAGATCTCCAAGGGCTTGAAGTAGAGCTTGCCTCCTGTTCTGAAGTCTCAGGGACACAAAGACTTCACCACCAGCTCCCCAGAACTCCCTTGCTGGGAGTTCTGATCTGCCAAGAGATGCATGTTCCTATGTTGGGCCTCTGGAGGTTGTTCCTGCTGCTGGGAGCTGAGAAAAGAGAAGCAACTAAAGAAGTGTGATGCATCCGCACCCGTTTCCAACTCAACACCGCCGTGCGGGAAAACTTTCCACGCATCACCATCATGCCGCTGAGGAAACCGCCACAGCGCCTGCCAGCGGCTGGAGAAATCGCCACAAGCTGGGTCTCGTGCACCAAAGTTTGAGATCACCACACCGACTCCGACGCATGCCCTGCTGTGCAACTGCAAGGATCGACGCAATGTAGGACTTCGGCTGGAGAGATCAATGCAGCGCCGTTGCTGCCGCCACTGCATCAAGAACTGGCGCATCCCCGGATCCCCATGCATCGCACTGAGGCGCCAAGTCTACAACAATGCCGGGGCTGCTGTAAGAATCCGACGCACCACCTCCTCGCACAGTAAGAAACCGACGCATCACCTCCTCTTCAGTAAGGAACTGATGCATCACCTCCCCTGCGTGGCAGTAAGGAACCGACACATCACCTCCCCTGGAGCAAGGAACCGACACATCACCTTCCCTGTGCATAAGAACCGACGCCTCACCTTCCCTGCTGCTGTTTTTGTTTATGATTTTGATGCATCCTAGGTACTTTGTGTTGAAAGTGTCTCATCTATAGTTTGCTATGAACTGTTTTCATCTTTTAAAAGTCATATCTTGATAACTGTATGTTGGTTTTTTGTCGTTTTGGTCTTGTTTGGTTTAGATAAATATTACTTATTTTTCTAAACTGGTGTGGTGTCCATTTGTAGTGTTTTCACTGTATTAATGTATGTGTGCACAAATGCTTTACACACTGCCTCTGAGATATGCCTGTTCGCTCGTGCCAAGCTACCAAAGGGGCGAGTAGGGGTTGTCAAAGGGCTTAACTCCCTTAACCTGACTAGAAGCAAGGGTCCCTACTTGGACAAAAGTGCAAACCATTGCCAACGAGAGACCCCCATTTCTAACAGAACTAAAGCTGCAGCTGGTCAAATTAAAATTGGAGGCAGCCAAGGAGGAGGCTGATGCCAAGAGGGCGGTGGAGAAGGCTGCCCAGGCCCTTGATGAAAAGAAGTTGGCCATGGAGGATAGGAGAATGGCCCATGAGCTACTTCTTAGAGAGCTGGACCTCAGAGTCAAGCAAGCAGAGTCCAGCAACAATGGTGGTAGTGTACCCTCAGTGTGCACTGGAGAGACTAGAGTCTGCTTACTGCAAGACCTGGTGCCGAGTTATGTGGTGGGAAATGACATAGACAAATGTTTTTCTGCCATGAAGTAGCCATAGGATGCACAGGGTCCCAGAAGGGAATTGGGTAGCAAGCTTATGGAAACACTTGCCCACGGTGGGAGGGACTCCTTATGCCAATAGAGGTGGGGGAGAAAATGCAATATGCTCCCATAAAGGTAATTTTACTTGACAAGTTTGGGCTGACCCCTGAGAGGTACTGCCTCAGGTTCATGGACTGCCAAAAACTCCCAATGCAGTCTTGGGTAGATTTTTGGGATTATTCTACCAAGGCACCCGAGTGGCTGGGTGAGGAGCAGCAATGTTAATAACTATATTGGGCTGTACAATCTGATTCTGAGAGAGCACATGATCAATACTTGTTTTACAGAGCTGCGTCAAAACCTGTTTGATAGTAAGCTCACTGGTCCCAGGGAGATTTCTAAGGAGGCGGGCCTTTGGGTCAGCACCAGCGTTTCCAAAAAGGCAGCTGGGGGATTCCAAAAGAGTGGTCAGGGTTCTCACCAGAAGAAGGGGGGGAGAAAAATAACACCAAGGAGTTCTCTCAAGGCCCCCAAAACAGTTCTCAGGGGAAGGGAACCCAAATCCATTCTTATCGAAAAAAGCCATGGCTTCTGGGATAAGAAGACAGGTAAGTTTGTCCCCAAATGCAAGCAGTTCTACAGCTTTGGGCACATGAAAGGGGATGTCAAGTGTCCCCAGTGGGCACAGCCCCACACTGGCGGACAGACCCACCCTTGGTTAGATAGTGTAACAGTTGGGGAGGAGCTTGTCCCAGTTAGTGTGGGGGAGAAAGCAGAGGTAACTCTAGTGTCCCTGGGAGACAAGAAGATGGTGCCCAAAGCCAGCATGCCTTTCAATAGTTTTAGGAATAGGCTGTGGGTCATCATCAACTGGAAAACGGTGGAGGGTCTAATGGACACAGAAGCCAGCATGACTACTATAGCGTCTTTACAGCCTGGGTACCCGCCAATGACTACGCCACACAGGGAGCTCAGTATTACACGTCTTTATTCAGCTGCATGTAACTCACACTTGTCTGCATTTGAAGTCAGGCCTGCATCAGTCAGTAAACGACATACTTGGGCGAGAGCTTTGTCATGCTCCATCTGTGTAGCTCCGAAAATCAATATGTCATTGTTATAATTGAATGCATTCACAATCATGCATTGACACGTCAAATGACGTCTTGGAAAAGTTCTGCAGCCAATGACAAAACTGATTCTCTTCTATTTAAACAGACCGACATGTGTAGAAAAGGTTGTAATATACCAGCAATCTTCTTCAAGTCCCAACTGATGATAACCTTTATATAAATCAAGGCAAGAGAAGACCTTTGCACCATTTAATTGCTTTATCATGTCAGCAATGTGTGGACCTGGATGTCGTTCTCGTTCAATTGCCTTGTTTGCTTGGTGCATATCAATGCATATGTATACAGCTCCTTCAGTGTCCATTTTGGGCACTACCACTATGGGAGAAATCCATGGTGTTGGAACAGCTGAACGCTCAATAATGTCATGCTTAAGTAACGGTTCAGGTTCTTTTGCAACAGTTTCTTGTAAATGAAAAGTAACTCATCCATGTCTCAGAGCAAGAGGACAGACATCTACATTAATATGTAACTTTACTACTACTCATAGTCTTAAGCTGTCCCAAACCATGAAACAATGAAGGAAATTGACTCACGATTTCGTGGTGAGCATTCATATTGAAAATTGACAGAAATCAGCCCCATATCAGCAGCAGTACTGAAACTGAGCAGACAGGCACTTGCCACTGCACCTTAAAGCACATGGATGGGTGCTTGCACCTTCATTTTCCTGTGTTTCAGTATCGCTACAAATGAACTTTGACTTTTTATAGGCGTCAATGCAGTCCATGTATACACTTTGGTTTTCAAAGGCATAAGTCGAGGTAATGGTGATAATTCATGGTATTTCTCTTCAGGCATTATGTTTATCCATGCACCACTGTCAATGATGGTAGGTATTGAGCAATCATTTATTTTCACTGTAATTGTCAAACAATGTTTGTATAACTTTGGTGTTCTGGCATGTCGACTTTTCTTTGACTAACATTTTTCCTCACATACAGCCAGTCCGACATGCGCACATTTCTCTGAGGTAAGCATCAACATGGCACAACCATCTTCCTCACTTTCACTTGATAATGAGGCAGACAAACTGTTTGACGATGATTTAGATGACAATCGACTTTGTTCATTGTCAATTTGCTGCAACTGATGTCGCCGCTTAGCCTTGTGGGGGTGCGTCAAATGTTGCCTCTGGAATGTTCTGGTGGCCATTTTGTCTTCGTGCTGTGATGCCCTCACTTTTTTCTTCATTTTTTCAAACCTTCATAAAATGGTTCTCTTTCCCACAGCCTTTACACATGGCAGGACATTGACCTTCATGTGGAAACGAAAATCCACATCTAAAACATAACTTCTTTTTATGTGTAGACATTACTTTGTGTCTTTCAGTATTTTGCTTTGGCTTACTTTCTATACTCATGACTGATTCACTCTGGGCACCTTCTGCCTCCTTGTCAGCTGCTTGTCTTTCAGCACGCTCCTCAGCTCTGCAGCCATCAACACTCGCTCCAGACTAAGAGTTTCTCTCAGCATTCGTCATCTGAAAGATATGACAAGCATCCATCAATAACTCTAAGTCTCAAAGCTTCCTCATTATTAATTTCATTAAACTTACAGTGTTTGCTGAGCGTATGTAACAAGTCTCTCCATAAATTCATCAATGGTTTCACCAACTTTTTGGCATTCTTGACTGAAAATGTAGCTTTCGTTATCAACATTTGGTACTGGATTGAACTTGAGATTCAGTGTTTCTTTAATCTGACAATATGTAATTTCTTCGTCAGTTCGCGAAGCAAAATTTTCTTTATGACTTCTTTCACACCAGCAAGATTTTTGAGTTACTTGATAATCTTTTTATTATCAGTCTCTTCAAGTGCATCAATGAAATCATCAAATCCACGCAGTCCATCTATTGCCAATATGTTGCCTTTTGGCGGTACCGAAAGGTGGCTGTTGGTTTCAAAAAGGCGTCAGCATCGTAATTAGTTATGGGTGTAGCTGACATTGAGGGTGAAGCTCTTTCTCCTCCTGCCGGCTGTCCATTTGAGCTTGCATCATTCGTTCTATTTCTGAGGCCTTGCGATGGACCAGCCTCAGCGTCATCATGGACAATCGGGGAAGTGGTGACCTTCTCCTTGGTCTCCATTGGAGCCCCCCACCTGTTGGAGATCTCTGAAGTTGTTCTGAGCTGTCACCTGGTAGCTGTGGTAGTGGGCCACTTAAGGTATCAGACAGCTCACTAAGCACAACCCTCGTGCGTCTTCCTGGGTCTCCTCGCCTGGTCGTAAAGCTCCGCTTATCAAGGCTTTGGTAAGTGCAGTGATGATATACTTCTTTCGTACTTATTCTGTCAGTCATCACTTTTTCCTGTATCAATCAATCAATCAAGCATTTGTATAGCGCGCTACTCACCCGGAGGGTCTCAAGGCGCTTGGGGGAGGGGGTCCGCTACTGTTCGAACAGCCAGGTCTTGAGTTGCTTCCTGAAGGAGAGGTGGTCTTGGGTAAGGCGGAGGTGTATGGGTAGGGAGTTCCACGTCTTGGCAGCCAGGTAGGAGAAGGATCTTCCTCCCGTTGTGGCTCTTCGGATGCGGGGGACGGCAGCGAGGGCGTGGTTGGTCGATCGTAGCTGGCGGGTGGGAGTGTAGAAGGTCAGACGGTCGTTGAGGTATCTGGGGCCTTGGTTGTGGAGAGCTTTGTGTGCGTGGGTGAGGAGTCGGAACGTGATTCTCTTGCTGACGGGGAGCCAGTGCAGGTCTCTCAGGTGTCCGGCGATGTGGCTGTGTCGGGGGATGTCCAGGATGAGTCGAGCTGAGGCGTTCTGGATGCGTTGGAGTCTTTTTGAAGTTTGGCTGTGGTTCCGGCGTAGAGGGAGTTGCCGTAGTCCAGTCGGCTGGTGACGAGGGCCTGGGTGACCGTCTTCCTGGTTTCAGTGGGGATCCACCGGAAGATCTTGCGCAGCATGCGTAGGATGTTGAAGCAAGACGAGGAGACGGCGTTGATTTGTCGGGTCATTGAGAGGGAGGAGTCCAGGATGAAGCCCAGGTTGCGTGCGTGGTCCGTTGGTTTGGGTGCGTTGCCCAGGGCAGGGGGCCACCAGGAGTCGTCCCAGGCGGAGGGTGATGATCCTAGGATGAGGACTTCCGTTTTATCTGAGTTCAGTTTCAGGCGGCTGTTCCTCATCCACTCGGCCACGTCCTTCATCCCTTCATGTAGGTTGGTTCTGGCGGTTGTGGGGTCGTTGGTGAGGGAGAGGATCAGCTGGGTGTCGTCGGCGTAGGAGATGATGTTGAGGTTGTGTTGGCGTGCGATGGCTGCGAGGGGGCTCATGTAGACGTTGAAGAGGGTGGGGCTGAGTGATGATCCTTGTGGTACGCCGCAGATGACTTCGGTGGCCTCGGAACTGAACGGGGGAGGCGGACTCTCTGGGTTCTTCCGGCGAGGAAGGAGATGATCCACTCCAGTGCCTTCTCTTGGATTCCGCCGTTGTTCAGGCGTTGCACTAGGGTGCGGTGGCAGACTGTGTCGAACGCTGCGGAGAGGTCCAGGAGGATGAGGGCCGCTGTTTCCCCGTTGTCGAGCAGGGCTCGGATGTCGTCGGTAGCTGCGATGAGGGCGGTCTCGGTGCTGTGGTTGGCCCGGAAGCCGGACTGCGAGTGGTCGAGGGATCCATTCGTCTCGAGGAAGGCGGCCAGTTGTCTGTTGACGGTCTTCTCGATGACTTTGGCAGGAAAAGGAAGGAGCGAGATGGGGCGGTAGTTTTTGAGGTCGGTGGGGTCTGCTGACGGTTTCTTCAGTAGGGCGCTGAGTTCGGCGTGCTTCCAGCTCTCTGGGAAGGTGGCGGTGACGAAGGAGGTGTTGATGATGTCCCGGAGGTGGGGTGCGATGACGGCGTCGGCCTTGTTGAAGACGTGGTGAGGGCAGGGGTCGGTTGGTGATCCGGAGTGGATGGAGTTCATCGTGCGGATAGTGTCTTCGGTGTTGATAGGGGTCCAGGCTCGGAGGGTGGAGGTGGGGGGCGTTGGAACGGTCGTAGGGTACGTCGGCTGTGTGCTGAAACTGTAGTGTATGTCTGCGATCTTGCTGTGGAAGAACGAGGCGAGCGAGTTGCAGAGGTCTTGCGAGGGAGTGATGTTGTTGTTTCCGGCGCTGGGGTTCGAGAGTTCTTTGACGATGATGAAGAGTTCCTTGCTGTTGTGGGCGTTGTTGTCCAGTCGTTCCTTGAATGCGGTTTTCTTGGTGGTGTGGATCAGCTGGTGGTGTTTTCGGGTGGCGTGCTTGAGGGTGGTCATGTTGTCTGCAGTCGGGTCTCTGCGCCATGCTTTCTCGAGGGTCCGGCAGTTCTTCTTGGATATCTTGAGTTCGTCGGTGAACCAGGATGCTTTCTTGTTGCCGGGTCTGACTGGGGGGGTCTTCAATGGGGCGAGGTCGTCTGCGCAGTTGGTGATCCATCTTGTGAGGTTGCTGGCGGCTTGGTTGGGGTTTGTTGAGCTGGCGGGAGGGTTCTGGCTCAGGGATGTGGTGAGTTGGTCGGTGGTGATCTTGTTCCAGCTTCTGCGCGGAAACTGTTGCGGGTGGTGGTGCGTGGTGATCCTGCTGAAGCTGAAGTGGACGCAGCTGTGGTCTGTCCAGTGGAGTCCGGTGGTGTGGCTGAAGGAGATGTCCTTGATGGAGGAGAAGACGGGGTCAAGCGTGTGGCCGGCGAGGTGTGTGGGGGTGGTCACCAGTTGCTTGAGTCCGAGGTTGGCGAGGTTGTCCAGCAGGGTGGTGGTGTTGCGATCGTTGTTGTTCTCTAGGTGGAAGTTGAGGTCCCCAAGGAGGATGTAGTCAGCCGAGGGGAGGGCGTGCGGGCTGATGAGGTCGGCGATGTCTTCGCTGAATTGTGTGCGTGGTCCTGGGGGTCTGTAGATGAGGGTGCCTCTGAGGGTGGTCTTGGGGTCGGTGTGTATCTGGAAGTGCAGGTGTTCGCCGGCTGTGAAGGTGTCGTCGGAGTTGGTCGTGATGCGGATGGTGTTCTTGTGGACGATGGCGATGCCTCCTCCTGTCTGGTTTGCGCAGTCCCTTCGGGTGATCTTGTATCCGTCCGGGATGGCGATGGCGATGTCGGGCGCTGAGGAGGCGTTCATCCATGTTTCCGTGAGGAAAGCGACGTCTGGTGATGTGGAGTCGAGCAGGTTCCAAAGTTCCACGGCGTGTCTGTGGACGGAGCGGGTGTTGAGCAGGAAGCACTTCAGGTGGTTGCTGCTGGTGCTCGGCTTGGCGGGTGTGGTGCAGGTCCGGAGGCAGGAGAACTTGCAGGATTGGCAGGCGAAGGGTCCGTGGGTGCGTCCTGGGGTGGCACGGTGGCAGCCGGGGATGCGGCCGGTGTTGAGTGCGTTGAGGGTGGCGGTGTCGTAAGTCCGGTGGGTGGGTTGGCTGCTGCGGGGGCCAGGGGGTTTGGCGCTGGGCGCGGTCCAGGCGCGGACGGGCGCAGACGGGCTTGCCTGGCGCGC
The DNA here is from genome assembly GCA_963921515.1 of Calotriton arnoldi. Classification (NCBI taxonomy): domain Eukaryota; kingdom Metazoa; phylum Chordata; class Amphibia; order Caudata; family Salamandridae; genus Calotriton; species Calotriton arnoldi. The sequence goes on from CAWUFW010006713.1 coordinate 1,083,794, forward strand.
CCGCTGCGCACGTCCGCTGCGCGGCCCCGCAGCGGCCGCCATTTATGGGGAGGTGGGAGGGAGGAGCAGCTGGGAGGCGGGAGGCAGGGGCAGCGAATGGGCAGTCAGGGGGGCGGGGACGCAGGGGACGCAGCGGCGGGAGTGGCGAGAGGCAGTGAGGGGTACAGAAGGAAAAGTGGAGAGAAAGCGGACACAAATACGGGCACAATTCAAAAATGGGGCAGCGAGGGGTACAGAAGGAAAAGTGGAGATAAAGCGGACACAAATACGGGCACAGTTCAAAATGGGGCAGCGAGGGGTACAGAAGGAAAAGTGGAGATAAAGCGGACACAAATACGGGCACAGTTCAAAATGGGGCAGCGAGGGGTACAGAAGGAAAAGTGGAGAGAAAGCGGACACAAATATGGGCACAATTCAAAATGGGGCAGCGAGGGGTACAGAAGGAAAAGTGGAGAGAAAGCGGACACAAATACGGGCACAATTCAAAATGGGGCAGCGAGGGATACAGAAGGAAAAGTGGAGAGAAAGCGGACACAAATACGGGCACAATTCAAAAATGGGGCAGCGAGGGGTACAGAAGGAAAGGTGGAGAGAAAGCGGCCACAAATACGGGCACAATTCAAAATGGGGCAGCGAGGGGTACAGAAGGAAAAGTGGAGAGAAAGCGGACACAAATACGGGCACAATTCAAAAATGGGGCAGCGAGGGGTACAGAAGGAAAAGTGGAGAGAAAGCGGACACAAATACGGGCACAATTCAAAATGGGGCAGCGAGGGGTACAGAAGGAAAAGTGGAGAGAAAGCGGACACAAATACGGGCACAATTCAAAAATGGGGCAGCGAGGGGTACAGAAGGAAAAGTGGAGATAAAGCGGACACAAATACGGGCACAGTTCAAAATGGGGCAGCGAGGGGTACAGAAGGAAAAGGGGAGAGAAAGCTGACACAAATACGGGCACAATTCAAAATGGGGCAGCGAGGGGTACAGAAGGAAAAGTGGAGATAAAGCGGACACAAGTACGGGCACAATTCAAAATGGGGCAGCGAGGGGTACAGAAGGAAAAGGGGAGAGAAAGCGGACACAAATACGGGCACAGTTCAAATGGGGGCAGCGGGGGCACAAAAGGGAAAAGGGGAGACAAGCAAGCAATACGGGCACCGAGGCCACAAACGGAAGGGCGATCTTACCAGCAGCAGCAGCGGGCGGCCAGCACAGGCGGATCTGTGTGGTGGGGAGCGACCTACCTGGCAAGGTCAAGGGTCGCTCACCTCACCGCGCAGCGGCCGCCATTTATGGGGAGGTGGGAGGGAGGAGCAGCTGGGAGGCGGGAGGCAGGGGCAGCGAATGGGCAGTCAGGGGGCGGGGCCGCAGGGGACGCAGCGGCGGGAGTGGCGAGAGGCAGTGAGGGGTACAGAAGGAAAAGTGGAGAGAAAGCGGACACAAATACGGGCACAATTCAAAAATGGGGCAGCGAGGGGTACAGAAGGAAAAGTGGAGATAAAGCGGACACAAATACGGGCACAGTTCAAAATGGGGCAGCGAGGGGTACAGAAGGAAAAGTGGAGATAAAGCGGACACAAATACGGGCACAGTTCAAAATGGGGCAGCGAGGGGTACAGAAGGAAAAGTGGAGAGAAAGCGGACACAAATACGGGCACAATTCAAAATGGGGCAGCGAGGGGTACAGAAGGAAAAGTGGAGAGAAAGCGGACACAAATACGGGCACAATTCAAAATGGGGCAGCGAGGGGTACAGAAGGAAAAGTGGAGAGAAAGCGGACACAAATACGGGCACAATTCAAAAATGGGGCAGCGAGGGGTACAGAAGGAAAGGTGGAGAGAAAGCGTCTACAAATACGGGCACAATTCAAAATGGGGCAGCGAGGGGTACAGAAGGAAAAGTGGAGAGAAAGCGGACACAAATACGGGCACAATTCAAAATGGGGCAGCGAGGGGTACAGAAGGAAAAGTGGAGAGAAAGCGGACACAAATACGGGCACAATTCAAAAATGGGGCAGCGAGGGGTACAGAAGGAAAAGTGGAGATAAAGCGGACACAAATACGGGCACAGTTCAAAATGGGGCAGCGAGGGGTACAGAAGGAAAAGGGGAGAGAAAGCGGACACAAATACGGGCACAATTCAAAATGGGGCAGCGAGGGGTACAGAAGGAAAAGTGGAGATAAAGCGGACACAAGTACGGGCACAATTCAAAATGGGGCAGCGAGGGTACAGAAGGAAAAGGGGAGAGAAAGCGGACACAAATACGGGCACAGTTCAAATGGGGGCAGAGGGGGCACAAAAGGGAAAAGGGGAGACAAGCAAGCAATACGGGCACCGAGGCCACAAACGGAAGGGCGATCTTACCAGCAGCAGCAGCGGGCGGCCAGCACAGGCGGATCTGTGTGGTGGGGGAGCGACCTACCTGGCAAGGTCAAGGGTCGCTCACCTCACCGCGCAGCGGCCGCCATTTATGGGGAGGTGGGAGGGAGGAGCAGCTGGGAGGCGGGAGGCAGGGGCAGCGAATGGGCAGTCAGGGGGGCGGGGCCGCAGGGGACGCAGCGGCGGGAGTGGCGAGAGGCAGTGAGGGGTACAGAAGGAAAAGTGGAGAGAAAGCGGACACAAATACGGGCACAATTCAAAAATGGGGCAGCGAGGGGTACAGAAGGAAAAGTGGAGAGAAAGCGGACACAAATACGGGCACAATTCAAAATGGGGCAGCGAGGGGTACAGAAGTAAAAAGTGGAGAGAAAGCGGACACAAATACGGGCACAATTCAAAATGGGGCAGCGAGGGGTACAGAAGGAAAAGTGGAGAGAAAGCGGACACAAATACGGGCACAATTCAAAAAATGGGGCAGCGAGGGGTACAGAAGGAAAAGTGGAGATAAAGCGGACACAAATACGGGCACAATTCAAAAATGGGGCAGCGAGGGGTACAGAAGGAAAAGTGGAGATAAAGCGGACACAAATACGGGCACAGTTCAAAATGGGGCAGCGAGGGGTACAGAAGGAAAAGTGGAGAGAAAGCGGACACAAATACGGGCACAATTCAAAATGGGGCAGCGAGGGGTACAGAAGGAAAAGTGGAGAGAAAGCGGACACAAATACGGGCACAATTCAAAATGGGGCAGCGAGGGGTACAGAAGGAAAAGTGGAGAGAAAGCGGACACAAATACGGGCACAATTCAAAAATGGGGCAGCGAGGGGTACAGAAGGAAAGGTGGAGAGAAAGCGGACACAAATACGGGCACAATTCAAAATGGGGCAGCGAGGGGTACAGAAGGAAAAGTGGAGAGAAAGCGGACACAAATACGGGCACAATTCAAAATGGGGCAGCGAGGGGTACAGAAGGAAAAGTGGAGAGAAAGCGGACACAAATACGGGCACAATTCAAAAATGGGGCAGCGAGGGGTACAGAAGGAAAAGTGGAGATAAAGCGGACACAAATACGGGCACAGTATCAGTATGTAACCACCTTTTGCAGTATCGCTCCATATAATGTACAACTTTATCTTGCATGGTAGCACAGTACCTTTATATATGGCTTGACCAGCAGGATCTCAACCATCAACATGTAGATTCTTGGCAATTCTTCTGTTGTCTTCACTTGCCTTACAGCAGCTGGAGTTGCCGTTTTACTCCATGTGCATGAAGGGTTGATTCTGTTCTTTGACAGCGACACGTGGCATGCACGAGCAGTTTGCTTGGACAACAGCAAACTGTCTGGGCAAGCATAGTCGTTCGTTGGGTTACTTATCCCCTATTTCGTCGCCATTTGTAGCACCTTCCCAGCCTGGGTACTCGCCAATGACTATGCCACATACAGAGCTTAGTATTACATGTCTTTATTCTGCTGCATGTAATTGCGAACTCAAAATTTGAACACAATCTTTCATAGCATTGCGCTCTGACTGGAAACGACCTTAACAACGCAGTCAAAACACTGCAGTACATTTAGATCGCTGCTTTTACAACGCAAGTCGTTACCACGACTTGCACTGGAGGGCGCTCTAGACTAAGGAATAGTGTGATTTACTATTCCAATACCTTCCCTACTGTACGTAGGCTGGAGTTGGAATAGTAAATCATACTATTCCTAAATCCAGCGCCCTACAGCGCAAGTCGTGGTAACGACTTGCATTGTAAAAACAGCGATGTAATGTACCGCGATCTAAATGATCGCGTTGTTACATCATACATCCCGCTCTGACACCTAGGTCACAGCTCTACGGAGTCCATTCCAAAAGGGTTCCGTCATAAAATATCGCAAGACACTACAACTACTGAAAGGTGTCATCTGGTGTGCTCAGAGCAAGTCATACCCTATATATTCCACCAGATTGTGGTAGCAGACAACCAGGAGAGTCAGTATCCAGTGGGAGGATCTCAGCTGTGAGCCCTGCCATGAATGTAGATTGTCTGTTAGACAATTATCTGGAACACACTGTCTGGAAGGAAGTGAAGTGCAGGTCATACCCGGAGATGTTAGGGTTGCATGAATTGGTCTGCATGACCACCAGGTCCATGGCTGCCTAAGAGGAGAGTCAAGAAAGCCTGGAGCCTGCAAAATTGGCCCAGGCAGCTGCCAAGAAAAAAAAGGCAGTGGGCGTGGGAAGCCAGCCCCAAAAACTCCCATGGTCCAGATTGCTGGGGCACCAGAGGTGGCAACACCAGAGCCTACCGGGGAGGACATTGCTATCCTGGGAGACCTGCCTGAGCTTGGTGGATGGCAAGTTAGGGAGGGCCAACCAGGGAGGAATTCTGCAAAGAAAGAGTGCCCAACTCTGGAGAGATTGAGGCTGCAAGCTGAGGCCAAGGTAACTGGTGACACCTCTGGAGATAACCTCATAATTTGGGAGGATTACCTCCTATAAAGTGAGCCTAAGGTTACTGAGCCAGGGCAACCAGAGTGTTGGTGGTCCCACAGTGCTAGAGAGCCTTCCTACTGGGGATGGCCACAACATACCACTGGCAGGACATCTAGGGCAGTACATGACCATTTGCTGGCCCTGTCAGCCACTTCTATTGGCCCCTGGATGAAGACAGCCTTAGATTCATTCTGTGGGTCATGTCCCACCTGTCAGACCAGTGAGAAAACAGGGAAAAAGCTCAATGGTCCCTGGGTCTCTTACCTGTCATTGACATTACCTTTGAAAGGGTGGGCATTGACATTGTTGGGCCCTTGAACCCCAAAACTGCTATAGGCAACATGATTATCCTCTTTTTGGTGGAGCATGATACCAGATACCCCAAAGCCATACATCTGAGTTATGTGACTGCTCCTGAAGGGACTAGGGCTCTGATGGGGATTTTTACCCGAGTTGTGTTGCCCAAGGAAGTGGTGTCTGACAGGGATACCAACGTCATGTCTAACTACATGAGGTTTATGTGGGAGGAGTGGGGAGTAACCTACAAATCCTCCATGCCCTATCACCCACAAACCAATGGGCTTGTTGAAAGAGTTAACAACATCCTCAAGGGCATGATTATGGGCCTGCCTGAACCTATGAGGCGGAAGTGGGAAGTCATCTGCCATACCTGCACTTTGCCTGCAGGGAGTTACCACAGAAAGGAGTTGGGTTTAACTCCTTTGGTAACCCTGGTAGGGGACTTCTCAGTCTGGCGAAGGAGGGGTGGGAGCAGACTGCATCCCCAAACCCCCCAGGATTTTGTCAGCTACCTGCTGGCTCTCAGAGACCAGACACAGAAGTTCTAGAAAAAGGCCTCAGAAAACCTAGAAGACAGCCAAGAGGTCATGAAGCTCTGGCACGACCAGAAGGCCTCTCTGGTAGAGTTTCAACCTGGCCAGAAAGTGTCAGTGATGGACCGTGTGGAGCCCAGGGCCCTTCAAGACCGTTGATCAGAGACCTATGAGGTGAAAAAGAGAAGAGGAGAGGAGAGGTCACCTACTTGGTGGACCTCAAGACCCCTAGAAACCCCTTAAGGGTTCTCCATGTCAATCGCCTCAAACCCCACTATGAGAGGTCTGAGATCACCATGCTCCTGGTGACAAGTGAGGGGGTGGAAGAGGAGAGTGAGCCTCTTCCCAACCTCCTATCCTCTAAGGAGAATGATGGGTCAGTGGGGGTGTCGGATCACTGACAAAATATCGAAGGTCAAAAAATCGACCTACAAAAATATCGGAGCAAGAATATCGATGTCAACAATATCGATATCCTATCTACAACATGGTAAGTACAAAAATATTGGAAAAAAAATATCGATGTCAAAAATATCGTTATCAAAAATATCGGGTTTTTTTGTTAAAGAAAATATGTAAAATAAACTAAATAATACTTATAAATAAAATAAACATAGTTAAAAATATTTTATAATGTTTAAAATTAATAAGTAATATATATAATTTAATAAAACATTAATTAAACATATACATATAATATATAATATATATACTTACTTAATAATCAGTTTTAATAATTATTTTAATAAATTATAAATTAATAAAAAATATTATAGATTACAAATACATCTATACACATAAAACAATAACATAAATAAAAATGTAATAATTATGTATAACAAATTTAAAAAAAAAAAATTACTTTTAATATTTTTAAAATTAATTATATACTACATTAACTAAAATAATACAAAAAATATTAAATAGCGGAGGGAATAAAACTACTATTTCAACTCCCAAAAAAACAACAGTAAGAGAAATGTTGGATAGCGTAGAGGTTAAAATTACTATTCCCACTCTAGAGAGTGCAACAGTAGAGAAAGTATTGGATAGCGTAGGGGTAAAAATTACTATTCCCACTACAGGTAGCGCAACAGTAGGGAAAACGTTGGATAGCGAGAGGGTAAAAATTAATATTCCCACTCCAGTGAGTGCAACCGTAGGGAAAGCGTTGGATAGCGTAGGGGTAAAAATTACTATTCCCACTCCAGGGAGTGCAACAGTAGGGAAAGCGTTGGATAGCGGGAGGGTAAAAATGAATATTCCCACTCCATTGAGTGCAACAGTAGGGAAAGTGTTGGATAGCGTAGGGGTAAAAATTACTATTCCAACTCCAGAGAGTGCAACAGTAGGGAAAGTGTTGGATAGCATAGGGGTAGAAATTACTATTCCCACTCCAGGGAGTGCAACAGTAGGGAAAGCGTTGGATAGCGTGAGGGTAAAAATTACTATTCCCACTCCAGTGAGTGCAACAGTAGGGAAAGTGTTGGATAGCGTAGGGGTAAAAATTATTATTCCAACTCCAGAGAGTGCAACAGTAGGGAAAGTGTTGGATAGCGTAGGGGTAAAACTTACTAGTCCAACTCCAGAGAGTGCAACAGTAGGGAAAGTGTTGGATAGCGTAGAAGTTACAAATAACATACTTATAAATAAAATAATTTTTTTAAATAATTAATGAATTATTAAATAACTGTAAACTATTTACCAATACCAATAAATAATTATTAAAAACATAGGGGCCCATTACGATGTCGGGCGGAAGCACTACCGCCGTGCTGGCGGATGCAAAAACCACCAGTTACCGTCCGCACGCAGCAGTCCACACGCCCGCCCGATTACGATGCGAAAAGTCAGCCAAACACCGCCGGCAAGCCAGCGACACCGTCCGCCATCAAAGTGCGCCCGTACACGTAGCGGCGCAGCCCAATTGACACACACCGTCCGACGAAACACGTACCGCCCGGCGTACAAATTACGATGCCGCAAACAAACGGATCCCACGGCTAAGAGACACCGTACGTCAAACCGAAGCGGTAACACGAACGCCGAGCACGGACACCGAAGAAGCGGCTCCCCGAGCATGAATCCAGCACTGCAGGCCCTCCCTATGCTCTATCTGATGCACCACCAAGGACGCAACGTACCGCGAAGACGCAGGTAGGCACACACACAACAAGTGCACGCAAACAGCGCACACAGTGCAAGGGCGGAAAAAGCGGACAACCCCTCACCCCCGCGTGTACACGACACATCCACCATTGCATCCACATATGACACACAGGCCAAATTGTAACATCTCGTAACACATGTGTACACACCACCTGGGACTAGGAACCAACGACCCCGTCACGGTCCCAAAGCGGCGATGACGCTGCCACACATGCGCACAACGCAGAGGCCAACCGCAGCGCCATGCATGCGTCGCACACAGACACAGGGACACAACCAAGCAGCACACACACCAGCCCCACCCCGAACGCACATGACACGTGACAGGCCTGCCACAGACATGTCCCCAACGCCCAATTCACGGTCAACACCCAACGTCACACAACCGACGCACACATGTCAGTGAAGTCACGCAACAGCAGGACACACCCCAGTGTAACAAACATGGCGAAGCACACAGCGGCGGCAACACCAACCAGGAGAAGCAGGGCCCCTTCGGGAAGAGGAACGCCAGTACCACACTGAAACACCCATACCACCCTGCACACATGAACAAGACATACAAAACGGAACACCAAAGAGCCCGGGGACCGACAACAGGTGGCCCAAGAATAACATCCACACACAAGGCCCAACGCAGAGCGGAAAGGCAGCCTGCCGCCCACACAAGGGAGAGCAGACAGCACTGAATGACCTTCCATTCCAACTCCGAAACCACAGCCCTACGAAAGAAGCCGGTGAATACAGCCATTGTCCAAAAAAAGACCAACACAGGCATGCAGAGGAGACCGACCACAGGGCAGATAGCGCATATCACCGAAGAACACTACGGACGGGAAAGAAAAAGAAAACACTCCCCCATGTCGGCCCCATGCAAGTTATCTGGAAGGAGTCACACATCACTGACCTTGAACAGTCTGAGAAGCATGTGGGATGAGGGCCCGTGTCCTCCGCACAAGCCAACAGAACACAAGTCCTGTCTCCCTACGACTACACAGAGCTCACAGCAACCTCGGAGCGTGCACATTGCAGACTGCACACACAGCCGGAGCACGCCACCACAACGCACCGCTGCAAAATGGCACTCTCAACACACCTACCCAACTACGCCGGACAGGTCAAGCTGTACAAACACAACCTGATACAGATATTGGGATGCGAACCCCTGTCCCTGCTGAACGTAAGTTACCGACTGACTTACCGCATCACATTGTTCAGCTGCGTCATACCCGTCTTCTACTGTCGGAGGTGTCCCTTCCACCATCCTGTGGAGTTGTGTCTCTCCAACGCGGCATGTCTAAAGGCGGACCTGCTACAACTATTCCTCCCTCTGGACGCACACGACAGGGCCTGTTCAGCCTATGGGGGCATGGCGTATGTGGCGAACATCGGACCCGCACTGCAATGGGACCACTGTGCCTCCACACGACGGATCATCGAGCACAGCTACATCGAATGTCACCCAGCATGCCCCATCATGCTCCTCCAAGGGACAACTTACGAACAACACCTTGACAGCCACCATCCGCTACATTGGCTGGCAAACATGTATACCACCAATGACATGGAAGCCCTGCTGGACGGCATCGCATACCTGACAACCTGTCAATTCGTCGGACCCCGACGCAAGTCCCCCAATTGACCTATGATGTCCAACCCCGCACCCATGCTTAGCTTCCGCACGGACTGGCCAGTCACCACCACAACAGCCATACCAAACGACCGGCAACTGTTACCACACCATCAACGACATCGCCATGACATCGGATATGACCGGGACATGCACACTGTTCCCCATCACATCCAGGAACACCGCATGCATCGTGGGAGGCAGTGGCATGGGGTCTGTGTATCGCACCCACATGGACGGAACTGCACGAACAACCAGGACACGACATGGATCCAGCGCCCATGGACACACACACCGCTCAGTGGACATGAATAGGTCGCCTGGAGTCTGTGGGTGCTGCACCCTCCCACCCCCGCCCCGGGAATCCCATACCAGGACCTTTGCATGGACGACAAGTGCATACAACAACAACACGACCCCAGTGACTGTGACATGTCCAGTAACCACCACATTGCAACAACAAGTGGCACGCCGCTGCATGCACGCAAGCCCATGCCCTGATGTCATCTCACATGCACGCGTGCATGAGGAACAACCGCAGCAAACCTGTCACATGGAACTGAGATGGACTGTGCCCATGATGCCAAGCGGTCTGGTAGGCTACTTGTATACCGTCTGTGTCAAAGTCCGCAGCTCCGCAGCTATACGTAAATGTACATTAGCACAGCCTTGGCCAAGCAGATGTAACTCTGAAGCCCACATCCCACATGCAACAGCTAATCACATGTAACCCTACACCCTATCCCATTTGTAATCATGCTCAGTATATCCTCAACATGTATTCCGCTGCCAGTAGTGTCCACTATACTGCATCACAGAGGACAGAAGACTCAATATAATGTTTGAAACCAAAACTGTCTCCGCTGATTCAATACACAAGTACGAATGAGAGAGGATGAGAGTATGTGAAGTACACGGCAGTCGTGACATGACCATGTAGTCCACTGGCATTGGATGTCAACGCAAATGAGTAGCACAACTGTGGAAGACACACATGTGTCGTGTGAAGTCGTATGGACGCAGTGCTCAGGTGGGTGGGTGTGACGGGTAGATGCGCACATGCCAAGTTGGAGCACGCCGTGTTGGGAGGGGTCATGAACAGTACACCACCGCTTCCCTGGGCATTGTGAGAGGACACCTGTCGGGGGAAGTGAACACGTGTGTGCACAGCAGCCGGGCACACGAACAATGCGGTACCAGGCGCACACGTCAGCCCACCCTCTGTGGACAAGCTGGATCCTGTTGTGCGCCCGCCATGCCCCTTGACAAGGCACACACAGCCCCAGTCGACCAGGTGTAACCCCAACATAGTCAATCCGCACAGGCGATACAGGGCACGGGATGGCAGTGGAGCATGGTGTGTGAGAGGTCTCCTCGCGCTCCTCCTGGTCATATCACGCAGGCAATAGGACCTCAACGTGTAGCATGGCACAAGTCAAATGGAAGTGTAGGGGGACGCACCACAGCACGAGCAGCACTGACGTCACGGGAGGTGGCTCGCACCATCCCATCCATTGCCCATTATTCCAACCACGCCACATGCCATTGCGACAAAGTGCAAGCGCGTGCGCCACCACCCCCGAGCCCTCCCCAGAGAGGCCAAAGAGTGAATGTGTGGGCCATCAGCTACAGACGGACGCGGCCTGGCCGCAAGGGCAGCCACAGCCTCTGGGTGTCGCAGGTGGCGGATCCGGAAGGCGAAGACTGTGATGCATAGTCCATGCAGGCCGGGTCTCCATTTGGGGCACCACGCAGGTGGACGGCGTCCCGCCACACATCATACCCTGAGACAGCCCACTCGTGCAACTGGACCCACACATACACTCCTTGCCCTCACTGGTGCGAGCTCGGGGCTGCCTGTGCAAGCGCTAGCCTCGCAGGTGCACATGCATATTGGGGGAGCGAGGGGAGGACATGAGGGCTGGGGCGAAGATGACTGTATCACTGTCAGTGAGTACAAGGGATGACCCAGATGTGGACAGGAAGAGACGTGTCCCGTGTGTACTGCAACTAGTCGCCAATCCAACTACCCCCCATGTCCGGAATGTAAGCCCGCACCTAGGCCCGCCCATCCGCCACATCGAATATACCACCAGCACAACAACCTTCCCATTCGAAACACTGACTGGGGGTGGCGACCAGTGAACAATCATGTGTAGCCTACCCACGCGTACATGTGGGCCCTCCATGATCCATGTCACCTGCGGCAAAGTCATGACATGCGCAATGAGGGAAGTGAGGAGAGCTGTCCGCCCCACGCACAGAAGGTGCATCAGCTCCACAGACCCAGCAGCGAGTCCAGCAGGGGTCACATGTGCAGGGGCAGCTGTGCCTGGTGTGAAGGCACATGCATATAGACAGCACATCGACCAATGTGTAGTCTGCCCACATCTACAGTCCATCATCATGCGGACATAGGAATTGAACACAGGGCAACACATCTGAGTGGGTGCACCCACCGTGACCAACAATGCGCAATCATCGACGTACCCGCCCTGTGCATGGCCCCCCACCCAACGGAGGCACATCCAGTGCCACCATCCCACACACACAAGCCTTCCACGAAACATGCTGTGTCCAATGGTCAGTACAGAGTCAGCGCCCATCTGGTGGATCCTGAACAGGAGACACATGCACACACATGCCAGCTCCCACTATGTACGTCTGCCACCTGGCACGTGCAATGTAACCTCTCACCTGTGACGTGTGTCTGCAAGCACACAGCTGTTTTGGCATGGGGCTGTCAATGTGGACACCTGTCAATGTTTCGGGAGGTGTGATCCGTACAGTGCTGTACATAGGGTGCAGTGCTGACACCTACTACTGTCTCATATCCCCTCGTGCCACAGGTCCCACTTGTTTTGGCCGCTCAGCCTGTGCCCACATCGTCGTCGTCGTGTGCCATACTCATCCAGCCTCGGAAGCAGTGCCATGCTCAGCAGACATTCATGTTGCCGTGGCGTTGCCGCTTGACGAATATGCAGTCAGTCCCCATCAGCACGCCCCGCAAGTCATTGGGGCCTAGATCCCCATGTGCATGCTCATGGCAGTGGTTTGTATCACTAGCCATTGCCATTGGTGGGAGACCTGTGTAAGTGTATTGTGGCCGTGCCGTCCCTGCTTGACAGCTGGGCTGTGACTCATGTGCTTGCTCAGTCATGTCAGTGATGTGAATGCGAAATTGCTATGTGTTGTGTTGCTTTGACATGTGTCCACTGCCATCTTCCCTAGGCGGAGACCGAACATTGACCGCCCATACCAATTGCTGGCGGACATGGACGATACTGAGGTCATAAGGAAGTTTCGGCTGGACAGGCCAACCCTGCATCGACTGTGTGCCATGTTGGAACCCCATCTCCGTCCCCGCAGGGTGTATCCGACAGCATTCACCCCCACGGCTAAGGTGATGGCCGCCATGCATTTCTTCGCCACTGGGTCATTCCAGCACACAGTGGGCAGTGGAGGAGGGATGTCCCAGCCCATGTTCAGCAAGGTGCTGAGGGATGTACTGGCAGCCATGATGCTGTACCGAAACAGGTACATCAGATTCCCCAGGGCTCGTGAATTGGCGGCAGTGAAGGGTGCATTCTATGCCCTTGGCAGGATCCCACACGTCGTTGGTGCCATTGATTGCACACATGTTGGCCTTGTTCCACCACAGGCCACTGAGCACCTGTACCGCAACAGGAAGCACACGCACTCCCTGAATGTGCAAGTGGTGTGCCTTGCGGACATGGTGATAACCCACGTGTGTGCAAAGTTCCCAGGCTCGGCCCATGACGCACACATAATGCGCAACAGCATCTTGCCACGACTGATGTCCAATCTGCAACAGGATCGTGGCTGTATTGTCGGTGAGTATGTGGAGTGGTGTAGCGTGCTGGCTGTGCGATGCTGTCCCCTGTCCAGTTGGAATAGCAACGGTTCTCTGTGTCCCTCACACCCAGGTGACTCTGCGTACCCGAATGGGGCATGGCTGCTCAGTCCATTGAGAAATCCTCGCACCCCAGCAGACGTTCGCTACAATGAGGCACATGGGAGGACCAGACGTGTGGTCGAGCGTACCTTTGGCCTCCTCAAGTCCAGGTTCAGGTGCCTGGACCGCACCGGGGGTGCGCTGGCGTACTCCCCACAGAAGGTGTGCCAGATAGTGGTGGCGTGCTGCATGCTGCACAATCTGGCCATTCGGAAGCAGATCCCCCTCATCGTGGATGACGGAGATCAACCAGGGCCCCAGCCCGCAGACCAGGACAGCTCGAGTGAGGAGGACAGCAGAGAGGATGAAGCTGGGAATGTGCGTCAGCAGCTCATCGCCCGCTACTTCACTTGACGGTGAGTTTTCCATGTACGACGGCTGTTGTGGCTGTATCTGTGCAGGTGTGTGTGTGCTGTGTCAGGGTGGCCTTTTGTTCACTGCGTGCTGTGTGTCAACGCTCCATGGCCAGGTTAGTATGCCACTGTTGGTGGCTGTGGCATTGTGCCCTATTGCTCTGTGCGATGTGTGTACATTGCTTGTAGTTGTTGACATGTACTGTGTGATGGGTGTGTGACACACTCATTGAATGTGCTCCTGTTCTGTCTCCCACCCCTAGGTCCCTACAGGCCCTCCGGTTCCATTGCCATGCCACGCATCAGGTGCCGTTCCGCTCAAGGTGGCCGTTGTATTCCGTACAATTAAAACACAGGGCACAGACAGCAGTTTGTGGAAGAGGTGCATTTATTTCAAACTGTGACATGTGATTGTGTGTAAGGTGATGACAAAAGTGGTGCGTGCAGTGACAATGAGCTGTCGGTCATGGCTGCGTGATGCTCAGGGTGTACCCACTGGTTCTATGTCCATAGTCCAACACACACATGCCATCCAGATGGCTGTGTGGAGTGGGATCGTAGTCCAAGTCAATGCAGTGGGTGGTCAAGGAAGGCTGGCTGGCTGCCTCACTTGCGTCTGGAGCGTGCGAAGTCCTCCCGGGAGATCTGTTTCCACTTCGGACGGCCCCTTCCACGTTTGCGAGGGGGTGCCTGCTTGCGACCTGCTGGTGGTTGAGGTGTGCTCACTGGCTGTGGACGCAGGGGAACTGGACACTGCTGCTCGACCCTGCGCCCCGGCAGGTGGTGGCGGAGGGGGAGCTGCTGTCCCTGGCTGTGACCTCACCGCCACCACCAGCTGGCCCATGAGGTCCACGAGTTGGCCCATACGGGCGTCCATGGACCTCAGCACCCCCAGCACCTCACGCGTGTCTGTAGCAGACCTGGCCCATTGTCCTTGGGCCTCTTCATAGGCCCCAAGGACCCTGGCAATTTGAGGCAGGGCATGGTTCCCAGGGGAGACTGGCGTTTCCCTGACCCTGCTCCTCCTACCAGTCCTGCTGCCACCGGCCTGCCCACTATCCACATTGCTCACCACGGTCCTCGCCCTGGCTCCCAGGGTGGATCCAGTGGGCCGGGCCACCACCTGCGCTGGTGCTGGGGCCAGCGAAGACGTGGTAGCGGTTGCGGCAGTGGTAGTGGCCGCAATGACCGTGGGTGTGGCCGCAATGACCGTGGGTGTGTCCGCAATGACCGTGGGTGTGTCCGCAATGACCGTGGGTGTGGCCGCAACGACAGTGGCTGCAGGGGGCTGTGAATGTACAACAGCCCTGGATGATGGGTTGGTGGGTAGGTGGGGGCCTGGGGAGCGGCTGGGCCCTGCCACACCGGATGGGCCTGCTGGGTGGTCCGTGTCCGAGGAGGAGGACAGATCCTCCACATCCGTGTGTCCTTGTTGGGGGCTTGCAGGCTGGCTGTGCTGGCTGCTGTCTCCATCCCCAGCATCCAGCAGTTCGTCACCTGTGGGGAGAATGAGATTTGTTAATGTGTTGCACCTGGCGAAGTATGTATTTGTCGTCTGACATTCACAGTTCGTGCAATCTCGTACATGGGTTTTCCCGGAGGCGTGTGTGTGGCTGTACCATTTGTAGTTGTGTGTGCTTGGCAATGGGACTGTGTGCTGTGCACATGTGGCATGGGACGGATTGGCCATGCCGATGGGTGTGTTGCTGTGCTCCTACTTATTGTGACTCTGGTGTATGCGGGCTCCTGGCCCATCCTGGGTCTGGTTTGTACTTTGCTTTTGGGGTTCAAATGGGACGCTTAGGAACGCATATGGCAACATGGGGGCCATGCCCCAGAAACGCATTTGGGATGGAATATGCTTTTGGGCTACATGCTGTGAGCCATGGGTGCCGAACGTGACATGTGTTGTGGCAGCATGACAGTGCATGGTCTGAGGTGTGTGCATGCCTGACATACCCTGCATATTTGCTGTCTGTTGTGATTACTGGACATGGCATTGGACGCATCGTTATGAGTGTGTGATGGTTGTGTGCCACCCGACGTATTGCAGTTGTCCCATCTCCTTGGTGTGCGTGCTGCCCTGTGCCATGTGCATCACTGCAGTGCTCGGGGGGTGTGGCCCATGTTGTGTGTTGTTGCTCACAGTGTGGCGTGCGCTTCATTGACTTCTGGCACATGGTTGGTCATGGGCATGTATCTTAGCGTGACTGCTGTATGTGTGGCAGCTGTTCGGATGACATGCCTTTCATGAGACTGGGGCTGACGGATGGGATGGATGGTATGTTGTATGTGCATGGTGTGTCTGTGTGTTTGATGGGTTCAGTGGTGTTCGTGTGCATTTATGTTGTTCCGCTCTGTTGCGTCTAGTGTTGTTTGTCTTACATAGGCGTAGTTGTGGGGTGTGTGGTTGACAGGCAGTAGGGGCTACATGGACAGGACTTCAATGGTGTTTCGGTTGTGTGTGATGGGTTGCACAGTGGCTGCCGTGTGGTACTATATTCAGTGTGGCTTGTGCATGCAGACGTGGCTCCTTGGGTGTTGCTGTGTCTGTGATGGGTCATGTGGGGTGTGAGTCTGTGGTTCATGTCCGTGTGCACATTGTTCACTTGTTCGTGACAGTGGGCGGTGCTGCGTGTTCGTCTGCTACGTGACATGTCCCATGTGTTGGTCGTGTTACGGTCCTCATGCCTCCAGTAATCCAGCCCTGTCCAGTTTCCCACCTGCAGGTTGTTCGGGCGTGCACTGTACTGGATGCCACATGGTTCTGAGCGGGGGTGCTCCATGTTGCAGGTCTGTGGGGGTGGGGGCGGTGTTGTGGGTCGTGGTGATGGCTGGACACCCACTGACACCGATTGTTGTGGACCGTGATGTCTACCTGTCGGCTGTCGGTGTGCACTGCGGTGGCTGACACGTGGCTGTGGGGTGTGGGGGATGCTCCTCCTTGCTGTGCTGTGGGACTAGGGGCCTGGTGTGTGTTGTACTTGAGCTGTCCACCCTCCCACCCACTGCACTTTGTGTTCCTGCCACTTACCTGTTACTTGTCGGTTAGTGCAGCTATGGCGGACACATGGGTGTGGTGGGTGCTCGTTGTGGCGCTTCTGGCATACTTGGGGACCTGTTGGTGGTTACGTGGCTGGCTGAGTGTACACATGCCCCCACGTATCTTTCAGTTGTTAGGTTTGGGCTGTGTGTGGTGGTGTCTGTTGCATGTGTGTGTGATGTGTTGTGTATTGTGTGCTGGACATGGGGGTGTTTGTCCCTGGGAGCTGTGGCATGGTGGTAGGGAATGTGAGTACATAGCGGTGTGCTGGTATACATTAGTTTGTACTTACCAGCCTCCACTCCCCTGGTAATCCGGTGAGGATCTCCGGATGGATGATGACTCGCACCTTCTCCTCCCACGCTTTGAAGGTCTTGAAAAGCGCGGGATTCCCTCCGCCAGTGACGGCAGCCAGCTCTCTGTTTTTGCTCTCCTTCTTCTTGACCAGGCTTTTGACGTCATTCCACCGTTTGTTTATTTCTCCTCTGTTCCTGGGCAGGGTCCCGACTGCATTGACCTGGTCTACGATCCGGTTCCACATTCTGTTTCTGGTGGCTAGTGGTGTGTGCTGGACCAGGTTTCCATAGATTTGTGGGTGCACCTTGATGATCTCGTCGACCATGACCGTCAGCTCAATGGGCGTGAACTTGGGCATTCTTTGTGGTGCCATGGTGTTTGTGGTGCTGGTGCGGTGTGTGTTGTGTAATGTGCAGGGGGTTTGTGGTGCCGGTGTTTGGTGGTGGTGGTGGTGGTGGTGGTTGTGATGTGTGCGTTTCTGTGGTGTGCTGCTGTCCTTGCTGTGTCACTGTGTCCTCTCCTCTCCTCTCTGCTTTGCAATGTTGCAAGGGGTTGTGGTCTGTGGGAGTGCTGCTTTTGTACTTACCTATGTGGGTGTGTCCTCATGGTCTGTTGTTTTCAGGTGTGTTGTGTCTGGTGTTCTGGCCTTTGTAGTTTTTGTTTGTCCAGGGGGGTGTTTTCGGGATGTGTACTGTGCTTGTGTATTTGTGCGTGCCTTGCTGTGTGGACTTGTTGGCCATGTTGTGTGCGATTGTTTTTGTCAGCGGATGGTTTCTGTGCAGGGACGTGGCCGCCATGGCTTCTGCCGTGTCAATTTTCATCGGCGTTGTTTGCGCTGGCGGGCGGTATATTTGTAGTTTTCCCGCGCTCATGGCGGTGCGATCGTAATTTCACGTGCGGTGTGTCGGCCGTGAGGGCGGGCGGTTTTGTGTTGTCGTGCGTGTTTCCGTCCGTGGCGGGCGGTTTGACTCCGACTCGGACGAGGGCGGGCGGTATCTTGTGTGATTTTTCCGCCGATGGCGGTTTTCTGTTTGTGTCATCGTAATGGCGTGGTCGGTGTTCAGACGGTGTGTGCGGGCGGATTTTTGCCGCTTTCATGCGTGGCGGATTTTTTTACGCCGGGTATCGTAATGGGCCTTATAATTACCAATAGAAAATTTATTAACAATAAATTAATAATAAATACCAATAAATAATAATTAATAAATATTAATTACTAAATAATAAATATTGAACAATAACATATTTTTAATAACAAAAAATCTATAAATTATTAAAACTTAATTACCAATTAACTAATATTGAACAATTAAATGCTTTTTTATACCAAAAATAATAATAATTAATCATTAATTATCAATTAATAATTAATTCTTAATATATTAATTAAATGTATCAATAAATAATATTTAATAATATTTAATTACCAATTGATGATAAAACAACAATAAATTACTTTTTAGAACCAAACAATTCTAATTAAAAAAATGTACCAATTAATAATTAATGTCCAATAAATTAATTATCAATAACCAAAAAATACATTTAATAATTACTTAATTAGATTTCAATTACTTCCAAAAGTATTCCCCTATAAACGCACAACACACTCCAATAATAAAATAATACACTTAACATAATGATCAATTAATCAATTAATAAAAATTAATTACCAATTATTAATTAATAATAATATAATTATCAATACCAATTAATTAAAATAAATTATAACTTAATTACAATTAAATTACATAAGGATCAATTAATCAATTAATAAAAATTAATAACTAATTAATAAAAATTAATTACCAATTATTAATTAATTAACAATATTATAATTATCAATACCAATTAATTAAAATAAATTATAACTTAATTACAATTAAATTACTTCCCACCCTATTCCCCTATAAACCCACAACACGCTACAGAACTTAAACGCAAAAATAATTTAAATTAATTTATAATTCCTAAAAATTAATAATTATTTTAGTATAATTAAATTACTTCCCACCCTATTCCCCTATAAACCTACAACCCGCTACAGTACAAAAAAAAACCCAATAACTTAAAAAAACCATTATTAACATATAAAAATTGTATACATATATTTTTAGACAAGTAGAACACTTAACAAAAACACATATAACACATACATATTAAAAACATAACAAAATACATAGCAATAATACAAATATCGATATTAGTAACATCGATATTAGTAACATCGATATATTTGATTTCGATATTACTAACTTCGATATTACTTACATCGATATAAAAAATTCGATATTACTTACCTTAGAGTCGATATTCTGTCCATCGATATTCTTAACATCGATATTCTGTCCCTTCGATATTGTAACTTCGATATTAGTGTATGTCGATATTTTATTTTCGATATTTTGACTGCTCACCGGGGGTGTGAACTTCTCCCCAACCCTGACCTCAAAAAAGCAGAGGGACCGTCACAAGTTGTTAGGGCAGTTTGCCTCTCTGTTTTCCCTCACCCCTGGGCTCACACACTTCTGTACCCATGACATAGACACTGCAGACAGTACGCCTGTGAAGCATAAACATTACAGGTTGTTGGATAAGGTGAAGGTAAGTATTAAGAGGGAAGTCTCTAAAATGCTGGCATTAAGGGTAATTGAGCCCTCCAACTGTCACCGGTCCAGCCCAGACGTTTTGGTACCCAAAGCTGCCTCAACAGGGGCCGCCCCAGAACTCAGGTTCAGTATGTACTACAGGAGACTAAGCTCAGTCACAAAGACTGATACTCACCCCATCCCCAGAGCTGATGAGCTCATAGACAGATCGGGCGCTGTGAGGTTCCCCAGTACTTCTGATCTTACATCAGGGTACTGCCAGATTCCCTTGACTCAGGGAGCAAAATAGAGGTCAGCATTCCCAACCCCACAGGGCCACTTCCAATTCAGGGTGATATCCTTCAGATTAAAGAATGCCCCTGTCACCTTCTAGAGGTTGGTGAACAGAGACAAGGCTGGGAAGAAGGCATTCAGTCCCGTCTACCTGGAAGACATAGCTGTCTACAGCCCCAGCTGGGAAGAACAACTTTACCATCTACAGGAGGTACTTCAGGCTCTGCAACAGGCAGGCCTGACTATCAAGGCCAGCAAGTGCCAGAAACTCCAGGGAACTGTGGTGTGTCTGGGACACCTGATGGGCTGGGGCAAGGTACAGCCCCTCCAGGCCATATTTGAGACCATCCTGGTTTAGGAACCCCCCAAAAATCATAAAAGTATGAGGGCTTTTCTGGGGCTTACTGGATGTTTTTTTTTTACTTTTAATTTTGCATTTTATATAGTTCAACACAACATAAAGTGCATGGTCATAGGTGTCAGTATAATAATCAGAAAATTCAAGTATACAATCATCCCTCCCGCAGATTTAGGCAAGTCCACGATTCCCAATACATAATGAACTGTTTAGCGGAATGAGTTACAACCAAGGGGAGAGGAGTTGGCCTAACGGCTAAGGTGGTCAACCTCGAATCTGGGGAACCGGGTTCGAGTCTCGGCAAGGATGTGCAACATCCTGTGATTCTGGGCAAATCACTTAATCTCCCCATGCCTAACAAAAAAATGAATGTGTCCTCATGTAATGCAACTGGTGCCCGTGTAAAGCGCTCTGATACCCGATACCTTTGGGTCAAGTTTGCGCTATATAAAACTCTGTAAAAAAAAAAAAAACAGGTTCACTATAATTTTCAGTCATGTACCTACAGCAGATGTCAATGTTCCATTCAGTTCTGGTCTTCCCAATGTAGAGCCCTGTCAGCTGCAACATATTTATTAGATGTGGTCAACATTGTACCCCATGCTGCCAAATCCTCAACCACTTTGTCATCTGTACAGGAGAGTTTCATATGCTGTTCTTCAGCAACTCCCCATTCCAACACATCTTTTATCCACAAACCCTCACTTGGGATTCTTGGACCCATCAAGCCTATTGCAACCCTCCCTTTTGCAAGGAGGAATGCAAACTGGAGTAGCTTGTATGATGTCTTACGCCCCCTGTTTTTTTTTTACCCCCCTCCCCCCCAACAAACAAGCACCGGGGGTCAAGGGGACAACCATGCCCACGCAGCTGAAACACGGGGTACCACTAGTTGCCAAAAATTATGGACCTCCACATAGTGCCAGGCCAGGTGTAAGAACGTGGCCCAATCTTCCCCACAATGAAGCAAACCTGCTCCCCTGCTCGGGTTGATGCTATGGAGTCTGGTTGGTGTTATGTAGATATGGTATAAATAATTAAAATGGACCAATTAAAATCTATTATTGGAGGACACCTTCTTCACTTCGCTTCCAGTCTGCATCCTACAATCCACCCCTTAATTCCAACTCCCACACAACCCACACCTTATGGTTTCTATTTGTGTGGTCCTCCCGGAGTGCCCCATAAAAGAGGGAGATTAGATGTCTACCGTCTCCCCATCGGAGCAATCCTCCAAGTGCATGCGAAGGCGGCGGCGCCTCCGGGTATGTGTTCCAGAGTTCCTTCACCATGTTGTCTATTTTGGCATAGGGGCTCACTGGATATTACAGGAGATTTGACAAGGGCTCTGACACCATTATTGCCCCTTTAACTGAGCTGGCTTCGAAGAAGCAGTCCATGAAGGTTATCTGGAGAGAAATCAGGTAGAAAGCCTTTGACACCCTCATGGAGGCCATGTGTACAGCACCTGTACACAAGTCCCCTGACTTCTCCAAAGAGTTCATAGTACAGACTGAAGCTTCAGAACATGGTATAGGGACTGTTATCACTGTTGAATGAGGAGGGCCTAGACCAACTTGTAGCCTTCATTAGTAGGAGGTTACTTCCCAGGGAATAAATATAGAGTGCTATTGAGAGGGAAGCCTTTGCTGTGGTCTGGGCACTGAAGAAGCTGAGACAATACCTGTTTAGGACTCACTTTCGTGTTCAGATAGACCACAGACACCTCAGATGGCTAATGCAAATGAGGGGGTGAGAATCCCAAACGTTTGATGTGGCCCATCTCCCTAAAGGGAATGGACTTTATGATGGAACACCGCCCTCGGTCAGACCACTTCAGCACTGATGATCAGCTCAGGTTCTTCCACCTTAAGTGATGAGAACTCCCAGGAGATTGGGTAGTTCTCCCCCTTTCAGCTGGGGGGGACACATGTTAGAAGTGTCAGAACTTAGCGTGATCTCTCCCCCATACATTTTGCCTACTCCCCTTCTATACTTTTTAGCTAAATTCATTTTTGTTGGCCTTAGGACTTTGCACACTTTACCACTGCTAAGCAGTGCTAATGTGCTTGTCATCTTTCTCTAAAACATGGTAATATTGGCTTACATCTAAACTAAATGCTACTAGTGGGCATGCTGCACTCACTGTGCCACCCACTTAAGTAGCCCCTTAAAACATGTCTCCTGCCTGCTATTGCAGCCTGTAGGCAGTTTTAAACTGCCAGATCGACTTCACATAATAATCCCCTTGCCAAGCCTAAAACTTTTTTTATTACATATAAGACACCTCTAAGGTAGGCCCTAGAAAAGTGAGGAAGGCTTTGGTCGCCTCATGCAATATTGTGTCATTGATTTCTGTAATTGACTGAGATTTATGCTAATTCCATGCATTTTTATGAAATTACTATATTTTTGCCTTCTATAATGAAGTCTAAGCTTTTAATAAACCTCTATGGTTTCTAATTTGCATCTGACTCAATAAGGATTATTTCATTGACTATGCTAGTTAACTTGTGGGTAATCTCTATCTTGTTAAGGGGACATTACCTCATATATTCTTGAGGATAACACTGCTCTTGATCCTGTGTAGGCACCTTATGCTAGATATTCTGATAAAATAGCATCATAAGAGGTGTACCTGGTGCTCCACTATCAGTGTCCTCAGTCAGAGGGCCCCATCATCAGTGGTAAATGGACTCTATCACCTTCATTGATGCACAGTAGTCATGGTTGCCCCAGACCCCCAAACTGGTTCTGGAATTAGTTACAGTTCAAATGGATCCTATTTTTGGGGTTCCCTGAACCAAATATATGTGGGAAACCATTCAGTAAATACTTCTGTTTTATTTCATAGACATTGGTGTAGAATTCCAATGTAGTGTTCTTTCATTTAAAGGCAATGAAGTCTTCAACAGCATCATTCAAGTTACATATGATCCTAAAATATATTCACCAGGATAAAGTAATTTCCTTCTGTCAGAAAAACAAAGTAAAACAGAGTCCAAGTACCAGAGAAATGTAACTGTCTTTCTTTCTGATGCTATTACACAATTCAATCAACTTCATACCTGTCACAAATGCTAAATCATTTTTTAACCGTATTGAGTTGAACGTTTATCGTGTTCCTTTGCCTTTATATTGGCTTTCCCATCGGGCTGTGAAAACTTCTTTAGACCAGGAAAGAAAC
Organism: Calotriton arnoldi; assembly: GCA_963921515.1. Taxonomy (NCBI): domain Eukaryota; kingdom Metazoa; phylum Chordata; class Amphibia; order Caudata; family Salamandridae; genus Calotriton; species Calotriton arnoldi. Next base: position 1,107,389 of record CAWUFW010006713.1, read on the forward strand.
TTTCTATGGACATAATATGGAAGTCTTTCTATCCTTTTTCTCATCTAGCACAAGAACCTTAAATAGTAATTCATTGAAATAGACCAGCTTCTAATTGCATCAGAATTTTTGGGATCTAAACACATCACTAAACTGAGAAAATTCAAACCTTTGTAATCACATCTTGCGAATCATGATCTAAACTGAAGTACTAGATGTTTTCTGGAAAATGATAAGTTGCCAACAAGTGCTTACATCAAATAGTAATAAAAATGGTCCAACAAAATATTACCTCTAGGATATCATGAGACATAAATATTGTGTGTTAAATATTGTGATGTCAGAAATAAAATGGTTAGAATATGGCAGGTAAGAATATATCTTTTTTACTATTTTTTAATATTGTTGTCAAAAATATTGATGTGTTATACTGTTGTAATGTATAGTTTTTAAGTGTCTTTTTTGCAAGTTATTTTTACATGAATGCACTGTTTTCATTTTTAAAATAGTTATTTATTTATATAAGAATTTTAGGAGTGGAAAGTTGTGTTTGTAGGGGAATAAAGTGGAAGTAAATAAAAAATGTTATTATATAAGGTTTCTATGTTTAAAATTGTTGCGTCATTTAAAAAAAAAGATTTCAAAATATTATTTAAAATAGCATTTTTATATGTAATATTTTTAAAATATATATTGTTTTCATAGTTTTTGAAAATTTGTAATAAGCATGTTTCATTAATATAATTTAGCAAAACATTTTCTGTTTCTTGTTATTCAAAATCATTTTCTATTTTTATTTTATTTTTTTAGTCACTATATATCATGGATTTTAGTATATGTTTTGTTTTTCAATAAAGGTGCATTTTTAATTTGTGTTGTTTTAACTTTGAGGGAAAAAACGTATTAGAACATTGCTAAATTTAAGTTTTTAATTATGTTTTATTATAAATATATTGCTATTTTAAAAGTATTATACTTATAAGTGGTAAAGCTATAATAAAAATCTGTTAATTGTTTTTGGTACTACTCCCAATTTACCTTATGTCATGCATGTTACATTTTTTACTATAAATAAAATGGCTTCCGGCAAAGTATTATTTTTAGTGTGAACTCTATTATAATGTTGTAGGATTAGTAAATTATGAACCCTAAAAGTCCAGTACTTTATCTATTGTAGTTTAGTTTCAGAGTGGAAATCGTAAATGTATTCCCTCAAAGCCCAACATGTTCTCCATTTTGGTGAAGTTTAGAGGAGGATTAGTAAATCTAACTCCTCCAAACTCACACTTTCCCCAGTGTAGTATAATTTGGAGTGGAATAGTTACTTTGAAGCCGTTCGAAGTCCATCATTATCCTCAATGCAGTAAAGTTTGGAGTGGGAATAGTAATTATGCCCCCAAAGTCCAACACTTCCTTCAATGTGGTTAAGTTTGTAGTGGGAGTATGTAGAAAACCAC